>JANAVB010031219.1:9885621-10216554 GCA_029216955.1 Iris pallida
TTGTCGCTACTGAGTCTGTTGTTGTATCGCCTGCTGAGCCTGCATTATCGTATAAAACATATGGAATATTTGCTGCCCATCCATCGCCTGCCCTTGTGGTAGAATGGACATGAAGGGCATCGACGGAGGGAACGAAAGATGAGGTGGTGGTGGTGGCACATACCCTCCCTGGGGTACTACATTTGGCTGCTCAAACTGGCCCGATGATGGTGCATATACCTGGGAGTACTATTGCACCGTCGATCGGGTCATGCTAGACTGCCCTTGCTGAAAAGAAGTAAATAGGGTTGCTACCGAAGGCTGCAATGGATCTGTTCCTCTTGAGTTGCTAAATCACTAAATATGATAGCACGAGGAGAGACACACCCGCTTCGAGAATCTATTTTACTGGTACGAATAGAAAAGAAGCGTTAAAATTCATTGAAACAAGAGGCAAATCAAATAATCAAATGAGAGTTTGAAAAATGAAATCGAAAGAGAGGATAAAACAATGTGGATAAGATCCTAATTTTCTAATCCTATGTGCAGACTCGTATCAGTACAATTACGTAACCGATATGATATTTTTTGACCTTCATGGGCCACCACAAAAATATGTAACGCCCTAGTTTCATTTATGTTAGGACTGCATATAATCCAATATATAAAAAATCCCGAATACATACAAAGCTGTAAATGTTAATATAATAATAATTATAGGCAAGTCTATCTCATCCACAACAAATATGAATAATAAATAAAAAGAATAGTCAAATGTAAAGATAGCCAGGTGAAGACAAATCTCCTACCAAACAGCTATAATATATGTTTGTAATAGGAATGTAGTTGTCCACACAAAATAATGAAATAACAAATGTCTCCAAAGCTAAGGCATGATCAGGACTGATCAACGGGGTACATCTCCTCGTCAACAAAAGCCATGTCCAATGCTGATCCATACTCCTGTGGATAATCCTGCTCATCCTGGAGAGATCACCAGGTCCTCAGAGGAACGCAACAAGATATAAGAAACAACATGCCATATAACTGTTAAATAAAATAAAGTTGCATACAAAGGGTGCTTAACCATTCTAATGTGACTATTCAATTAAGAACAAACCTTCGACACATGGGCACTCTGGCTATAAATGGGACCTGGCATAATTTTCGCTTGGAAATCAAGGGCCTCAGCGCATAACGTTCCGTAGAACGACAATGGCAAACCTGAGAGGGTCATCTCACCGGTGTCTCCAACGGACCTTTCGGGTTACAAAAGAAAAGTACAACGTGGCCCATACGCTAAGGTACTGTCCTCCCTACCCCTATGTGTAGCTCCCCTTCCCGAAAATTTTGAATTTTTTTTATTTATTTGATTTAAATGGTAATTTTTAGAATTTTATAAATAAGGAATTAGTTAATTATTACGGTAGATGACTTTAGCTATGGTTGAGTTTTGAAGTACCAGACGACTAGAAATCGGGGCACGGATAGTGCCATGGTGTGCCTTGACTAGTGTTTCGGCCATGACAAGGAAGGCCGAGCCATAAGTATGTCCCAACTATAGGCGAATAATTAATTGTTAATAAGATTATTGATTTTTAGGGGACCGGTTGTGCCAACTCATCCCTAACTTGACCTAAACCGAGCCCAAGCCCATGTAGTCGTGCGCTGTGTCCAAAGACGCTCGTATCTATATATTTTATGAGTGTATGTCATATTTTACTTTAATGATCTATTAGATAAATATTGTCCTAAAATATTATTTTATATATATATATAATATCAATATTACTGATTGTATATTTTATTTTGGAAATATGATAGCATTGCTAAATTATATTTTTATATTTTTCTAGCTTAATTGGTTATAACTACAAAGGAGCATAGAAGTGTATGTATATGGTATACATATATACACATATATTAGGCTTTATATTTTTATATATATATATAAATATATATATATAAATATAATATATATATATATATATATATATATATATATATATATATATATATATATATAATATATATATATATATATATATATATATATATATATATATATATATATATATATATATATAGTTTGGTTTGTAAATTTAGTAACAAAATTAATATATGTGTTACAACTATTGATTATAAAAATTCTTTTATAATATTTTATATATATATATATATATATATATATATATATATATATATATATAAATTCCTAAAAAAAATATATATATATATATATATATATATATATATATATATATATATATAAATTCCTAGTATTTATCTTAATGAGTGTATCTATATATATGAGAACAAAGGCATATATATATATATATATATATATATATATATATATATATATATATATATATATATAATATATATAATATATATATATATATATATATATATATATATATATATATATATATATATATATATATATATATATATATATATATAATAAAGAAGAATGGAGCAACAGCAGCAGATGGCCCAACCCAACCCAACAATCAACCAAGCCCTTGCAAACCCCAGCAGCCCGAGCCCCCAACTGTACAGCAGAGCACAGCCCAACCCGAGAGGTTGTGTACGTATATACACATAGGTATAATATATAGATCGAGACCTGGAGGGAGAGGAGTTTGACAGAAACCTAAACCCTAACTTCCAGTGACCCCCTCGGTTTGCGTGCGCTACCTCGATGCTGCCAGGCTGCCGGACAACCGCCGCAGCAAGGCCGCGCACGCGCACAGGTACGGACTGGAACAGTAACAGTTGAGAGCGAGGACCCAACTTCGGATCGCGATATCTCAACGATCGTTTGATCGTTTTGCATCCTATAAACTCTGGTATGATCTAGATATAACCCTCTCTAATCCCTGTTAATTAGTTTAAATTCTAGTTACCCAAAACTCGAAAGAAATTGAGTTGAATTTCATCGAAAACCCGTTAAAAATAGGACACATAAATCAGTCCCAACCCCATATTGGAAGGTAAATTTCTTCCAAGCCGTAGCGATATTTAGAAATCTATTTGAAGAAAATCCTAGAAAACCTATAGGGCTCCGTAATCCAGTTTACAAAAATTGATTTCATCGACTACGTGTCGAGAAATCAGATTCCAAAGATTGGCGAAAAACTATTTTCAAATATTAAAATCTAGAAAATTCCTTCGATACGACGTGCGTTCCGCCAATCCGGGCGACGTGGTCACGAACCGAAAGCATCGAAAGGTGCGTATCGGCTTCGTGGACGTGTGGCCTTTGACGGAATTTAAATTGGTTGCGTGTGCACGACGAATTTGATACGTATCCGTCGAAATTCACCGTATCGGCCTCTGTGCAAATTTTCTAATTACTTTGTGCACGTTCGTCAGATCGAGACGAAACATGCGCCAACAAGACCATATCATTTTTTTAGTCCTACATGCCAAGTTTGGTCAGATTATGAGACAGTTGATCGGATCACCGTTTTACGGGCCCCACGATCCGATTCAACGGGCGATTTTGTGCACGGCCTACCGGAATCCAAAATTGGACATACCATTGGGTTTATATCATCAAAACGAATCCGTAGACCTGTAGCTTGACGACTTTAGAGACCATTGACTCTGGTATGCTTTTCGGTGCAAAGAGGGTCTAACGGCGGATACCGTTTTGGCCCAAAATTACTGTTTTGCCCCTGTGTCCAGAATTGGACTTAAGGACAGGAAATTTTAGCTAATTTGACTATTCTGAGAATGTTGGTAATGCCTGTTTCAGCTTTCGGAGACAGTTGTGAGATTTGGACTCATTGGCTTACCAGTTGACGGTATATTGTCAGTTCTCCTTGCAACCCTCAGGCAAGTATACCTTGCCGAACATATACAGTATTTATATTGTTTTCTCTCTTTTTATTGTATTTCTTTTCATATTGTCACATGATTCCATATTGTGATTGATTTTCCCTTGATTGTTTTACTTGTTCTAGATTACGTGCACGTATAGGATATTCGATATTGCTTGATTATTGGTCTTTTCGTGTTACCTTGTCTCGTGATTGAGTTGTCAGTTTCTATATCCTGTTCTTGACTTGACCATTCTTGACTAGAAGTATCTTGCATTGTACTACAGTTGAGATATACTATAGATTGGAAGTATCTTACATTGTACTATGACCTATAGCCGATTCTTTTATCTTGATATTGCTTGATTGACTTGACTTGAGACATACTATAGATTGGGAGTATCTTACATTGTACTACGACCTATAGCATATATTGATTGATTGATTGACTTGATCTGCGATACTATGAATTGGAAGTATCTTGCATTGTACTACGATTTATAGGAGTCTGCTTGACCTTGTATCCTTTAGGAGAGGAGATCGATACTACAATTGGCTAATATCGACTGAGAGTATCCTACTTTGTACGTCAATTGAAATACTATAGATTGGGAGTATCTTACATTGTACTACAAGCTATATGAGTTCTGATTGATAGTTAGCCAAGTCTAGTATTAGATTTCCACATGGCACGTCGTCCTTAGATGTTCTTCTTACAGTGTTCTTATCCTCCATACATATTATTTACTGTCATATTAGTAGGCATATTTTATGTATCTTGCTAGTCCTCTGAGGACCTGATGATCTCTTCAGGTAGCTGATTGCACGGAGTTAGTTAGTTGAGCATGTGGTAGTTGATTTCATCTGCATGATTCATGTATTTTGTTAGTGTGATTGATTTACTATCTTTCTCGTGCTTTTATGATATATCCTGCTTATCAGCTTAGATTTATAGACTCATATTATTCTTGGAGTCTAATCGGACATATATGCTAGTGGGCTGCAGACCACGACCCATACTTGTTCATTCTTGTCTTATATATTCTTGTGGATTGAGATACACTGTAGATTACCATATTAGCCATGATACTATGATCTTGACAGCTTATACGTACTCGAGTCGGGCTAAAGTCCGCTTGATACGTAGTTGGCTTGCTCACGAACTAGCGTCCGAAAAGCGGGTACGGGTCGTGACAAGTTTTTGTGGTAGCCCATGCAGGTCAGAGCATAACGTACCGGTTACATTACTGTACTGGTACGAGCCTGCAACTATGACTAAACCTTAGAAATCTCAATCCACACTGCCTTAAAAATTCTCTTAGAAGTTCTCTACCGTCTTTGAAACTTCGTATTCGTTCTCGATTATTCTCCCTTGCCTTCTTGTACCATTGATTCTCGTCCCTTCCTATTTCGGGGTGATGAATAATCGTGCTGTCTAGAATCTATCAGAAATTCTAAAATTATAATATAATATTGCTTGACTATTAAATATTTGGTTGTTTATAGATATGAGGGATTACAGATGTCACATGCCCTAGATATCTATTGGAAGGATTGTTAGCAAGTAGTTAGAAGATTATAAGAGTTTAGTGACTGTATTTTGAGGAGTAGTATGACCAAAGATGGGTAGAAGTCCTCAAGTATTCGGAGTTATAAAATGACTAGAGAAGGTCATAAAATATTTTTTGAGAAATTAAATTTGAGGTGATTAAGGTAATAGTAGAGTTTAAATTTTAAGGAATAGTTATGAACTAGAATTTCGAGGACAAAATTATTTTTAAGGTAGGTAGATTTGTAGCTCCCCTTCCAGGAAATTTTGAATTATTTTTTTTATTTGATTTAAATGGTAATTTTTAGAATTTTATAAATAAGTATTTAGTTAATTATTACGGTAGATGACTTTAGCCATGGTTGAGTTTTGAAGTACCAGACGACTAGAAATCGTGGCACGGATAGTGCCGTGGTGTGCCTTGACTAGTGTTTCAGCCATGACAAGGAAGACCGAGCCATAAGTATGTTCCAACTAGGAAAACTAAGCTAGGTTGCGACTTAACCCCTATAGGCGAATCATTAATTATTAATTAGATTATTGATTTTTAGGAGCCCTGGTTGTGCCAACTCAGCCTTAACTTGACCCAAACCAAGCCCAAGCCCATGTAGTCGTGCGGTGTGTCCAAAGACGCTCATATCTATATATTTTATGAGTGTATGTCGTATTTTACTTTAATGATCTATTAGATAAATATTGTCCTAAAATATTATTTTATATATATATATATTTTTTTTTTTTTTTATTTTATATATATATATATAATATCAATATTATTGATTGTATATTTTATTTTGGAAATATGATAGCACTGCTAAGATATATTTTTCCAGTTTAATAGGTTATAACTACAAAGGAGCATAGAAGTGTTTGTATATGGTATACATATATACACCTATATTAGGCTATATATATATATATATATATATATATATATATATATATATATATATATATATATATATTTATATACCTATATATGCCTTTGTTCGCATATATATATATATATAGTTTGGTTTGTAAATTTAGTAATAAAATTAATATATGTGTTACAACCATTGATTATAAAAATTCTTTTATAATATTTTATATATATATATAAATTCCTAGTATTTATCTTAATCAGTGTATCTATATATATGCGAACAAAGGCATATATAGGTATATAAATATATATATATATATATATATATATATATATATATATACATATATATATATATATATATATACATATATATACATATATATATATATATACATATATATACATATATATATATATATATATATATATACATTTAAGAGAATGAAAGAAATAAGAAAGGAGCAACAGCAGCAGATGGCCCAGCCCAACCCAGCAATCAACCAAGCCCATGCAAACCCCAGCAGCCCGAGCCCCCAACTGCACAGCAGTGCACAGCCCAACCCGAGAGGTTGTGTACGTATATACACATAGGTATAATATATAGATCGAGACCTGGAGGGAGAGGAGTTCGACAAAAACCTAAACCCTAACTCCCAGCGACCCCCTCGGTCTACGTGCGCCACCCCGACGTAGTCAGGCAGCCGGACAACCGCCGCAATAAGGCCGCGCACGCGCACAGGCACGGACTGGAACAGTAACAGTTAAGAGCGAGGAGCCAACTTCGGATCACGATATCTCAACGATCGTTTGATCGTTTTGCGTTCCGTAAGCTCTGGTTTGATCTTGATATAACCCTCTCTAATCCCTGTTAATTAGTTTAAATTCTAGTTACCCAAAACTCAAGAGAAATCGAGTTGAATTCATCGAAAACCCGTTAAAAATAGGACACATAAATCAGTCCCAACCCTACATTGGAAGGCAAATTTTTGCCAAGCCGTAGTGATAGTTAGAAATCTATTCGAAGGAAACCCTAGACAACTTATAGGGCTCTGCAACCCAGTTTATGGAAATCGATTTCATCGACTATGTGCCGAGAAATCGGATTCCAAAGATTGCCGAAAAACTGTTTTCAAATATTAAAAATCTAGAAAATTCCTTCGATACGACGTGCGTCCTGCCAATCCGGGCGACGTGGTCGCGAATCGAAAGCATTGAAAGGGGCGTATCGGCTTCGTGGACGTGTGGGCTTTGACGTAATTCAAATTGGTCGCATGTGCGCGACGAATTTGATGTGTATCCGTCAAAATTTACCGTATCGGCCTCTGTGCAAATTTCCTAATTACTTTGTGTACGTTTGTCAGATCGAGACAAAACTTTCGCCAACAGGACTGTATCATTTTTATGGTCCTGAATGCCAAGTTTGGTTAGATTCTGAGACAGTTGATCGGATCGCCGTTTTGCGGGTCCCACGATCCGATTCAACGGACGATTTTGTGCACGGCCTGTCGGAATCCAAAGTTGGACATACCATTGGGTTCATATCATAAAAATGAATCCTTAGACATGTATTTTGACAACTTTAGAGATCATTGACTCTGGCATACTTTTTGGTGCAAAGCGGGTCCAACAGCGGACACCGTTTTGGCCCGAAATTACCGTTTTGCTCCTGTGTCCAGAATTGGACTTAAGGACAAAAATCCTAGCTAATTTGACTGTTATGAGAATGTTGGTAATGTCTGTTTCATCTTTCGAAGACAGTTGTGAGATTTGGACTCATTGGCTTACCAGTTGACGGTATATTGTCAGTTCTCCGTGCAACCCTCAGGCAATATACCTTGCCGAACATATATAGTATTTACATTATTTTCTCTCTCTTTATTGTATTCCTTTTTATATTGTCACGTGATTCCATATTGTGATTGATTTTCCCTTTATTGTTTTACTTGTTCTAGGTTACGTGCACGTATAGGATATTCAATATTGCTTGATTATTGCTCTTTTTGTGTTACCTTGTCTCGTGATTGAGTTATCAGTTTCTATATCCTGTTCTTGACTTGACCATTCATGAATGGAAGTATCTTGTATTATACTACAGTTGAGATATACTATAGATTGGGAGTATCTTACATTGTACTACGACCTATAGCCAATTCTTTTATCTTGATATTGCTTGATTGACTTGACTTGAGACATACTATAGATTGGGAGTATCTTACATTATACTACGACCTATAGCATATATTGATTGATTAACTTGTTTTGCGACACTATGAATTGGGAGTATCTTGCATTGTATTACGATTTATAGGAGTCTGTTTGACCTTGTATCCTTTAGGAGAGGAGGTCGATACTAGAATTGGCTAATCTCGACTGAGAGTATCCTGCTTTGTACGTCAATTGAAATACTATAGATTGGGAGTATCTTGCATTGTACTACAAGCTATAGGAGTTCTGATTGATAGTTAGCCAAGTCTAGTATTATATTTCCACATGACTCGTCGTCCTTATATGTTCTTCTTGTAGTGTTCTTATCCTCCATACATGTTATTTAATGTCATATTAGTAGGCATGTTTTATGTATCTTGCTAGTCCTCTGAGGACCTGATGATCTCTTCAGGTAACTGATTGCACGGAGTTAGTTAGCTGAGCATGTGGTAGTTGACTTCATCTGCATGATTCAAGTATTTTGTTAGTATGATTGATTTACTATCTTTCTCGTACTTTTATGATATATCCTGCTTATCAGCTTAGCTTTATAGACTCATATTATTCTTGGAGTCTAATCGGACATATATGCTAGTGGGTTGCAGACCACGACCCATACTTGTTCATTCTTGTCTTATATATTTTTGTGCATTGAGATATACTGTAGATTACCATATTAGCCATGATACCATGATCTTGACAGCTTATACGTACTCGAGTCGGGTTGGAGTTCGCTTGATACGTAGCTGGCTTGCTCACGAGCTCGCGTCATAAAAGCGGGTGCAGGTCATGACACTATGTCTATCCATGTCATGTCCATGACACATTTAATCCTCTAATAACTGCTAAGTCCACTAGACATGTATATACTAACAGCAGTTATACCCTATCTGTCGTATGTTCCATACATACCGGAGGCCTACCGAATACGCAAGTTCGTGTCCTACATGAGACTTAAAATTCGTGATACACAAGTGTCATGGCCATAGATATATACCAATATCTCACATCAATGGAGTGGTCAACTATTCTAAGTCAATACAAAATAAATAAATAACTTAAAACAGTAAAAACGACTAAAATAGTCGCTCACACCCAAATATGAGTTGGACGCATAGTATGATCAGAGTATATATGATATAAATACTAAAATAAATAATAGAAATAAATAAACATAAAGTACATTAAATGTCACGACCAGTACCCGGATATACGGATACGAATACGTAGGCCACGCCCAGCCTATGCCGCAGTATCGGCGGTAGAACGCTGTCTAGTACCAATAAATATACACTACAGCTAGAAGGCCTACAACTATAAATATACTCTAGTCACATCACAACAGCTAGGGATGATAAGACAAGAAAGATAACTAAAGCACAAGAACAACTAGAAACTACTAGAGAAAATCATAAGACAGAAAAATAAAGAAGGAAAAATAAGACGAACTAATGATAACTACAAGGCAACTCACATAGAAGAATAGTGAGATCCACCTCAGCTAGCAACATCATGAAGTCCACTAATGGTATAACAACTCCTAAAATATTATCAACGGTATCCTGTCAGGAAAATGAGCAAGTACAAACACTAACAGCAGTTCCATGTGAATTGACAAATTCTATAAGAGACAGTATAATGAACTACAAGACAAAGATATATGAAAACTTGGGAACCGTTCGAAAGCTGAGTTACAACCCTTAAACCAAACAAGGACCGGGGTTGTAACCTTTCTTCCGAGCAGAACTCAGTCTCCAATCAAGGTACATCATAGAGGCATATAAAATATGTGAGTAACTGAAATCATAGCATGGTGAGAAGTACTGTATGTAGAATAGAACATGATATATGATAAAATAAAGTAAATATAAAATGTGCCTAGAATTATTAGAGCGATATGTGATCGGCTTGGGATAAGTGACAGGACAGGCTATCCACTTGGCCCGGCAATCCGCGGTGACCTCAACGGAAAGTCATGTCGGCCAACCTGGATAACGAGCACAAGGCAAGAGGATCTCGCTACACCCTTCGTGAGGGAAGAGTGGCACGAGCACATGAATAGTGACAGGGTGGCTTGGATCACATAACCCCTAATAATTTCTCATCCCCGAATAGTATAATGGACCTGGATATGACACGTCATGACACGGGATTCCCTAAGAGGATAGCTACTCCCTCTCAGGAATCGGTGTCTATATATACAAGTACATGGAACAAGGCAGAAAATGTACATATATACCAAGAAAATCTAGGAACAACATCTCATGTCATGATCCAACATATACTAGTCGGTGAACTATCGTGACTGGGAATCAAGTAAGACACTACGACTGAATCGGATATAGCAGATATCAAGACAATGAAAACTATCAGTGAATGTACTCGCCTGCGGTCCTGAGCTATCAATGGGGTCGATGCTCAGAGTGATGCCACAGACCTAAAGATAAGATATATATAAACTAATTAGGGTTCAACAGTGTTAGGCTTGATTCTATAGTATAAGCTACGCAATCTAGGTTAGACTCAGTCCACTAAGTCAAACTAGGCCACAATAAGTCAAACCAAGTCAAACTAGGTCAAACTGGGTCAATGGTTGACTTACAGTTGACATTTAGTCAACTGGTCAACTATGGTCAACTCTAGGTTAAACTAGGTCAAATGTTGACTCTACTTCGACGTTCAGTCAAAGCAGTCAACCATGGTCAAACAGGGTCAAGGCTAGTCTCTATAAACATCTACGGGGTCAACACATTCAATTTCAGTGATTGTGAAATCACCGGAATCGATGGAACTCAAAATACCACAAAAGGAGAAAGATTATAATAATAGGGTAAAAACCTACAGATATTGTCGGATGATAAAATAAATATCACCAACGTGTCCAGAATGGTCAAATCAGCTAGGATAGCCTGTCCAAAAGTCTAATTTGGACATAGGGGCAAAACGGTAATTTCGGGCCAAAATGATGTCCGCCGTTGGACACACTTTATACCGAAAAATGTGTCAAAATAAAAGCGCACAAAACCTAACAAATTATATGTTCACGAATCCATAATGACGATACGAACCCAACGGTATATCCAGAATTGGATTCCGTTGACCCGATCTCAAATTGGTCCGTTGACCAGGACATTGGAAACCGATTTGCACGGAAAAGCGTGTCAGAGCTAATGTCCTCAAAACTCAGCAAATTATATGTCAACGAGTCCAGAATGACGATACGAACTCAACGGTATATCCGAAATTGGATTCCGATGAGCCGAACTCAAAATGATCCGTTGACTCAGAAAGTGGGACCCGCTTTGTACCGAAATGTGTGCCAGGGCCCACGTTCTCCAAATCAAGCAAACTTTATATGAAAACATGCCAGAACGACGCCACGAGTCTACTGGTGGTGTCAGAAATTGAATCCGGAGTCCCGGGTTCAAAAATAAAATTTTACAAGTGCAACACTAGGAATTCGAACGGCCAACTTTGGCGTCGAATTCGACTGATCTAACAAGCTCAAACTGAAATGAAATCTAAAGGGGGCAGGAAGAGGGTTATACCAGCTGTGCACCGAAACTGGTGGTACGCAAAACGGAGCTACGACGACGAAGATACGAACCCGCGAAGTTGGCGTCACGAAACTGTCCAAAAATAGATCAATTAGAACGTCAACTTGGTGGCCAGTTTTGAGGTATCAAACGACGAAATTAACGGTTCAAACTTGACAAAGGTGAAGAGGGATATACCGAGATTGAGACGGAGAAAGGATTTCGCCGATCCAATGGTCGAATCTCCCAGAAAATGTGTGCGAAGTTGCTGCTTCGAAACACCATTTCTGGATTCAACCCGCGTGCGTCACGACGGGACTTCGCGCAAAGTGCACGAATAGCCTGTTTGGCTCGTCGGAGGGATTGGAGAACACCTCGGGGAGGTCGTCCGGGGTTCGCCGGAGCTGGAAGAGTGCCATGGCGGTGGCGGCTGGCCACGGTGGCGCGGTGGTTGGCCGCGGGCTGCCGCCGCACGCCCTACTGCCGTTGCATTTGCTGCGTACTTGGCGCTGCTGCTGTGGCTGCGTGAGCTGCTCAGACCGGCCAGGGGGCCACCGGGCTCGGCCACGGCTATGGGCGGCCGGCAATGGTAGTGCGCGGCCGCCGGTGCCGCAACTGCTGCTGCGCTATGCCGCGCACGCGGTTCAGCAGCTCGCCACTGCTGCTGTCGCACGTCGGCCGAGCTCAGCCGGTGGACGAGTTGAGGGAGGAGGAGGAGAAGGAAGGAAGTGGTGGTGAAGGTGATGGTGGGCTCGTCCATGGAGGAAGGAGGTGGAGTTGATGGAGAGGGGAAGATGATGATGATGGTGGAGGAGATGTGTGTGTTAAAAAAAGAAAGAAGAAAGGAAGGGGGCGAGTTTAGTTCGGGTACAGGAGGGTGGGGGGGAGAGTTGCTGATGGAAGAGGGTACTTGTGTTGTGATGGGAAAGGAGAGAGAGAGAGAGATTATATAATACATATATATATATATATATGTGTGTGTGTGTGTATATATATATATTATATAAGAGGGAGAGAGAGATATTTAGAAGATATTTAGTGAGAGAGAATGAGAGAGGGAGGGGTGTTGGTCGGCCACAATGGGGGAAGTGTGCTGGTGATGGAGTTGTGTGTGTTTGTGTTATTAGGAGGAGAGAAAAAGAGAGTTTTATATATATGCATGTATATATTATATGTGTATATATATACAAATGAGAGGATTAGATATTTATACATAAAAAGAGATATTTTTGAGTAGGAGAAAAATAGAAAAATATCAGTGGGATGTATGGACAGTCATGGTAGGGTCCATGCCAAACTGGGTCGGGCGTTGGGCCAAGTTTGGACAAAGTCGAAGCCAAGATTTAAATAAATTTATAATTTAAACCAATTAAAATTACGGATGGAATGGGAGCACAAGGGATATCAAATCGGTGGCACGCAAGTGGCACGTACATAGTAGGCTCAAAACAGGCCAGGGTCATATATTGGGTCGTCTGGATTGGACCGATGTCGGGCCCAGAAATTAAGTTGGAAATTAAATCAGGTTTTACGGTATATAATTAATTGGCCTAAATTGAACCGAAAGTTGTGCGAAGGAAATAGAGCACAAAATGGAGTGTCTGAGTGGGACACAAAGGTCATGGGTGAAGAGCGTCTCGAGTAGATCAGGCATGACAAGTTGGTTCTGAGAAAACGACTGGTCTGGTGCTCCTAAATTAAAAGTCACGGTAACGTGCATATGAGGATCCAGGAAAAGAGTGGGAATTCAATTAATAATTAAAATGGTCTAAATTGACCCGAACTTGCGCGAAGCAAAAAGAGTACAAGAGAACAAGTTGGAATGTGACATGATATATCAACGTGAAGGTAATCTCGTCTACTTCAAACTTCAAGAAGAAATTTTTCAGAGAATGGCATCCCTGATGCTCTAGAAATCCAAGTCACGGTAAAGAGCATTAATGATCAAAAATTAATTATATAGAAATGAATTATTGAAAATAATTCATTAGAAAATTCGAAAAATAATTCGGAAAATTCAGGGGGCTTACATCCTACCCACCTTATAGAAATTTCGTCCTCGAAATTAAGGTTGTAGTAGGGGTAAAACAAGATAGAAAGTTTTAGGCAAAAACTTAGGCACGATCATAGAATGACAAGTTTGCACGATTAAGATAATCAATTCACAATTATTCAGACACGATGAAAAATTTCCGCACGATAGAATCAAAATATGAACAGAATCATATAGGCACGATTAGAGATAAGTTAAGTCATTGGGACACGATTCAGAAATGACTTCGGAGAACGAAAGTTATAGATGAAGTCTACGTACGAGGTGACGTGTATCACTCGGGTTAACGGATAATCAGCCTGAAGTCACACAGGCTTGATCAAGATGAGAGATAATCATGACCAAAACAAGGCTTGGCATGATTGAGCTGGAGTTTCAGACACAACAAAATCGAAGTCGTCTTATAGACCTGATCAAGATTGAAGAGTATGATTAATAAAATCATGGAATACGCTCCAAGTTCGAGCGTGAATAAAATTGGAAATAGTCTAAGATCACTTGGCACGATAGAGGTATGACAACAAAATCAAAACTTGAGCTTCATCCGGTTACAATCAACAAAATATTGATAATAGGATTTCAGCTTACTGAAATTTGATTTAAGATTTGAGATAGGCATGATTAAGCACAAAGAAATTTCAGATACAATCAGAAAATCAAATCAAGGTCGAAAAGAGTATAGGCACGAGTGTTTCAAAATCCAAACATTCTCAAAATTGAATCTCAATACGATCATAGATACGGTCAGCTCAACCTTGGTCAAAAGTATAACGGTTTAGGCATGACCAACATGAGACTCCGGCATAATCAAGGATAGTATGAAGCCAAATCGTGATTGGAATAGAATTTAGTCATTTGCCAGAATTGAATCGAAAGTTTAAGGCACGAGTGATGATAGCATTGTCCAATCACGATAAAAGTAAATAATTTAGTCTCAGCACGATTTAAATTGATCAAGTTTTGAGTAAATCAGAATTTGGGCCAGATGGAGAATAAGATTAACGAAGGCTGGGCACGAGAATCCAAGGACGAAAATCCAAGTCACAAGGAATTTGAAGTCATCTAGAGTTTAGTCATCAACCAAGACTCTTTGGCACGATATACAAAACGACCAAAATTGATTGGTCATGGACAGAAGGGAATCAAAATCTTAACAGTATCAAAAATTAAGAAACAATTGAGATATGAAAATTTCAAAATTTTTAAAGTTTTCAAGTGTAGATGACAGTTATAGATATAAGATAGGTGATTGGTGTAATCAAGACATAGCTAAACAAGTCAAGAAAATGATGGCAAGATGAGGAAATCATCATACAACGAGAAAAGAAACGAATCATAAGTCGACAAATAAGGGTATGAATTGTCCTCATCATTTGGTCAAAAGAAGTGAATCAATTTAAGATACGATCTGATAACCATACACGTCTATCCAAAACCATGCTGCCAGAATTTACGCCACGCCAGTAAGCATAGCTGCAATAAACGATAGAGTCCATAACTAAGGTATACACCCTATAATCATGTCATCTAGATTCCTTACCACGCCAACCGGTATGGCTGCAAGAGAATCTAAATTCCATAACTAGGATAGTATATCCAAAATTAGGCTCTATGTCCCTGTCAGGCTAGCTAATATGACTGCGATAAATTCCAACTCCATAAGTAAAGTAGACATTTATCGTTCCCATCGTCTCCATCAAATATGTTTATCAGGATATCTTAACTTAATCCTTAAAAACTTATCTTCAAACAAAATCAAAATCGAAGTCAACAATGAAACATCAAGATTCAAAATTTTCAACAACGGATCAAGGAAAAGTAGATGGAAACTAGCAGAAATAGATCCCGAGGTAGAGTTTAGAAGAAAATTCTCAGGAGTTGTCCAAAGGTACTATCTAGGTCAAGATAAAAGAAAATCATCAGAATATAATCTAAAACAATCCCAACCTGATATGAGACTGGCAAATCATATTCTCGTCTCAACCTAGAAGATATATAAGTTCAACTTATACCTTCCCTCTGGGGTCCACAAACTCATTCCAAGAAAGAATAAAGTTGATAACGGACAGATGTTTCAGAAATCAGGACGGACAGAACAAATGGGAAAAGTTTCGAAAAGTTCGAAATAAGATTCCCAGGGGTCATCCCTGGAATCTACCAAGAGTTCCTAATATGTGACTGAGTACCAAATTCCTAAAATATTCCATGACACAACCTTAATCCTAGGGCAGGCTCGCAGTAGTACAGAAAAGCTCAAGTACTACCACGACTTCGCATTAATTGCAAAGACTGACCTGCATGGGCCACCACTAAAAACGTGTCACGACCCGCACCCGGATAAACGGATACGAATACATGGGCCACGCCCAGCCTACGCCGCAGTATCGGCGGTAGAACGCTGTCTAGTACCCAATAAATATACACTACATCTAGAAGGCCTACAACTATAAATATACTCTAGTCATATCACAACAGCTAGGAATGATAAGACAAGAAAGATAACTAAAGCACAAGAACAACTAGAAACTACTAGAGGAAATCATAAGACAGGAAAATAAAGAAGGAAAAACAAGACGAACTAAGGATAACTACCAGACAACTCACATAGAAGAATAGTGAGATCCACCTCAGCTAGCAACATCATAAAGTCCACTAATGGTATAACAACTCCTAAAATATTATCAACGGTATCCTGTCAGGAAAATGAGCAAGTACAAACACTAACAGCAGTTCCATGTGAATTGACAAATTCTATAAGAGACAGTATAATGAACTACACGACATAGATATATGAAAACTTGGGAACCGTTCGAAAGCTGAGTTATAACCCTTAAACCAAACAAGGACCGGGGTTGTAACCCTTCTCCCGAGCAGAACTCAGTCTCCAATCAAGGTACATCATAGAGGCATATAAAACATGTGAGTAACTGAAATCATAGCATGGTGAGAAGTACTGTATGTAGAACAGAACAGGATATATGATAAGATAAAGTGAATATAAAATGTGCCTTAAATTATTAGAGCGATATGTGATCGGCTTGGGATAAGTGACAGGACAGGCTATCCACTTGGCCCGGCAATCCGCGGTGACCTCAACGAAAAGTCATGCCGGCCAACCTGGATAACGAGCACAAGGCAAGAGGATCTCGCTACATCCTTCGTGAGGGAAGAGTGGCACGAGCACATGAATAGTGATAGGGTGGCTTGGATCACATAACCCCTAATAATTTCCCATCCCCGAATAGTATAATGGACCTGGACATGACACGTCATGACACGGGATTCCCTAAGAGGATAGCTACTCCCTCTCAGGAATCGGTGTCTATACAAGTACATGGAACAAGGCAGGAAATGTACATATATACCAAGAAAATCCAGGAACAACATCTCATGTCATGATCCAACATATACTAGTCCGTGAACTATCGTGAATGGGAATCAAGTAAGACACTACGACTGAATCGGATATAGCAGATATCAAGACAATGAAAACTATCAGTGAATGTACTCGCCTGCGGTCCTGAGCTGTCGATGGGGTCGATGCTCAGAGTGATGCCACAGACCTAAAGATAAGATATATATAAACTAATTAGGGTTCAACAGTGTTAGGCTTGATTCTATACTATAAGCTACGCAATCTAGGTCAGACTCAGTCCACTAAGTCAAACTAGGCCACAATAAGTCAAACCAAGTCAAATTAGGTCAAACTGGGTCAATGGTTGACTTACAGTTGACATTTAGTCAACTGGTCAACTATGGTCAACTCTAGGTTAAACTAGGTCAAATGTTGACTCTACTTCGACGTTCAGTCAAAGCAGTCAACCATGGTCAAACAGGGTCAAGGCTAGTCTCTATAAACATCTACGGGGTCAACACATTCAATTTCAGTGATTGTGAAATCACCGGAATCGATGGAACTCAAAATACCACAAAAGGAGAAGGATTATAATAATAGGGTAAAAACCTATAGATGTTGTCGGATGATAAAATAAATATTACCAACGTGTCCAGAATGGTCAAATCAGCTAGGATAGCCTGTCCAAAAGTCCAATTTGGATACCGGGGCAAAACGGTAATTTCGGGCCAAAATGATGTCCGCCGTTGGACACACTTTACACCGAAAAATGTGTCAAAATAAAAGCGCACAAAACCTAACAAATTATATGTCCACAAATCTAAAATTACGATACGAACCCAACGGTATATCCAGAATTGGATTCCGTTGACCCGATCTCAAATTGGTCCGTTGACTAGGACATTGGAAACCGATTTGCACAGAAAAGTGTGTCGGAGCTAATGTCCTCAAAACTCAGCAAATTATATGTCAACGAGTCCAGAATGACGATACGAACTCAACGGTATATCCGAAATTGGATTCCGATGAGCCGAACTCAAAATGACCCGATGACTCAGAAAGTGGGATCCGCTTTGCACCGAAATGCGTGCCAGGGCCCACGTTCTCCAAATCAAGCAAACTTTATATGAAAACATGCCAGAACGATGCCACGAGTCTACTGGTGGTGTCAGAAATTGAATCCGGAGTTCCAGGTTCAAAAATAGAATTTTACAAGTGCAATACTAAGAATTCGAATGGCCAACTTTGGCGTCGAATTCGACCGACCTAACAAGCTCAAACTGAAATGAAATCTAAAGGGGGCAGGAAGAGGGTTATACCAGCTATGCACCGGAACTGGTGGCACGTAAAACGGAGCTGCGACGACGAAGATACGAACCCGCGAAGTTGGCATCACGAAACTGTCCAAAAATAGTTTAATTAAAACGTTAACTTGGTGGCCAGTTTTGAGGTATCAAACGACAAAATTAACGGTTCATCTTGACAGAGGTGAAGAGGGATATTCTGAGATTGAGACAGAGCAAGGAGTTTGCCGATCCAACGGTCGGATCTCCCAAAAAACGCGTACAAAGTTGCTGTTTTGAAACACCATTTCTGGATTCAACCCGCGCGCGTCACGACGGGACTTCGCGCAAAGTGCACGAATAGCCTGTTTGGCTCGTCGGGGGGATTAGAGAACACCTCGGGGAGGTCGCCCGGGGTTCGCCGGAGCTGGGAGAGTGCCATGGCGGCGGCGACTGGCCACGGTGGCACGGTGGTTGGCCGCGGGCTGCCGCCGTGCGCCCTACTGCCGTTGCATTTGCTGCGCACTTGGCGCTGCTGCTGCGACTGCGTGAGCTGCTCAGGACCGGCCAGGGGGCCACCGGGCTCGGCCACGGCTAGGGGCGGCCGGCCACGGTGGTACGCGATCGCCGGTGCCGCAGCTGCTGCTGCGCCATGCCGCGCGCGCGGTTCAGCAGCTCGCAGCTGCTGCTGTCGCACGTCGGCCGAGCTCAGCCAGGGGGGCGAGCTGAGGGAGGAGGAGGAGAAGGAAGGAAGTGGTGGTGAAAGTGATGGTGGGCTCGTCCATAGAGGAAGGAGGTGGAGTTGATGGAGAGGGAAAGATGATGATGATGGTGGAGGAGATGTGTGTGTTAAAAAAGAAAGAAGAAAGAAAGGGGGGAGTTTTGTTCGGGTACAGGAGGGTGTGTGAGCACCCTGAATTTCGGGTTGATTTTTTTTTTTAATTTTTCTGATTTGATCTGGTTCCGATAAATATTTTATTCTATATGTTTATCTGTAAGTGTACTTTTTCATGCCTTTGATATTTGGAGTATCAGGGATGTTCAATTCTGGAAATCTTCTTCACGAATTTTGGAGTGGACACGATTACCTTCATGACGGTATATAGTGTTCCATCCAAAATTGTTCTTTTGTGCTCTTTCTGCTTCGCTGAACTTCGGGTCGGTGTAGACCATTTGATTGTTATTTATTTTTCCACTCTTTTTCTTGATCCTTTTCTGCGCGTTACCATGACATTTAAATTGGGAGCGCAAGACCAGTCAGTTTCTTGAAACCAACTTCACATGCTTGATCTACTCGAGGCGCTCGTCACCCATGACCTTTGTGTCCCACTCAGACACGTCATTTTGTTCTCCATTTGATTCGCACAACTTTTTCGACACGTGACCCGATTTTATTTCACTCAACGGCGTCACATTCATCTTCCAACTTGATTTGTGGGTCCCCTGTCGACCAAAACCTGTCCGCCCCAACTATGGACATGGCCCACTTTGAGCCTACTACCCGTCCGCCACTTGTGTCCCATTTATTGGAATCCCCATGTGCAACTTATTTACACATGATCATCAACGTCTATTTTTAATTCGATTTTTGCATAATGTCCAATTTTTGTCCAATTCGGCTCCACCGAGCCCAGTCCAGCTCCATGTTGCCCTCCATCGGGACACCCTCAACTTTCTTGCCCAAAAATATCAAGAACTCATTTTGCATATTTTTTCTATATTTATGGGAAATTTCTATGTATTTAATTTCTATTGGAATGGCCAAATTCTCTCTGATTAATTATAGCCTTTGATTTCACTCAATTAATCATATCCATCCATTTTTCCTCCATCACACACTCTCACAGCAAACCTAGTGCCGGCCCTAATTTTGAGGAAAACAACTTTCTCTCTCTCACTTATCCTCTCACATTCTCTCTCCTCCTTATTCCTACACATTCAAAACCACAACAACTTCAACAGCCTCATGCACCTCTCCAATCCGACACCATGGCAAAACCCGAACCTTCCTCCTTCCTCCTCCTCACCAGAGCCCCATGGCCGACGGTCACCTTCCTCCTCCCTAGGCCGTCGACCACTCCAACACCTTCTCCTCCTCCTACTCTTCATCTTCCCTCCTCCTTCTTCTTCAACCACCACCACCTTCAATACAACCGCCACCACCACTCCTTAAACCCTCAGCCATCACGACCACCACCCTCGCCGTGGCTAGGCGAGCCTCCTCCGCCGCAGCTGGCAGCTCGCCGCGCCACGCTGCACAGCGCGCACCAAAGCAGCGCACCGCCGGCACTTGGCCGCGCGCGTGCTGGCGGCCACCGCCGGCGCCACCGCCGCCGTAGTCGGCGTGGCCGACCCCCACGTGGCCGGGCGCACCACTGGGGTAGGCCCCATGGCGGCCAACGTCCTCCGGGATGCACCGTCGAGGCGATTCGTGCGTTTTGAACGAGATCCCGTCGGCGCGCGCAAGTTTGGAACTCAGAATTGGCGCTCCGTTGCAGCAACTTCGCGCACGATTTTCCGGAAATCCGACCGTTGGATCGGCGATTTCTTTGCTCCGTCACAATCTCGGTATATCCACCTTCGCTCATGTCAATTTTCGTCCGTTAATTTTATCGTTTGATACATGAAAATCGGCCACCAAGTTGACCGTTTAAATTGTATTAAATTTAGACAGTTTCGCGGGGCCAACTTCGTCAGCTTGTATCTCCTCCACCGCAGCTCCGTTTGGCGTGCTACCAGTTCCTGTGCGAAGCTGTTATAAACATCTTACTACTCCTTCAGTTTCGTTTCATTGTGAGCTTGTTTGAATGGTTGAATTCGACGCCAAAGTTGGCCGTCCGAATTCGTAATTTCTAACTTGTAAAATTCTATTTTTGAACACGGGACTCCAGATTTCATTTCTGACACCACCATTAGATTCGTGGCGTCGTTCTGGCATGTTTTCATATAAAATTTTTTAGATTTGGAGAACGTGGGCCCGGGCACGCATTTCGATGCAAAACGGGTCTCACTTTCTGGGTCAACGGGACTTTTTGATGCCGGCTCATCGGAATCCAATTCTGGATATACCGTTGAGTTCGTATCGTCATTCTGGACTCGTTGACATGTAGTTTGCTGAGTTTTGAGAACTTCAAGTTCTGGTCAATGGGCCAAAATGAGATCGGGTTAACGGAATCCAATTCTGGAGATACCGTTGGGTTCGTATCGACATTCTGGTTTCGTGGACATATAATTTGTTATATTTTATAGACTTGTTTTTTTGCACGTATTTCGGTGTAAAACGGCTCCGACACGGACACCGTTTTGGCCCGAAATTATCTTTTTGCCCCTGTGTCCAAATTGGACCGTTGGGTAGGCTATCCTAGCTAATTTGACCATTCTGGACACGTTGGCGATGTTTATTTCATCGTCCGACAATGTTTATTGGTAGTTTCTCTGAGTTTAGCCTTGTTATAATTAATTAATAATTCATTCTTATAATGTTCGTATTTCGGGATTAGTACAACGAAACTGAGCTCAGTCAATTCCAGTGATCTCACATCGCTGAAATTGACAAGATGGACACGTGGATCACCATAATAAGATTATCAACCTTACCATTGATATTCTTATCTCGATTTGCGTGTCGTAAGTTTCGACGTACAAATAACGAAGTACACTTTATTCTTTAATAATTAGACTAGATTTGACCATGTTTGACCAGAGTTGACCAGTTGACCCAAAGTCAACTGTGAGTCAACGCTTGACCTAGTTTGACTAAATTATTGACCGGAGTTGACCTAGAGTTAATTTGACTTAGAAGAACCTAGAATAATATAGATTGCTTGTAGAGACTCTTTTAATATAACTTGAACACTTTGTAACCTGTGTTGCTTTAAATAGGACTCTGTGGCTTCAGTTGGACCCTCTATACTTATTAGCTCAGGACCGCAGGCGAGTACATTCATTGATAGTTTTCATTGTCTTGATATCTACTATATCCGATTCAGTCGTAGTGTTTTACTTGATTCCCGACACGACAGTTCACGAACTAGTATACGTCGGATCCTGCCATGAGATGTTATTCCTGGACTTTCTTGGTATATGGGTATGAGATATTTTCGTGTTTCTGTACTTGTATAGACATTGATTTGGGAGTGGGCTGGCCCCCTGCTCTCGAACCTTGTGTCATGACGTGCCATGTCCGGATCCGTGATATTACTCGGGGATGGGGGAATTATTAGGGGTTATGTGATCAAAGCCTTCCTGTCACTATATTTTGCTAGCGCCACCCTCACCTCACGTAGGGTGTAGCAGATACCCCATTGCCAGTTATCCAGGTTGGACGGCATGTCTCTCCGTTGAGGTCACCGCGGATTGCCGGGCCAAGTGGATAACCTTCTCTTGCTACCCTAGCCGATCACATATCGCCCTAATAGTTCAAATCACTTTTTTTATATTTTTTGTCATATCATATATTTCCAGTTCACCTTTACTTACCGTACTTTCACCATGCTATGATTCATTTCTCATATGTTCTACCTGCCTTTTATACTGTACCATGATTACGAGACTAAGTTCTGTTTGAAAGAAGGGTTACAACCCCGGTCCTTGTTTGGTTTAAGGGTTGTAACTCAGCTTTCAAATGGTTCCCAAGTCGTCGAACTCACATGTTCTACCTGCTTTTGTACCGTACCATGGTTATGGGACTAAGTTCTGTTTGAAAGGAGGATTACAACCCCGGTCCTTGTTTGGTTTAAGGGTTGTAACTCGGGTTTCAAATGGTTCCCAAGTCGCCGATATCTTTGTCATATATTTCATTATTACTGTCTCTTATAGTATTTCTCAATTCATATAGAACTGATGTTGGTGTTTGTACTTGCTCATTTTCCTGACAGGATACGTTGACAAATTTTACAGATAGTTTGGAGGTGCCTGCTAGCCTAGAGGAGACACATTAGAGGTTGTTTAGTTAGTTTTTCTTAGTTGTCTAGAGTTGTATTTATTTTGTGGATTACTGTATTTGAGCTTTGAGATGTATTCTGAGTTTGTATCTTAGACACTTAGATTTCTCTCTGTTGTACCTCTTTTGGATTTTATGTTTTATCTATCTTCCTTTATGCTCTACCCTAGATGTGATTGAGTATGTATCTGCTATGTCACCCCCATTCGGGGAGTATAAACTGTTAGTCTTATACTATTAGATGCATTGAGACCTAGGACAGCGTTCTACCGCCGACACTGCGGCGTAGGCTGGGCGTTGCTACGTTCTCGTGCCCTAATTCTAGGGTGCGGGTCGTGACACGTTTTTAGTGGTGGCCCATGCAGGTCGAGACTAAAGTGTAGTGGTATTCGAACTAGAGTACCACTACAGCCTGCAGTAGGATTAGGATATATTTTGAAGGTACTCAATCACAGTTAGGACCCTTGAGAGATTCCCGGGGCGACCCTTGAGAATCTTATTTAACTTCGATTTGAAAACTCTTTTTACTTGATTGATTTATCTTTACTTTCTGCTATTGAATTTGATTTTGATGGATTATTATTGAATTTGAGTTTGTATTTATTGATTTTGAAGGATGATTATTGAATTTTAAATTTTAATGATAGCTGTTGCATCCGAGTTTGTATTTTCGTGGATTTTTGTTCATTTTGGATTTTGATGTTCGTTGATAAATTGAATTGATTTTTGAGTATTCATTGTTGATTTAAATTAATTTTGTCAAGATGAAATTATATGGGCTAGGTCATCTAAGTTATGGAGTCTAGTCTTCTACAGTCATATTAGCCAGCATGGTGAGGACATATAGTCTGACTTGGATCTATTTCTCGGGTATGGAAATTTAAGGTTTTCGCAGCCAAGCTAGCGGCACCGCAAAAATGTTAAATACCATGATTCTAGAGGTATGTGCCTAAGTCGAGGACCCTGTGATTATCGTAGCCTTGCTTACTAGTATGACGAGGATTTAGTGTACCATGATTTTGGATAGACGTATATGATTATCAGGTTGTACCTTAAATGTTTTCGAAACATGTTTTCTCTACTTTTGTTTCTGTTCTTCAAAAAAAAAAATTTAAAAATTTAATTATTAATTGTTTTGTTTTGTTTGCTTCTCATTATTTAACTTAAGAGTAGGTTTGCCTGTTTTTATAAACGTTTGCGTAACTTATTGCTATGAGTTTCTTCTTAATACAATGAATCGATAATTTTGCTAAATTTTATCTTGGATTTGATAATTTAGCTCTGGATTTCAAAATGGTTCTTCTTTAAATAGATAAGCAAAACAGATTTTATCGTTATTTCTTTCTTGCTATTATTCTTGTATTAAATAATAATAATAAAACTGTCTTGATTTCGTCAATCACCTGCTTGTAATTTTGGTAGGAATCTAAATGTTAGTCTTAACGTAGAATTAATCTTTGGGACATGAGAATATATGAGTATATAGATATAGTGGACACAAACACTTTGCCTGACACGTATGCATGCTACACTTGATTTCCCACATGTCTAAATACACATTAATATGTTATTGATGTTTAAATTGTCAAACCTCAATATTTCTGGTTTTCTGCTTTTCCAGTTTAAATTCATAATTTAAATATAAATTTCATGTTATTAGTTATGTTTACATCCCTGCACATGTATGCTATACGTAGGGTTTCAATTCAAAAATTTTGGTTGAGAGTTATGTTAAATTTGTCAATCTGAGACTGTGTGCATATTAACCCTTAATACGGATTTTTGGAACCCAATTTCCCATATACAATTTCATATGTATTCACGTACACACACGCCTACTATCTAACCATATGAACATGTCCCTATACACATAATGCTAGTTTTTCCCTCTCTAACGCTTTGTATATACTGTGATTGGATTTCCATGCAATTGGCTTTCATTCTTTAATTTTGATTTTGATTTTCTTTTCTGAACCCTTTAATGATAATGGGTAGTTACTTTTTATTATTATTATGATAAGTACCAGTTTCCATATAGGATGGTAGACTGCCTTACAGTTTTGATGGTTTGTTGTTTTTGTAACTTTGTTTAGCACCCTAGACTGCTTGTGTGTTTCGATACCCTATGACCGATTCAGTTAGCATGACTAGTATACATAGATGAGACTTTTACTACCACCGTATGCCATGACCCTGTATGTCGTCCTTTTGATGGTATGTTTTGTTTTAATCTGGGACTTTGATTGTGGGGGTTTGACCTAGAGGGAGTATGGATATTTTAATTTCGAGGACGAAATTTTTATAAGGTGGGTAGGATGTGAGCACCCTGAATTTCGGGTTGATTTTTTTTTTAATTTTTCTGATTTGATCTGGTTTCGATAAATATTTTATTCTATTTGTTTATCTGTAAGTGTACTTTTTCATGCCTTTGATATTTGGAGTATCAGGATGTTCAATTCTGAAAATCTTCTTCACGAGTTTTGGAGTGGACACAATTACCTTCATGACGGTATATAGTGTCCCATCCAAACTTGTTCTTTTGTGCTCTTTCTGCTTCGCTGAACTTCGGGTCGGTGTAGACCATTTGATTGTTATTTATTTTCCCACTCTTTTTCTTGATCCTTTTCTGCGCGTTACCATGACATTTAAATTGGGAGCGCAAGACCAGTCAGTTTCTTGAAACCAACTTCTCATGCTTGATCTACTCGAGACGCTCGTCACCCATGACCTTTGTGTCCCACTCAGACACGTCATTTTGTGCTCCATTTGATTTGCACAACTTTTCCGACACGTGACCCGATTTTATTTCACTCCACGGCGTCACATTCATCTTCCAACTTGATTTGTGGGTACCCTGTCGACCAAAACCTGTCCGCCCCAACTATGGATATGGCTCACTTTGAGCCTACTACCCGTCCGCCACTTGTGTCCCATTTATTGGAATCCCCATGTACAACTTATTTACACATGATCATCAACGTCTATTTTTAATTCGATTTTTGCATAATGTCTGATTTTTGTCCAATCCGGCTCCACCGAGCCCTGTCCAGCTCCATGTTGCCCTCCACCGGGACACCCTCAACTTTCTTGCCCAAAAATATCAAGTACTCATTTTGCATATTTTTTCTATATTTATGGGAAATTTCTATGTATTTAATTTCTATTGGAATGGCCAAATTCTCTCTGATTAATTATAGCCTTTGATTTCACTCAATTAATCATATCCATCCATTTTTCCTCCATCACACACTCTCACAGCAAACCTAGTGCCGGCCCTAATTTTGAGGAAAATAACTTTCTCTCTCTCACTTATCCTCTCACATTCTCTCTCCTCCTTATTCCTACGCATTCAAAACCACAACAACTTCAACAGCCTCATGCACCTCTCCAACCCGATACCATGGCAAAACCCGAACCTTCCTCCTTCCTCCTCCTCACCAGAGCCCCATGGCCGGCGGTCACCCTCCTCCTCCCTAGGCCGTCGACCACTCCAACACCTTCTCCTCCTCCTACTCTCCATCTTCCCTCCTCCTTCTTCTTCAACCACCACCACCTTCAATACAACCGCCACCACCACTCCTTAAACCCTCAGCCACCACGACCACCACCCTCGCCGTGGCTAGGCGAGCCTCCTCCGCCGCAGCTGGCAGCTCGCCGCGCCTCGCTGCACAGCGCACACCAAAGCAGCGCACCGCCGGCACTTGGCCGCGCGCTTGCTGGCGGCCACCGCCGGCGCCACCGCCGCCGTAGTCGGCGTGGCCGACCCCCACGTGGCCGGGCGCACCACTGGGGTAGGCCCCATGGCGGCCAACGTCCTCCGGGACGCGCCGTCGAGGCGATTCGTGCGTTTTGAACGAGATCCCGTCGGCTGCGCGCGAGTTTGGAACTCAGAATTGGCGCTCCGTCGCAGCAACTTCGCACACGTTTTCCCGGAAATCCGACCGTTGGATCGGCGATTTCTTTGCTCCGTCACAATCTCGGTATATCCACCTTCTCTCATGTCAATTTTCGTCCGTTAATTTTATCGTTTGATACATGAAAATCGGCCACCAAGTTGACCGTTTAAATTGTATTAAATTTGGACAGTTTCGCGGGGCCAACTTCGTCAGCTTGTATCTCCTCCACCGCAGCTCCGTTTGGTGTGCTACCAGTTCCTATGTGAAGCTGGTATAAACATCTTACTACCCCTTCAGTTTCGTTTCATTGTGAGCTTGTTTGATTGGTTGAATTCGACGCCAAAGTTGGCCGTCCGAATTCGTAATTTCTAACTTGTAAAATTCCATTTTTGAACACGGGACTCCAGATTTCATTTCTGACACCACCATTAGATTCGTGGTGTCGTTCTGGCATATTTTCATATAAAATTTGTTAGATTTGGAGAACGTGGACCCGGGCACGCATTTTGGTGCAAAGCGGGTCCCACTTTCTGGGTCAACGGGACTTTTTGACGCCGGCTCATCGGAATCCAATTCCGGATATACCGTTGAGTTCGTATCGTCATTCTGGACTCGTTGACATGTAGTTTTCTGAGTTTTGAGAACTTGGGCTCCGGCACGCATTTCCGTGCAAATCGGAATCCAAAGTTCTGGTCAACGGGCCAAATTGAGATCGGGTTAACGGAATCCAATTCTGGAGATACCGTTGGGTTCGTATCGACATTCTGGTTTTGTGGACATATAATTTGTTATATTTTATAGACTTGTTTTCTTGCACGTATTTCGGTGCAAAACGGCTCCGACACGGACACCATTTTGGCCCGAAATTACCTTTTTACCCCTGTGTCCAAATTGGACCGTTGGGTAGGCTATCCTAGCTAATTTGACCATTCTGGACACGTTGGCGATGTTTATTTCATCGTCCGACAATGTTTATTTATAGTTTCTCTGAGTTTAGCCTTGTTATAATTAATTAATAATTAATTCTTATAATGCTCGTATTTCGGGATTAGTACAACGAAACTGAGCTCAGTCAATTCCAGTGATCTCACATCGCTGAAATTGACAAGGTGGACACGTGGATCACCATAATAAGATTATCAACCTTACCATTGATATTCTTATCTCGATTTGCGTGTCGTAAGTTTCGACGTACAAATAACGAAGTACACTTTATTCTTTAATAATTAGACTAGATTTGACCATGTTTGACCAGAGTTGACCAGTTGACCCAAAGTCAACTGTGAGTCAACGCTTGACCTAGTTTGACTAAATTATTGACCGAAGTTGACCTAGAGTTAATTTGACTTAGAAGAACCTAGAATAATATAGATTGCTTGTAGAGACTCTTTTAATATAACTTGAACACTTTGTAACCTGTGTTGCTTTAAATAGGACTCTGTGGCTTCAGTTGGACCCTCTATACTTATCAGCTCAGGACCGTAGACGAGTACATTCACTGATAGTTTTCATTGTCTTGATATCTACTATATCCGATTCAGTCGTAGTGTTTTACTTGATTCCCGACACGACGGTTCACGAACTAGTATACGTCGGATCCTGTCATGAGATGTTATTCCTGGACTTTCTTGGTATATGGGTATGAGATATTTCCGTGTTCCTGTACTTGTATAGACATTGATTTGGGAGTGGGCTGGCCCCCTGCTCTCGAACCTTGTGTCATGACGTGCCATGTCCGGATCCGTGATACTACTCGGGGATGGGGGAATTATTAGGGGTTATGTGATCAAAGCCTTCCTGTCACTATATTTTGCTAGCGCCACCCTCACCTCACGTATGGTGTAGCAGATACCCCCTTGCCAGTTATCCAGGTTGGACGGCATGTCTCTCCGTTGAGGTCACCGCGGATTGTCGGGCCAAGTGGATAACCTTCTCTTGCTACCCTAGCCGATCACATATCGCCCTAATAGTTCAAATCACTTTTTTTATATTTTTTGTCATATCATATATTTCCAGTTCACCTTTACTTATCGTACTTTCACCATGCTATGATTCATTTCTCATATGTTCTACATGCCTTTTATACTGTACCATAATTACGAGACTAAGTTCTGTTTGAAAGAAGGGTTAAAACCCCGGTCCTTGTTTGGTTTAAGGGTTGTAACTCGGCTTTCAAATGGTTCCCAAGTCGTCGAACTCACATGTTCTACCTGCTTTTGTACCGTGCCATGGTTATGGGACTAAGTTCTGTTTGAAAGGAGGATTACAACCCCGGTCCTTGTTTGGTTTAAGGGTTGTAACTCGGCTTTCAAATGGTTCCCAAGTCGCCGATATCTTTGTCATGTATTTCATTATTACTGTCTCTTATAGTATTTCTCAATTCATATGGAACTGCTGTTGGTGTTTGTACTTGCTCATTTTCCTGACAGGATACGTTGACAAATTTTACAGATAGTTTGGAGGTGCCTGCTAGCCTAGAGGAGACACATTAGAGGTTGTTTAGTTAGTTTTTCTTAGTTGTCTGGAGTTGTATTTATTTTGTAGATTACTGTATTTGAGCTTTGAGATGTATTCTGAGTTTGTATCTTAGGCACTTAGATTTCTCTCTGTTGTACCTCTTTTGGATTTCATGTTTTATCTATCTTCCTTTATGCTCTACCCTAGATGTGATTGAGTATGTATCTGCTATGTCACCCCCATTCGGGGAGTATAAACTGTTAGTCTTATACTATTAGATGCATTGAGACCGAGGACAGCGTTCTACCGCCGACACTGTGGGCGTTGCTACGTTCTCGTGCCCTAATTCTAGGGTGCGGGTCGTGACAGGATGGGGAGGGGAGTTTGCTGATGGAAGAGGGTGCTTGTGTTGTGATGGGAAAGGAGAGAGAGAGAGAGAGATTATATATATATATATATATATATATATATATATATATATATATATATATATATATATATATATATATGTGTGTGTGTGTGTGTGTGTGTGTGTGTATATATATTATATAAGAGGAAGAGAGAGCTATATTTAGAAGATATTTAGAGAGAGAGAATGAGAAAGGGAGGGGTGTTGGTCGGCCACAATGGGGGAAGTGTGCTGGTGATGGGGTTGTGTGTGTTTGTGTTATTAGGAGGAGAGAAAAAGAGAGTTTTATATATATGCATGTATATATGATATGTGTATATATATGCAAATGAGAGGATTAGATATTTATACATAAAAAGAGATATTTTTGAGTAGGAGAAAAATAGGAAAATATCAGTGGGATGTATGGACAATCATGGTAGGGTCCATGCCAAACTAGGTCGGACGTTGGGCCAAGTTTGGACAAAGTCGAAGCCAAGATTTAAATAAATTTATAATTTAAACCAATTAAAATTACGGATGGAATGGGAGCACAAGGGATATCAAATCGGTGGCACGCAAGTGGCACGTGCATAGTAGGCTCAAAACAGGCCAGGGCCATAGATTGGGTCGTCTGGATTTGATCGATGTCGGGCCCAAAAATTAAGTTGGAAATTAAATCAGGTTTTACGGTAGATAGTTAATTGGCCTAAATTGAACCGAAAGTTGTGCGAAAGAAATGGAGCACAAAATGGAGTGTCTGAGTGGGACACGAAGGTCATGGGTGAAGAGCGTCTCGAGTAGATCAGGCATGACAAGTTGGTTCTGAGAAAACGACTGGTCTGGTGCTCCTAAATTAAAAGTCACGGTAACGTGCATATGAGGATCCAGGAAAAGAGTGGGAATTCAATTAATAATTAAAATGGTCTAAATTGACCCGAATTTGCGCGAAGCAAAAAGAGTACAAGAGAACAAGTTGGAATGTGACATGATATATCAACGTGAAGGTAATCTCGTCTACTTCAAACTTCAAGAAGAAAGTTTTCAGAGACTGGCATCCCTGATGCTCTAGAAATCCAAGTCACGGTAAAGAGCATTAATGATCAAAAATTAATTATACAGAAATGAATTATTGAAAATAATTCATTAGAAAATTCGAAAAATAATTCGGGAAATTCAGGGGGCTTACAGTAAAAATGGCAAGGTATCTTTCCTGGAGTCGTGTGAAGAATCGACAACGTCCAATGACTCAGATCATTAGAAAGCGAGGTTGTGAAAGTCAACTCTCGCAAACGTCTCCGGATGATGAAATAAATATCACAAATATTTTTGTCATAAAAGAAATATCTAAGGTCGCCTACCCAAAAGTCCAATTCGAAACACAGGTGCAAAATCATAATTTCGACACTACAAAAAAAGTGTCTTTCTGGGACGCCAAAAATCCGTCTTAAAAAGATCCAAATCAGTCCTAAATTGTAATTTGGGACGAATTTTAGGACGGTACGTGACAGTGCTAATAGGGTGGCATGGCAAAAAGTTTTAGGACGAAAAATACCGTCCTAATTTGGTTTTAGGGTCGAAAAATCTAACCGTACCAAAAGAGTTTGAATTATTATATGTTTACAACGATTTACAAAACGGTCCCAAAATAAAAGATTTTGTGACGAATAACATCCGTCATAAACAAATTTGCTAGCGTTACAAAAGGATGTCGTTTATATCTAGGACAATTACATAATCGTCCCAAAATAATACTTATGAAATTATTGTTTGTATTTTTCAGCTATAAAACATACAATTTAAATACACATAATTCATATGATCATGACCGTTGTCAAGCTTGTCCTCAGATGTATCTCCAGCTATCAGAGCTCCAATACAAAAAAAGGCTTAACAACATCAAGCATTCTTTACTATTAAGTAGAAGACAACAAAATCCATATATAAATCTATATGTTCAATTGATAAACAACAAAAAGCTTAACATTAAGCATCCTTAACCACCATTTCCAAAATAAATCCAAAATACTATACATCACCCACAACATCAATTACAAAATGAACCCATTGTCTCCACCATTAGATACAAAATGCTAAACCCATTAAGCATCCTTAACCACCTTTTCTAAAATAAATCCAAAACACTATACATCGCCCACAACATCAGTTACAAAATGAACCCATTGTTTCCACTATTACACCATATTTTTAGTATATCCAACTTGAACCCAAAAATTAACCCAAACTTTTTATCATCACAAGATTATCGTCCATCATTTTAGCATATCCAGAATGCTTTTGAAGGTGTCACGCCCTAGAACCAGAATATTGGAGAGCGGGGGCGTACATAGCCAGCTACGTATATTGAAGTGCAACCCACCTCGCCATACGGTCATGGCTGTCTAGATACATGAGGGTTTAACTACAAGCCAACAGTCTCCTAGGGTCATGAGCAAGCCTATTGTCTCAATCTCAAACAAGTAATAATAGTTACAAGATGTAAGATCACCAAATATACAATAGTAAAGCGTCCCAAACATTACATATTCAGCTGATCATGAAGCTAGTCATACAAAATGTGAAGACTAGCAAGAGTTTAGTCATACATGATCAACCCTAGGATTTGTCAATCATGTTATAGCCCGTAGGCAGACAGTAAATAAAGGTGCAACCGAGCTAACACGTGCTCGTCGGCTAAACGCCTCAAAAAAATAATTTACAATGAAGTGGGAGAACAAAAAAAATCCACTCGTTGCCAGGGTTATTCCTGGTGGCCACCATCTGGCTGGAAGGTAGGTAGAACCTCTGAAGCTGCTCCGATATCTGGTCACACAAAACTAGCTGGGTCAGACCCCAGAAAGAGCAAGTACCACAAGGGAGGCTTCACTTAGGAACTAAAACCAGCATATCACAATAGAGTATTAAAGATGATAAATAAATAAATAACTGATATTAATAGAGATAACAACAGTAAACTGAGTACGAAGAAATTATTCAAGTAGCCAGGTCACAACCCTTAAACCAAACAAGGACCGGGGTTGCAGCCCTTCACCTGAATAGAAACCCGTCTCAAATACTATTGGTAAGTAAAACATTATTAGTCTTGGCATAGGGTAAAATAAGACAATAAATGAAGAGAGGATAAGGAACTGCTTCGGAAGCCAGTTACAACTTTTAAACCAAACAAGGACCGGGGTTGCAGCCCTTCACCTGAACAGAACCTTGCCCATGATCTTTGTTGTTAAGGCAATCATAGGTAACCATGTCATGTCATATTCGTGTAAAACAGGACGAGCATGACACGAGATACAAATAGGACAACAACGAGAAGAAGACACAGAAATGCTCCGGGAGCCAGGTTACAACTCTTAAACCAAACAAGGACCGAAGTTGTAACCCTTCGCCTGAACAGAACTGGCCCCTGATCATTATTGTCAAGGTAAGCATAAATAGTCATGGTATTAAGGTAAGGTAAAACATGACGAACGTGGCATGGGGTTGCGATAAGACAATAAACGAAGAGAGGACACAAAAATGCTCCCGGAGCCAGGTTACAACTCTTAAACCAAATAAGGACCGGAGTTGTAATCCTTCGCCTGAACAGAACTGGACCCCCGATCGTTATTGTTAAGACAAGCATAAATAATCCCGTCATGTAACAATCTTGCACAGGATCAGGGCAAGACTAAGCTGGGCTAAATTCTATCCAATCAATCATGGCCAAGCAATGAGTACGGCTTGATACTTTTAACTAACTAGGGTTATCACAAGCCTAGTTACTAGCAAGATGCACTGAGATTATCCCAACAGCCACAAGCCCTGCAGACCATCCGGTTATCCAGGTCGAATGTCCATTTATGAAGAATGCAACACGTGACTGTGTGCTGGAAATGTGCCATACTCGTCAGTAGGCTACAAGTCCACTGAATGCGCCCAGATAACGGGATTGCTTATAGCTGGAAAATCTCTTCATGTCTACTGAATTATTCTAGTTAATTAGCCTTAGTCAATTTCAGTAGGTGCCCCTGACCGTGGTATTCAGGGGTCCCCGTCCTAGACATGATGCCAGACAGTAATTATTTATTTGTACAAACGCAATCATACACGGTGTCCAGGTCAATCATTCTTATCAGGTCATGTCATGTCATGTTAGCTGTCGCAATAGCAATTCGAGATGATCATGTCAGGTATACTTGTCATACTATGCCATGTCAAATTATCATTTCCAAACATATTCATTAAATTCATGATTATCAAGTTCATGACAAAAGGAACTCAAGTCTCTACGCACGTACTATCGGTTACGCTAGTGAAGCTTTACACGTGAGATTTACGCTAGCAAGGGAGCATAAGGATGGGATTTACGCTAGCTAGGCTTTACACTAGCGAGATAGTACGCGCGTAAAATTTTATGCGCACGAACTCTCGAGCAGACTTTACGCGAGTAAAACTTTACGCGAAGAAAAACTCGGGCAACTTTACGCTCGTGGGAGCCGACTCAAGCTGGGGATTTCTTTTACGCGAGCTCAATTTTACGCAAGCGGGAGAGTCCCGAGCGTAAAATCGAATAGCTCAGCATAAAATGAGTACGCTGGCACGCGATACGTGTGCGTAAAAAGGGAACTACGCTTACACGTTAAGACGTGAGCGTAAAAAGAGCTGAATACTATGCTGGCACATAAAACGTGGGCGTAAGGGCTAAACACTACACTAACACATTAGAACGTGTGCGTAAGACTTCATCTTCTCCCTATGGCCAAAGCAAACATGCGTAAAAGCTCATGAACTCCATCTCGGCCAGGACTTGGTGAAATCCGGCCATCCCAAAACCAAACCTGTGTAAAATCATGAGGCCTACTATATGGAACTCTTAGTTTTCGAAAACAAGCTATTTTAGTAGATCAAAACCAAGAAGATCGAAAATACTAGAAACTTAGATCTACGTATAATGAGCCATAGAATTTGAAAACACTAAGTACAAAAGAGGCTTAGGATCTTGAAGAGAAGAGAATGGAACAACAAAATGGAAGTTTCTTCATGAAGCAAGTTACACTTGCCTAGCTCTCTTTCTGGTAGGTGAGGAAGTGTTGGTGGAGAAGAAGAAGTAAATGAAGAAGAGTAATGAAGAGAGAGTTGGGCAGCTAATAAAGGGAGGAGTGGTGGTAGGTAGGTAGGTAGGTAGGGGTTCTCCACTTGGTTCATGATGAACCAAATAAGCAAGCCAAGCCTAGCCGAACCAATCTCAAGGTGAACCAAGCAATGAAAATGCCAAATGAACCAAGCAGGGAGACATGCAATACGAGTCAAAACACGTACACGTGTACCAAGATACGTAATACGAACCACGGGCATTACAGAAGGACCTGCAAATGAAGATATGCCAATATATTAGCAACCTGCTAACTGTACACGAACAACCAAAAAAGAAAGACAAGTTCTTCCAAATTGTCCAGACTAGACCAAATTAGTTTGTGAATGTTTAAACAAATTGTACAAACCTACTAACAGTTCTTCCAAATTGTACAGACCTGCGTACAAAAAAATTCGAAAAACAACAATGTACAAAAAAAGCTTCAAGTGACAAAGGAAGCTTCAAGTGAAAAAATGAAGCTTTAAGTAAAGACGGAAAAATTGGAAAGCATTTTAAATGGGAACTACAATTATTCTAGCAAGAATTACAGTAATAGGCTGGAAAAAACCAATGTAAAAGTTAAAATCTGTATAGACAATATAAAAAGTTAAGTCCAAAAATTGGTCCAGAAAAAAGAGAAAACAGAGAATTCTATTAACCCCATGACACCCAGGACATGCATGGGAAGGAACCAAATGCCTTATGGTTGTCATTAACCCCATTCTATTAACCCCATGACATCCCTTGAGGTTTTGTCCCAATGTCTGATGGTTGTCATTAACCCCATGACACCCAGGACATGCATGGGAAGGAACCAAAGCAAGACAAGCTCAAGACCTAATTTTACTTATTCCTTCACCGGATGCCAATCCACACACTAATTGGTCAAGTTAATAGAATTTAAGTAATACATATGTGACCTAAACTATTAACACTTGCACGTTTTAACTAACTGCCACTAGTTGTCAATGCATGTATGAATATCTTCGGAAAACCACATTTTTTAGACTGGACATTAAAGCATATGCAGTGGTTGATGATAGATAACATAAGAAGTGACATGACATTTGTCACACAAAGCTCTTAATAATTTGCTATCTAGCTAGGAAAACTGCAAGGTTAAAAACTATTTATGCAAAAGTATATGCAAATCTGTAATAAATAGAAGGAACACCATTTCTGGCAGCATCCAACTTAATGAAAAATAGCAATAGCACCAACAGTGGCACTAAAATAGTTTGGTAGATGCACTCCTTATAAATTTCTTTGCAATACGAGATGACCTACGCGTAGGACTGTTGTATGCAACCTGAAAATGCATAATAAATGTAGCAATATATAGGTAGGTGCCGTCAAGATAGTCCAACACAGTGTCGTAAGGAATTTCAAACCATAGTAGGTGCCGTCAAGATAGTCCAACACAGTGTCGTAAGGAATTTCAAACCATAGTAGTAAGCCATGCAAAAAAATACAGTAATAAGACATAGAAGCTAGTTCAAACCATAGTAAAAATCTATGCAAGGAAGCTCAAATCATAATAAAATACTCTTCCTGTACGATTTGATCCCAGTTGAAGCTAGGCATCAGATCGAAGCTCACCGTGGGTTTGCAAGAGCTCAATAACATCCATGATGCAGCTCAACCAGCTCTACCAATGAAGAACCAAACCTCCATAGCAAGATCCCTGAGTATTAGAAGAAGTATCAACTGCACAGTGGCGTATCATAAGAAATTTAAGTGCACACTGGTGTATTAGAGCGTATCAGGGCTCACTAGACATTGGCAACGCAAGCATTGGAAGAGGGTCAAAACCAGCATCAATGGAGGATCAAGACTCGAGGACCCCGGATGTTGCTTTCCTCATCATTTGCTACATATATTGTATTAGATCTAAGAAAATTAGATTCAATATGTATATAAAGAAACATTTGCTACTGAGCCTGTATCAATATAATGATACAAGCTCACAACTATACATCTTTGAACTTTTGAATCAAAGATTTGTTTCCTTGACGACCTTTTAATTAGTACAAAATTATAAACATCGACTGGGGTTTCAACAATATATGATACAAACATAAGCTTTTCTAGATTGCAAAAAATACTTCTTATAACAGGACATGACACAACAAAGATTAAAAAACTTTAATCAGTTACGGTATAAAAATTTCAAGTCACCTGCCACGCTGGAGTAACAATATGAGGGATAGATGCCGCCAAGTTCAGTAATAAAATTTGAGTGCACACTGTCCTGTAAAATAAAAGAAGAGCCTGAGCATTAGTTCAACAACATGAACAAAATGCCAATCTGCTCCGAGTTAATGACAATTGACTGCATTCTAAAAATTTTATACCAACATTTTTAGTGTGTATGTGTATATTAGGAAAGGTGTATTGCTATGATAGGCCTTCTAATAAAGTTTCCCTTTAAAAGTTGTAGACAGTATAATAACTATAAAAAATCTTATCAATGCTTATCACCTATGTTGCTAGGACATGGAAAAATGGTGTGTGCACTGGTGCAACATCGGTGACTATATTGTACCTATTAAGAAATGTTAGTATTCCGTACTCGTATTGTGTCCTTATCTTAAACGTAAAGTAGCACAGATGTTCCAGGATAAGAGCAACTACCATGATCCTTAAAGAAATTGAGTTTTTAAGGGGGGATAGGTGGCATTAAAGACAGAAATTAATCTGTAGACCTAAGAACCCACTAGAGTCAAACTGAATTCTGAATCAAGATCCTAGGAAGATATTGCATTGGAAGCATAGTTTGCAGTGTCGGCCGATACCGATAAAATATGGCCGATATTGATATGGTTTGGCGTGTCCGGAACCGATACCGACCGCCACTGATACTAACCGATACCGACGCTGGAGATCTCTTTTCCAGTCAATTCGGCCAAAAAAATGAACAAAAAAGACCAATCAACAAGGGTATAAAAGTAGTAAGGTTATAAAAGCATATAAATGAAGGAAACTTATTTATCGTAAGTAAACCAACCAGCAATGGTTACTATTAAATTTCAAAATTACTAAGAAACAATATAATCAAAATTATGTCTAAATATAGAAAATATTTATTTTTAATTTTAAACAAATTTATTAATAGTTATATACCTTCCGATACCCAAAATACAGATACTCCAATCTGAAATCGTCGATACTGCCATACTTGAACAGTTGTATTGCTTTTAACAGAGAAAAGGAAGATAGTAGCCATCTTATGCAAAAGTAGATAAAGAATGGTGGTATAAAACCCTCAAAGCCTTGCCTTCTCAAAGGATTGCAGCCATTACTGATGAAAAGTGGATGATAAAGAAAGGAGGCACGAAAACCCTCAAAGCTTTGCCTTCTCAAGGTGGTTGCATACATACCTACCCGTACATCTAAACCCCAATTGAACCATCTTGATATGAGTGTTCCTATTCGAGGTATATTTTCTATTTGGAGTTTTATGGTACTTGATCCGGATCGCTAAATTTGGTGAACCGAATCAACCATTGAAATCTCAATATAAACTTGCTTTTTGCAAGAGACTCTTTAAATGCAATTTTTTTTTGGAAAAACTTGAGATTTCTTGTCAATTTAGGGTTTCATAGCTACATATTTCTTATGAACTTCGATTTCATAGTTCGCATTTTTTTCTTCATTGCGGATGAGCCACAACTCTGTTTTGCAACATGCTCACACAAAGAAGAGAATGGGCTATGAAATTTATGATGTCTTTGTTTTTTATATGATTTTCTTAGAATAACCTGCCATTTTATTTTATTCTACTTTATTTTGTTTATGGTTCATTTACATATTCTGATTCAACAGTTGTAGCATTTTATTTTGGAATGTTGCACTGTATTATAGTTGATATTGATATATGACTAGAAAAGTCAAGTTTTACAATGTATGGTTGTGTTCTCGCTACCTAAGCTTTTGCTGATCTGTAACCAAAGAAGTGATTGGTTGGAATTTCTATGGTCGTTTCAGTATCCAATCATCTCCATTGACGGTTGGTAAGTATAAATGTGAAAACAACCTAACATTTCTTTCTGCAGATATTATCTAGTTTTTATATAAAAAAATCTATTGAATCGATTCTTTTTAATGAATTTAAAATTATTTCATATAATTTAACATTATTTTTTATCAATGTAATTCCATATTCCAGCACAAAGTTAGTAGAATATAAATATATAAAAGTTAGCTTCAGTCATATTAGATATAAATTTCTTTCTGCAGAAATTAAGCATATAAATCTCTTCATAAGAGAGTTTATGCTTATTATCAACAGTATCAGACTAATTGTCTGGATGTCCAAGGTAAAACAACAAATATATCAAATTCATTCTTCAATATGAAATACAACTAACCTGTAAACAAGGAAGAATTGTGGGCTTGTATTGTTTCAAGAAGTGAATGCACATTAACACATACCTGGAAAGTAAAAAACTGTAAGTTACAACAACGGAACAACTTATCTACAGCTGATAGGCAAGCATGGATATATTAACTTACACATAACTAGATAAGGTTCCGCTGTATGTCTGGCTCAGTCTTTCACAATAAAAGCTAACTGCCATAATCTCTCATCAATCTATTATTAATTCTTAAGTAGCTTTGTATTAACAACAACTAGAAGATTGTTAACGCACATATCACAAGCTATCCCAATTACTGGATCTATCATCTTCATAATAGGCACCCTAGCATGAGTTAGTGCCTGTATCAGTTGAAATGTAATGGGATCACTAAAGTGTAGACCTGACAACAGTTTGACAACCTTAAATGTGAACATATAAAGGAAAGAAAATAAGGAAGCATGCCCATATATTGTATTTGAAGCTTTACAAAACAAGCGTATACTTTAGCTTTATAGAATTTTAAACAACTTCAGAGCGAGGTGAACAAAAGATACTGTTAGGAGGTTATACTTTGAGTCAATGACATAAATGATCATAAATGTTACATTTACCTGCACGTTTTGAAGAGTTTCCTTCTGTAATAGATCTGCTATTCTCAAAAAAAATTCTGACTCGCTCATATTGGTATCATCAATTGAAAGTTAAATATCAACATCATTGTTGGAAACCCCAAATAAATTAGCACATGATCCATACAGGTGCAGCTGAGCACTGGACCATTCTTTTTTCACCAATTTTCTCAGTGAGAGCAGTAGTTGTTTCTGCTTTATTACTTCCTCGTCTGCTGGTACCAAAGATTTATAAATTGAAAGAAAAGAGGGTGTAAAACTTTCAATGTTGAAACGACACCCCAATTCTCTTTTACGAATCCTTGTATGCTGGCTTGGCATATTATGTCCTCTAAACAAGTCCAACCTGACATCCTGTGAGATAGAAGGACAAAAAAGTACACAACAAACTCATTTTGGAAAGATTATGCTCGACATCACATTTAGTATTTCTCATGTGAGGCTAACATTATGATTCCTTTGAAACTCAATGCAATTTAGGCAGCATTAACGAGGTTACAACACTAAAAATAGCAAATATGCCACATTTGGTGGTTTATCGGACCTTATATATAGCAATAATAGGGATTGGTCACAGAAAATTTCCCTCCAAATTTTTGTGCAACCTAAATAGAAGTACAGGTTCTAACCTAATGTGGCCTAAAATTTGGAACTATAGAACCGAGCTCGATTAAACTGTCATATAGAATAACAGTATCTTAACAAAACGTTATTAGATGATAGACATAATCCTATTTAAATTATTTTATGATCCGAGATCTAGAATTGTCAGGAAAAAAAAGAAAAAGTTTGCAGAGCTGACAGAAAATGTTAGCAAAAGGAGTTCTTATTCACCTTAGAGATTATGTTTTCTCATTCACAGCACTATATGCTCCTGAGCGAGGAGTATCAAACAAAAAAAATTCCAGAGAGCAGTATTCTTTAACATGTACTGATGTGCATGTGAGACATGATGGACTTGTAACTTCTATACCTAATGCAAATTCAAATTTGGCAATACAGTCTTCAAATTCACAATATGATACACTTCTGTATAATAAGATAATGTCGTGTCTTAGGACGTGTATCAAATACTTCACGGACACACATCGGACAATCAAAAATACACTAGGGTGATAGTTGTTTTATCTGTGTCCTCGTTTCACGTCATATCTATGTTCGTGCAACATAAATTTAATCGACTATAATTTATTAATTAGAGTAAATCAATGTGCTGTAGATTGAATTTCTATTATCATAAGAAGCAAAAAAAGAGACATGTATTCCTTTTCTCATGATCTCCAAGTAACTTAAATAAAAATAATTAAAACCATACTACCGGATATGTGGGTATTCCTCGTCCAGAACTTTAAAACAACAGATTTTACTAAGGGAAATGTCCACAGATTTCGCTAACCAATTTCGAGCAAATGTTGACCAAAAAATTGGTAAATAATCTAGGACAAAATAACATGCATCCATGTAAACTGTGTAGAACACTCATATTTCAAGCAAAAATTTGAGTAAAGTGTAAAACACTCAAATCTCAAGCAAATAATCTAGGAAAAAATTACATGCAGCCGTGTAAACAGTGTGAAACACTCAAATTTTAAGCAAAATTTGAGTAAACAGTATAAAACCCTCAAATTTCAAGCAAATAATCTAGGACAAAATTACATGCAGCCGTGTAAACAGTGTAAAACACTTAAATTTCAAGGAAAAATTGAGTAAACCGTGTAAATAGTGTAAACCACTCAAATTCTAAGCAAATAATCTAGGACAAAATAACATGCATACAAAAATTAGGGCAAAGACTAAAACATTTTGGTAAAAAATTCTAAAGAGCGGGGAAAATATACCAAGCAGCAACAATAGAGCACCTAGGGTTGAAAGGTCGGACAGAAAGAGAGAGCAACGGTCGAAGAGAGAGAGAGAGAGAGAGAGCAGCAACACTGGAGCACCAGGTCGAAACATTGGTCGGAGAGAAAAAGAGCAGCAACACTGGAGCACCAGGTCGGAACAATGGTCGGAGAGAGAGAGAGAGAGCAGCATCACCCCTTTTTTGATCGGAAAGAGAGAGGGAGATAGATTTTTAGGTTGCTTGATATTGAGAAGTGTGTTCTCATATGTTTTGGGATGGATGGTCAGGATTAATCCATCCGATCGAACGGTTGAGATAGAAACATGTGGAGGTTAAGTTCCCCCACTAAAATTTGGCAATTAGCCGCTAAATGTGTGATATTCCCGCCGATCTATTTGGGACGGGGATGTGTATTATTTGGAACAAAATTTTTTATTAGTCCCAAATAGTGATCCATTTTCACAATCTGTCCCAAAAAAATACAACTTTTTGTTACTAAAAATATAGCCGTCCCTAGAATTATACTTTTAGGACTTTTTAGACTAGTGTTCCTTATAGTGTCGTCCCAAAAAGACACTTTTTTGTAGTACGGGTCAAAAAAAATTTGTCGTTGGAACCGGTTTGTACCAAAAAGCGTGCCAGTACCTACGGTCCCTAAAGTCATCAAATATATGTCTACGACTTCGATTTGACGATATGACCCCAACCGTATGTCCAAAGTTGCATTTCAGTGGCCCGTGCACAAATTCGCCCGTTGGATCGGATCGCGGGTCCGCCAAAATAGCATTCCGGTCAGCCTTTTCAGAATCGAACCAAAGTTGGCTGACAGGACCAAAAAAATGTTCTGAATCCAATGGCACAAATTTTGTCTCAGTCCGATGAACGGTTTGAAATTGGGCACAAAGTTTGCAAAACATCGATACGGGGGACTTTCGATGGATACGGTTCGATTTCGTCGCGCATACACAACGAAATCGAGTTCCATCGAATCCCACATGTCGATAACATTTATACGAGTCTTTCGATGATCATGGGTTGTGACAACGTCGTACGGTTTGTTAGGGCGCATGTCGTATCGAAATTTTTTTCCTAATTTTTTGTTCTAAAAACATGTTTTCTCAAACTTTATAAACGAATAACTTTCTGTAAAATAAATGAAAAATAAATCTATAAGAAGAGTTTTGTAATATTACAAGTGGTCTATAACTACTGTTTAGGAAGTTCTCAAAAATTATAAATAGTTTGGCTAGAAACCATCTCTAAACATACGTGTATGAAATCCCAATTCTGTCATTTTTTATAATAGGTTTTCATCGACTTTGCGTTGATTTTTTGATCAATCCAGCACCTTTAAATTAATTCTATTTGAAGGAAACCCTAGAGGCTCATGTAGGGTCTCCGTAACTTTTTACGGTTTGTGAAACAAACAACTACACATTGGGAGAGAGTGGAGAATAGGGGTACCCGAGTGTCGGGACTGCTGTTGTGGGGGCGGGTTCGGGCGGCAGTGTCGGCGGTCTTGGTCGCCCGACGGTGGTCGGACAGGGACGCCTGGGTGTCGGGGTCGTCGGGGGTGGTCTGGAGTTTATGTGTGGGGTGGTCGAGTGGATTTTAAGAAGAACCCGAGGGGGTCACGTGGTTTGGAAAGAGTTGCGCTCGATGTGAAGGGTGTTCGATTCTGTTTGTGAAATAATGTCTCGCAAGAAATTGGTTGCTCGCAAGAAATTGTTTTTTAAAATAAAAACACACCTAAATATTTCAAATAAATCCTAAAAATTACCTAAACTTTTCTATAATATTTTATAATATTTTTAGTAAAAAAATATGTACAATTTGTAACATATTTGTACATAGTGTAACGACTAACTGCTACGATGGCTAATTCGATGATGAATATATTTAAGTAAAAACTATTTGATAAATAATAAATTATATTATTTTATAAAAAATAAGATATAAAATAGATTTTTTTAATCAGGGGTTTAAAACTAACAAACGTGTCGGTCACTAGATGGACGCTTCGGGAGCAGTGCAGACCACGCCTCCACCCTCATGCAAATGGTGCCAACCATATAAAATAAGGAGTCACCCTCTCCTGGACCCCTCCCAACGCTTATATGATGAAGTATATTTGGCGTAACAATGCCTTCCACACGAAATGCCAAGAATGATTCGATGTCCGAGCTGACAGCATAAAGATCAAAGCATTAACAAAAGACAGTTGTACCAGGCCACATGGACAAGGTAAGACTTATGTTATGCTCAGTCCCTCTCGACTACTGGTATGCTAAATCTTCTAAGACTATGGCAACGCCTGGATGGCCATATGTTAAGGTTATGCAAGGCGTAGGGACATGTCTACGCCAAACTCACTCTTTCCATCTTGAGAAAACTCATACGCCGAGGTCGAACCTAGACTTTTCAAGGCATAGGAATCTTCTCCACTTCAACAAACCAAGATTTGTGGGCAATGCACATGTGCCACATGTCATTGACTCAGTTCTAGTCACGAACGGGTGCCAACCATCCAAGATCTCAGCAACATGCGAATCTTAACAACTGCCACACGTCGGCTCATTCGTAGTCTAATGGCACAGTTACAACAGATTCAGTCATACTATCATGCGCGCAGTCTCCGTAGGCCTAACATATCAGCACGTAGCATCCCGATGCACATGAGTGGATCATTCCATATATTAGCTATAAATTAAAGGTATATTCCTTTATTCAAGGACACAATGCATTACCTACACTTTAGAGAGCCGAATTGTCGTCCTTCTTGCAAATAAAACAGGAAGACTTGCAGTTTTCTCTCTATAATTGTCGGATCATCAACGGAGTAACAGAAGCAAAGTTCAATCTCTATCGTCACTAATTCGCAGAAAAAAAAATTGTAATAAGAGAGATCATGTTGAGGGTCAATTTCTTGTACTTGTTCTGTTTGTTGATATAAAAGTTTCTCAAATAATTTTAATGGCAAACAAGCTGGAAACTCTACTGGAGAATTCATTCTCCTCTAACGAGAAGGCGATGACCCAATCTAACGATAACAAGCTCGGATCTTCTCAAAAGATGCTGGTCGTACACTTCGACCAGCAAGCTTATGAGGAATTTCTCTCTAAAGGCGTTGTGAGTCCTTCGAAGCGACTGCCAAAGTCGAAGAAGACTTGACGAGATTGGGTGCCCAAGGGAACTGTACTTTTCACTAATGCCAAGAAGGCTGCATTCGAAGTGCTGCAAAACCAAGGTGTACAATCTACACCTACGCCGTCCCACTCTGCTGCTGATAGCAAGACTGCTGCTACTCCCCAAGCGGCACATGGGTCTAGGAAGCAAGGCACTGCACACGATTCCTAAATCTCTTATTCCCAGTCTAAGGCATTGAGGAAGAATAATAAAGGCGCATCTTTCCGCCCACGCAGGGAGGCTATTATGCCCAGAAAGGCTTCGGATCACTCGCCATCCTGGTAAGAAAATATTAGAATCTAAGTACTACGCGTCTTTGCAGGCTAGTACGAAGAAATACAAGGTGATACAAGCCCCACGCGCTAATTATGCTATGCCAGCAGTGGACTAGAGACTTGCATTGCAGTCACACACTCAGTCGATGGTAAACTGTATCGGACTGACTTAGGTGCTTTTGTGCCTAATATCGATCAATCTCCAAAGTCCCCTTGTCACTTGGTGTTACGACCCGCACCAGATGAAAGGGTACGAGACCATGGGTACGTCCAACCTACGATGTAGTGTCTGCGGTAGAATGATGTCCTAGGTCTCAATAATAACTAAACACAACATAATGTACCTGTCAATATATATACTCTCCATACGGAGAACAATCTGAGAAAGATATAACTCAATCACAAATATCGAAGGAGGAATAATAGCACGATATAGAATAGATAGAATGTCGAAAGTATGATACAAGTTGAACTGAAATAAGTCCAAGTGTTATCAACACATCACACAGAGCATATGAAAGAATAATATAACAGAAGTCAACTGGAGACAAATCCAGATAATTTTCCTAGCAGTCTAATATATGTTCTACTGGTGTTTCCTCTAGGCTAATTGGATTCTCCTGATGATCCATGTCGCAAGTGTCATCTAAGTTTGCGCCATAGTAAGTGGTGCAGAAATTCTCCAAGTTCTCCGTAAAATTTGTCAACGTATCCAGTCAAGATTGGAGCAAAATACATAACTCTGAAAGCAGTTTCATTGCATGGTAGGAAATATAGAACTAGCAATAGAATAAGATACATGACATGCTATAATGGAAATACATAAATATATGAAATATTGATAATAAACTGAGTACATGAATAATATAGAGGAAATATAAACTGTAATATATATATATATATATATATATATATATATATATATATATATATATGACTATTAAGAGGATCAAATCTCTTCTTAGGATCAACAAGATTCAATTCCTTGCCATCATTGAGCCTAAGGTTGCTAAGGATCAATTAACTTCTTTTCAAATTAAACTTGGATGCTCTCAATCCTTTTCGAATGATCGCGGGAACATTTGGCTATTTACGAGATTTGGTTCTGCTATGACTATGGTGGATTCTTTTGATCAAGCAGTGACGGTCAAGTTTTCGAATGATCTATTGCCTATGGATGTTATGGTGTCGATTGTTCATGGGCACGGAACTAAGGAAGGCAGAACAGAGCTGTGGGAGAGGCTTCAGTACATTCAATCACTAACTCCAGTACCGTGGGCGGTAGGCGGTGACTTCAATGCTGTACGAAGCACGGAGGAGAAGACGGGGGGGCTTCGACCTAATTCTCAATCCATGCAGGATTTTAATAATTTTATTATGGCCTCCGGTCTTTCTGAGGTGCCTTATTCGGGGAGCAAGTATACTTGGTTTAAATCGGACGGAGAGAAGCAAGGTTCAAGGCTCGACCGGTTGCTTCTGGACAAGGAATGGTGGCATTTGGTTCCTTTAACGATTGAGGAGCACCTTAATCGCAACGAATCCGATCATTGTCCGCTTCTTATCAAATTCAAATCTGCTAACGCGGGCGGGAAACGTGCGTTCAGATTCCTGGATTTTTGGGTGGCTCATAAAGATTTTTCTCAGGTTGTGGAGCAGGCTTGGCTCTCTGTGAACCATGAGAATGCTCTTTCGTGGGTGGCGAAGAGATTAATTGCATGTAGAAAGGCGCTATCCTGATGGAGTCATTCAACTTTTGGAGATATCTTTCAAGAGGTTAAGGCGGCTGAAGATGGGGTTCTTGCTGCCGAGGTCTTATATGAACAGGATGACTCTGTTCTCAACAGGGAGAATCTCCAGAAGGCGAGGGCTCTACTGAAGCTGCGACTATCCTATGAAGAATCCTACTGGAGACAAAAGGCAAGAACGAAATGGGACTTAGAGGGTGATCGCAACACGGCTTACTTTCATGAGTGTGTCAATAGCAAAAGACGGAAGCTTCGTATTCATTCTATTAAGAAAGAGAATGGTTCTTCTATCACTGAGCTCAAGGAGTTACAAGATTCGGTAAATGATTATTTTGCGACTCAATATTTGCATACAAGTACGGTACAGGACGAAGAGCTACTGTCTCATATTCCTCAGCTTCTCAATGATGAGGATAATCATCTGCTGACGGCGGACCCTTCAAAAGAGGAGCTGCATCAAACTATTAAAGGGATTGATTCTAAAAGTGCTGGCGGACCGGATGGATTTACGGCTAGATTTTTCACGGAGGCATGGGCCATCATCGAAGGGGACATCATGGAGGCAGTTCAATTGTTCATGGCTGGTTTTGCTTTACCTCGGGCTATCTCGAGTACATCTCTCATACTTATCCCCAAGGTAAAACAACCTACTCAGTGGTCAGATTTTCGCCCAATTAGCTTATGTACTGTGATGAACAAAATTATTTCAAAATTGCTGGCTAATCGACTAGCCCTCATTCTCCCTCGTATCATCTCCCCTGAGCAATATGGTTTTGTCAGGGGGAGGGAAATTATAGATAATGTTGTTTTGGCGCAGGAGATGATGAGTATGATGAAGATTAAGAACAGAGGAGAGAATGTTGCGATCAAACTAGATATGGCGAAGGCTTACGATCGTCTAGACTGGGGATTTCTTATGCATGTCATGCGGAAATTTGGCTTCAATGAAAATTGGATTAACATGATTTTCCGATTAATTAGCAATGTCTGGTACTCGACTGTGATCAATGGAGAATCATCTGGATTTTTTCATGGCTATCGAGGGGTGCGGCAGGGTGATCCTATTTCACCTGCTTTGTTCATAATTGCAGCGGAAGCTCTATCCAGAAATCTCAAGGATTTGCCTGATACCCCGTCGTTCCACCATTTCTACTCTCCTAGCGGATGCCCGGCTGTGACTCACTTAGCCTATGCTGATGACGTTCTAATTTTTGCTGCTGGGGATGTGGGTTCTATTCAAATTTTACGTCAATTGCTATCAAGATATGAGAAGGCTTCGGGACAGCTTATTAATTCTCACAAGTCATCTTTATATGTGCATCCTTCATTCCCTAGTAACAGAGAAGCAGAGTTGCAGCAGATCACTGGCTTTCAGTCATCGAATCCTCCGTTTTCTTATTTGGGGTGTCCCTTAATGTCCGGAAGAAAGAATGCGGCAATGTTTGAAGAGTTGATTTCCAAAGTCAGACGACGGGTCGAAGGGTGGCAACAAAGACTCCTATCTTATGGTGGTAAACTTATTTTACTCAAATCAGTGCTAACTTCGATTCCGATGTACACTCTAGCCGCTTGTAATCCTCCACGCTCTGTTCTTAATCAACTGGAGATTATGTTTTCCCGGTTTTTCTGGGGATCACAAGATGGGATGTTCAAACACTCATGGCTAGGATGGGGTAGGATGGCTAAGCCCTATGATGAAGCAGGATTGGGACTTCGAAGTTTGACAGAGGTTTTTGATTCATTCTCCTCTAAGTTATGGTGGAAGTTCAAAACTCAGGACTCCTTATGGACTACTTTTCTCAACATCAAATACTGCAAATATGCTGATTTAGATACTGTACAGGCTAATTCTAATGCTTCAGGGATTTGGAAAAGGTTGTTGCATGGGAGACATCTTGCAAATCATCTTATCATTCAAGATCCTGCAGATATCAATAGGTGGCGATGGGGTCCTTCAAGTAGTGGCTCTTTTTCGGTCTCCTCAGCGTATCGACATACTAGAGTGCAGCATGCTCGACACCCTGATTTCACTCATGTCTGGAATTCTTGTATTCCGATTAAATGGTCTGTACTTGCTTGGCGTATCCTTCATAATAGGTTACCAACAGACGACAACGTTCAGCGCTTGGGTTATCTTATGGCTTCCCAATGCCATTGTTGTGTTTGTCCTGATCAAGAGACTATTGAACATCTATTCTGGAAGGGGGAACTTGCCCAATATATCTGGAGAGTTTTACAACTGGAATTCTCGTTGACGGGCTCGGGAATAATGTTGGGTCATCTGCGTCGATGGTGGAGACGACCAATGATACACTTGAAGGAAGTCATTGTCGGGGCTACATTTTGGGTGATTTGGAAAAACAGAAGCAAATGGAGATATGAAGCCTATAAATATTCAGGGGTTCAAGCAGTTAATGAGATCAAGAGACAAGTACGCAAAGCCCTACTTCGGTGCAAGCATTTGAAGACTATCCCGCCAGGATTCAGTTAGTTATGTTTTGATCTTTTGTTTTTTCACTACTTGTAATCTCCAAGGAGTTAGTCGCTTGATTAGAATAAAGTGGTTGGTTGTTAAAATATATATATATATATATATATATATATATATATATATATATATATATATATATATATATATATATATATGAGTGATTCAGAGCACAAGACAGTTATGTGATTGGTTTAGGTTGTACATGATTATTCTACGATAAGTCCATTATACGTCAAGGCATAATCGACATATACATGATTATACTAGAGGAATTTAATCACATAACTATTTCTACTCTCCTGCCCTAATCAATACACAAGGATTCGATCACGACACATTACGTACATGATTGTTATTTATACATAAAGCACATGTGAGAACATGAGAGTACATGAGAGCACACGAGAGTACATGAATAATACGAATACAAGGAGTACATGATGTACATGATAAAGTACATGAACATGAAATATCCGATGCACCCGATAAGGGGATAACATCTCGTGACGAGATCCATATAATTCTAATCTGTGTTAACAATGTGTCAGCATCAAGTAAAGTAGTCTAGAGCAGGCAATATAGATACTATCATGATGAAAAAAATTAGAGAATTTACTCGCATAATATCCCGAGCAACAGCTGTGTATCGGTATCCGAACTAGAGTCACAAAGACCTATTATAAAATTACAGGGTTACAGAGTGTTCTAGAGTAAACAATTGATTAAATGTGTTATTTATATGCTGTTAGGTCACTTCTAGGTAAGTGAAGTCAAACTAGGTCAAACTTGGTCAATTGGTTAACTTTAAGTCAAACTTAGTGTAGAAGCATGGAAAATATAGGGTTCATACGGATCACAATTTGCCGCATATGTACTTTGGGCCAAACAGGTCCGTATAAAGGAGAGCCGCATGACAGATTCAACACCTTATGCGGCCCATCGACAACCAGACTGATTCGAGCCGCAGAAGAAAGATATGCGGCCAAGTGGATCAGTTCGTCTGATAAAGCTGACAAGTTCTGTTAAAACTGACAAAAATGACAGCTCTGACACTCTGACAAAAAGATAAGACATGAGACGTCACGAAAAGCAGGGTTCATACGCTTCCATGCGGCCAGAAGGAGTGTTACCCAAGCCGCATGAACCTTATGCGGCTCAAACATATACGGCCCCAAAGTCTTCAAACTTCATGCGGCCAAGGGTGACTGTAACCCAAGCCGTGTGAGCTTTACGCGGCCCAAAATACAGAATCTATGCGGCGTAAAAGTCCTTAGCTATATGCGGGCTAAGGAAGATTGCGACTTAAGCTGCATGAGTCTCATGCGGCCCAATATGGTCAAAAATTGAGACACTCATACGGCTCAAAATGATTCCTATCATGCGATAGGACACGTGGCAGGCTGACCAAGTCTCAACCACCCATATCTGCTGCAACAAAATCCTAACAAATCAACAGCTGGCGGTCAAAGAGCGGGTATTCACGTGCTGATCAGCCACGTGGCCACAGGCCATCTATGCGGCTCAAAATACATACCACTATAAATAGCAGGGTGTCCACCCCTGGAAAAGACTGGCAACCTTCAAAAAGGTAATTTCTTCAAGAGCTAAAGACTGTGTCAGATAGTCCAAGGAGTTAGGCAGAGTTGATACACTTTCCCGAGCCTCCACCGTCACCCTCCAGAATCAAAAACTAAACAATTGTACTTAGATTGTTTCCTAGGATTTTTTTTCTAGACTTTTCTTTGTACAAGCGAGTTTGCAATCAATTTCAGTGTTTCTGTAATACCTATCTTTGATTCTTAATGGCAAACACGATGGCGACTCTGCTGGGGACGTTCTTCTCCTCTGATAAGAAGCTGGTGACGCAATCTGATACGTCCAAGCTTGGCTCTACGTAGCAAATGCTTGTGGTTCGTTTTAACCAATAAGCCTTCGAAGAAATTCTCTTTGAAGGGAGCGCCAGCCCGTCACAGAAGAGAGCCAACCCAAAGAGAACTCGTAGGACGTCAGTGCACAAAACTGTCGTCCCCGACCAAGTTCTCGAAGAAGCTCCTTCTGCGGCCCAAGATGGTGACCAAAGCTCTCATGCGGCTTTGCTTCCGACCGCAGGGGACCCCACTGTCCCCAAATCCAGCAGAAAAAAATACTACGATGCTGAGTTTTTAGGGGCACAAAGGAAATCCATGCAGACAAAGAAGAAGCTGCATAAGAGAGATGAGCAGTCTGTCCATACGGCAGCCAACTCTGGCCGCAGAAAGACAATTCATACGGTAGCCAACTCTGGTCGTAGGAAGACGGCCCATGCGGCAGCCAACTCTGGCCGCAGGAAGATGGCCCATGCGGCAGCCAACTCTGGCCGCAGGAAGATGGCCTATGCGGCAGCCATCTCTGGGCGCAGGAAGATAGCCCATGCGACAGCCAATCCTGGCCTCAGACAGGATGTCTCCAGCGACCCTGTCAGAAGCTCTATGTTCAACCGTCTCTCATGCGGGCCCGACTCTATGCGGCCCATTGAGAATGTATGATGTATCAATCTGGACACTTTTTACTATGCGCCTTCGGGTGCTAAGTCAAAGAAGTCTAGGGCAGTACAGGCCCAACAAGCCCAGTCAACTTTCCAAGTTGCTGACTGTCAGCGGGCCCCGTTAACTATTATACGGGCTCCTGATAAAAAGTTGTACAGAACCACCCGTGTCCAGTCCCCCAGGGCTAACGGACAGGCTGGGTCTTTAAAGTCTCCCTCCAACGATCTAGAGCAAGTACTTTTACTAGCATCGGATCAGGGAACAAATATGATACCTCAGCACCTGTGCACTCGGGATACCCGAGTCCACAAGTTTGGTGCAAAGGTAGATCAGCTTGCTACCGACTTGTGTAAGGTGATTACTCACAAACGCAAGGTTGCAATATTAGCATACGATGAGTCCCTCTCGGGACGTCGTTGTACCCAAGTCATCATCAACTACTGCTGCGACAAATCGACAGCACCTGAAGGTCGGCAGTCAGTTTTCCAACGACTGCAACAGCCAGCACCTGTCCGACAACAACTCAAGAAATAGGTGCAAATTCCAGGAGATGAGGGGCTTCCTTTCGTCTCCCTTAATTCAACTCAGAAGGTTCCTCCTGGCAAGGGAGAAAAGAAGACAGGCTCTTCCAGCCCGACAATCTCGGCCAGTATTGTAAAGAAACTCTCATCGGAAGGGTTGCCGCCGACAACCACAGGGGGTGTCTATTTAGGCACTCGATCCAAAAAGAAGCTTCCAGCACCCAGGGGTGCACCTTCAGCCTTCTTGAGAGTAGATGAAGCTGGGGGTAGCAGTCCCCTCAATATATGCGACAATTTGGTGTACCAAGAGCACACACAGGGGGTAGATAGCCTCCAGAACTGCACAACAGACTTGGACTCTCCTGAGGGCCGCCACCCTCGCCAAGATGATGCGGCTTCCTGCACAGAGGGTAGCACCCCTTCCTAGTCCGAGGAAGATGATATTCCGATATTCCCCGATAATTTTTTTGTACAAGGGTACGGCACAGAGAGCTCCTCTGCTATGATCCCATCCATCTCTACCCACGTGAGGACAGTCTTTATGGCTGACGATGATCATGAAGCGCCTACTGACCGACAACGTCTAGAAGTACTCGAAGCCATGCTCCTGTCCTTGGTCAAGTTCGTAGACGAAATCAAAGCCACCTTGCCAACTCAACCAGCAAGGATTCCCGGACAAACATACTTGGGACCCGCAGTCAACGCGGACTCCAACACGACCGCCCCTCCTTTGGGTGATGATCCCTTAGGAGCATCCGTTCCTTCAGCTGCAGATGAAGCCAAGGAGGCAAGGAGGGAAGTCCAGGAGCTTCGAGCAATGTTCAATGCCCGAGACTCCTCTCGGGACCTCAGAATACGGCAGCTGTATCCCGTTGCATGAAGAGATGTGCCTTTTCCACCACGGTACAAGCTGTTTCATATCAATTCATATGACGGAAAGACCTCTGCTAGTCAGTACATGACTTACTTTGAAGTCACAATCGACCACTTGCTGCATAGTGATGCCATCCTCACACGATTATTCATTGGAGCATTGGAGGGGATCGCGTTCAACTGGTACCGCAACCTTCCCGACAACTGCATCCATTATTTTGACGGCTTCAAGCATATATTTTTGAAAAGATTCTACGAAGTAGGGTATATATGACGATGTCATCTCTCATGGACGTCGTTCAGGGAGAGAGGGAGCTAACAAGGAACTATATCAAACGGTTTCGCCAAACCGCATTGAGCTTGCCCCAAGGTTATCCCGGGAGCTCCTTGATTAAAATCTGCCAGAAGAAGTTGCTTCCCACAATTAGCCTCTGGATGGACGATTATTAGTTCAGTGATTGGACGACCTTCATCATAAGTGCTACTGTAGCTCCCCTTCCCGAAATTTTGAAATATTTTATTATCAATATTGCTAAAGGTTATTACTAGATAATATTATTTTTATTATAATGGATTATAATATTGTGTCGAATAAATGTTATAATATATGTGTTCATATTTATAGAAAATAGGCCCTAATCTAGAAATAGATAATATTGGGATTTTTTTAATTAGATTTTTATGGATATTATTACTAGTATTCATATATATATATGTAGATATAAGCTTGCTTTTCTACAAATAGATAATAGAAATATCTATAATTATAATATTTATTTAAAATATTACAAGTTTTGATGAGTTTTAGAAACTTAGAATAAACAACTTGTTTACCCTACAATTATTTGGGTGTTTGTCTGAATTACCTGAATTTTACAGAATGAAACCACTAACTTCTGAAGCAAAATTTGATATGTTTTATTTGAACTCCTACATCTATGACAATGCAAAGTTGTGTGCTCATAAGTACAAACATTTGTCATGTTCTTCCCCTCTTAATTCTTAAATTGGATGGAAGCAACAAGTAAGGGTTAGGTGAAACAAGAGTGGATGTAAGTCCTAAACTGGGGATAGTTTCTGTTTTCGAAACCTGGCACTTTGACTCAATGTGGGAATTCAAATTTGGCTTCACCAGTAAGAATATGTGGCCAATATTGAGGCTCGAGTGCTGAGTTGTTTGCTACTAAAGAAGTATGCAATATTACTATATCCTAATCCTTTTTGTTACAGAAAAATCCTTGTGAATTCAGTTCTCTCTTATTTATATGTTGTTATTTTATTAGAGTTCTCAGCTAGGCCAGGCCAGTCCGGCATTATCCCAAAGAAAAAAACTCCATAACCCGAGCCCAAACCGTGACTCTAATAGACGGTCCATCCCGAGAGGGACCGCTTACAATACCCATGCGTAAACGAGAGGACGAGATCCAAACCCTAAGCAAACTGCGCCGAGCCCAGCAAGCTAAGATTCCCCACACAAACTGCTGTATAAATACAAAACCTCTGTCCGAGCTCTCTAGCCTAGTGGTATTAAAGCGGACACCCGGAGGGACCGGCAAGGTTCGAGTCCCCCAATTGTGTGTGTGCGTGGGATTTCAAAAAAAAAAAAAATACAAAACCTCTCTACAAACAAAACCTAAATATGCGTAATGGTGACAGCCGCCCGCTTTTCCAATCTCGGCGCCCCCTGGCGCCGGGCTTCCGCATCCACCCCACCTCTTGAGCAACGCCGCCTCTCCTCTTCCACCCCCTGCTCGACACCAACGCGATTTTGCCACCAACCAACAACCCACGGACATCGCTGATCAACCGATCCCTGGTCGCACGACTACACCGCGTCGCGACCCCCATACTTCCACCTCGTCCCCTCTACTCGTCGCACCTCCCCCAGCCTCCCCATTACCGGTCCGACGACACTGCCTACACCATCACACGCCTATCCGATGAACCACCGTCGTCTTCGCACGACCATCCCAGACCGCCCGAGCACCGCCCAGCCTCGCACCAACCGGGCCGTGCGGCACCGTTCCGCGGTGGTCGGGATGAAGAAGACGCTGGTCTTCCACGTCGGCCGCGCGCCCAAGGGGTAGAGGACCAACTGGATCATGCACGAGTACAAAATCCTCGACGAGAACTCGAAGGTCTCGGCCTCTTGCCCCAGGCGTTCTGCATTACAGCGGCACCAGCAGTAGATGAAGGTAAGTTGTTCCCTTCTCCTTGCTAGTCTCTCTAGTATTAAGTTAAAGTATAGGAGGAATGAGAAATGAATTGTAGAAGAATGGGTTAGCTATACAGGAAGAGGAGAATAAGACGAAGAGGAATAGTTATTAATAAAGCCATGTACTGTCCACCTACATAGAACACTAAATCAAGGAAGTGCATTATATATGACCCTACTGCTAATTCTCACTCTCCTTCTATTTGTTAGTCAAGACTATTAGTTGTTATTTACACACGAACACTTTTCATTCCTTGGAAACTTCATTAACATACTTGTACTGAATCATTATTGTATAAGAGGAAACAAAAATTTTGTATATATTAGTTACATAAAGACATAAATAGAAAGCAAAGCACTGGACCATTAACTAAGTTTGAAAAATATAACAAACTCTTAGAAAATTTTTCAATTACTTCGTGCACGCTCGTCAGATCGAGACGAAATTTGCGCCAATAGGACCGTATCATTTTTCTGGTCCTGCATGCCAAGTTTGGTCCAATCTGAGACAGTTGAATTCGACATCGTTTTGCGGGCCCCATGGTCCCACTCAACGGGCAATTTTGTGCACGGCCCGCCGGAATCCAACTCTGGACATACGGTTGGGTTCGTATCGAAAAACTGGATCCGTAGAGATGTAGTTTGATGACTTTAGAGACCGTTGACTCTGGCACGCTTTTCGGTGCAAAGCGGGTCCAACGGCGGACACCATTTTTGCCCGAAATTACCGTTTTGCCCCTGTGTCCAGAATTGGACTTAAGGACAGGCAATCCTAGCTAATTTGACTATTCTGAGAATGTTAGTACTGTTTATTTCAGCATCCGGAGACTTCTACATGTGTTGACTGATTGTGGCTCATTGAGTGGTATAGTGTTATTGGTTTCTCCAGCTAAGGACCTCAGGCAAGTGCACTTTCTGATTGCTTTTTGATTCATAGTAGTCTTTTCATTTCATGTCTATACATATATCTTGCTGCTTGTTGACACGCTCGTCACACGGAGTAGTCGGGAGGGAAAATATCTTAGTACACATGTGGACTACCCAGAACTATCCCAATATGTCTAATCTTGAATGCTAGCCGCTGCGCACGATACGTACAGTATGCCTTATTTACCCCCTAGTCGTCCACATGTTGAAACAGATATTTCACACCACCTAGATAGATGTCTTTTATTAGTTTTTCCTTGTTTATTTCTCTATCGTGCTATGTCATCAGTTTTCTTACAGCTTTCATATTCCATATGCTATTTTCATGTCTTGTTAATTCTATTGTGTTTTGCATTACCGTCGATTTGTGTACTTGTTCCAATCCTGACTGGATAACCAACATTTTTCAGGTTTAGCCGCAATCATTCTTAGCACTGGAAAACTTGGGTATGCTGAAGACAACCTAGAAATAGCTAGCCATTGTATCATTTCATTAACTGTAAATCTTGTATTTTCCTTTAATTATAAATATTGTAACTGTTGTAATAAATTTAAAAATGTGAATGAGCAGCAAAGGTTTATTTTTGAGCATTTATTCTTGCGGGCTTGACAGCGTTCTACCGCCGACTCTGCGGCGTAGGCTGGCTTGGACACGTCTCGTATCCGAAAAGCGGGTGCGGGTCGTGACAGCTACCAATACGGAAGCAAAATTGAAGAAGGTTCGCCAGTTGGGATTACACATCCCAGATGGAGAGGATAAGGGCAGACGTCCTGGTTCCACCCCCAGCAACAACAACAGTGGCGCCACCTCCAACCGGGACAATAAGGGCAAACAGGCCATGGCCGCTGATGCGACCCAGAAGCCCGAACGAAAATAGGCGGAAGGCAATGGCCCAAGCTGAATTACTCATTTGAAGATAGTCATGTCAAACCTATCTTCGATATGCTCTTGCAAGGGGGTAGGATCCAGCTCCCTCCTACAAGGCACGAGCCCCGAGCGGCAGAATTAGAGGACCCAAAATATTATTACTTCCGCCACTATGTCCATCATTCCACTCATGAATACTTCCAATTAAAGCGGTTGTCACGTCCGGCCTTCCAGACTCAAACGATGACGTCATAAACACATCACCAGGCTACGCGCAGAATTCGCGATTGTCGCCCGTAACCATCATAATGGAAAATATAAGGACTTACATTACAATACACATATTGTAACTTATTATACATGAAACCTTTTCAAAGGATACATTGTCTTACAAGTTCATTACAACAAGGTAATTCATATAAACTAACTACAACAGTACGGTCATCTCTTAAAAGTCTTCAGATAACTACTCCTCGATGTATAGCAGTAATGCCTCAGTAGGAATGTCTTCTTCTTCTCCTAGTGGACAAATATTAGGTCATTTAGAAACGACAAGCAAGCCCTCGGCCAAGAACGATAAAAAGAAAAGAAATATGAAATGAAATGAGACAAATAGTTTTGTAAAGTAGTCATATTGAATGAACTATTATGTTAATGTGTGCGTATCCTGTTCCTCTTATCCAGATAGGCGTGATGACAGGTAATGTAATTCAAAAGGGAAATGAACCTAACATGGAATACAACATTGGAGAATGACCCCTGAATATTCATCTAAAACTTCCTATCAACAATTCCGTTAACCTGGGATCAGGCTGTGAATTCGGCGGCACGGTGCCTAGTATCCGGCCTGGAGCCTCCCTTGGGCATAACAATCATCTATTTGATGTTACTATCGAGATAGATGTAATAATCTGGAGCCTCCCTTGGGCTTAGTTTGTCTTCCTTGAGCAAACGAAAACAAGAGCCTCCCTTGGGCTTAGTTTGCTTCCCTTGAGCAAACGAAAATACGTGAGCTAAGCCTCACAAACTCGATTCGTATGGCCTTATGAACGAGTAGAAAATTTACTGATCAGCTTTTTAAATTTTATTATGCTACGGGACTATTTAGGAATATCCAGGTTGTTCTCCCCCGCCAACTGTTTTCTAGCTGTTTCTAAGTATCTTTCCTAAATGACTTTAGGTCTTAAGTACTAAACCATTATTTCCTGAAAGTCAGGAATTTTGACTATCTCTTGGAATTTTCATAAATTTCGGCAGAGTCTCCTTTGTATCGGGTGACTCCGGAAATTCACAAGAGATAAATATATGACTTAATTAAAATCCGGGTTCGCCGACCCCTTCGGTGGAGCAACTCTCAACACTGGAACCACGCAGGTATATATATCGGGTTCGTCGACCCCTTCGGTGGAGCAACCCTCAACACCGAAAACTCACAAAACATTATATAGAGTGCAGTTTGAAGTTCCTTACCTTGGTAAGCGATATAATAAAACTTTCCTACCATAGTAATCAAGCAAGCAAATAAGACTTTTAACTTTTGATTACAGCCATTTTCTTTATCTAAAATGCTAATCAAAACTCAAGAAATAACATTGTTAGTAACACAATAATACCAAGGAAAATTTTTTCTCAATTGCTATCATATGCTAAGTAATTTTGTTTACTTATGATATTGGCTATATTAAATCTAATAGTTTAACTTTAACTTACACTTGCTACATTCCATAATTAGCTTCTTGAATATGCCAAAGGAGTTTTAGAATTGAGATCAAGTAGGCGTAGGGTTACCCTAATATATGTTTATCCAGAATAGCCATTTTAACTAAATAATTGTGACAAACATGTCAATTTGGTACATTTATTGATGCGGACAGAATTGAAATATTATGTTAAATTAATAACTTGTCAATCCTACATATTCAAGACTATCCCAAAATATAAATTTCACACTAATGAATGTAAGCTCCATGTATAGATTTAAAATTAAAAGAAAAATTGTGTATAGGTTGTGTCCGCAAGTGGTACTAAGTTTTGTAATATCCACAAAATTTGTGGGTTGTATCTACATATTGTGTCAAGATATATATATATATATATATATATATATATATATATATATATATATATATATATATATATACGCACATGTATACAAGTATAAGACCCCGAAGTTTTTAGCACCAAATGCTTATAACAAAAAAAATGATAAGGTTGTCAAAATAACTCAAAACTCTAAGAATAAACTAATCCAGTAGACTACAAACTTCGCTTGTGATTTCTATTTTCCATTGTCATCTATAATTTTGAACTTGTAAATATAATGAAAAACTTGACCATGGTATTGAAAAGGTTCTAGTAAAAAAATGTCACAAGTATCCAATTCAACCATGAGTGAGAAAAAAATAGGACTGAACCCAATCATTGACTAACATCTAATTTGCCAAATCCAAAAGGTTTCTAAGGAAGAAAAAAAATACTTAATAACTCTAACCTAAAATCTGTCCGAAAGTTAAAGAAAATTAAAAAAAAAATGAACATTTGGAAAAAGAATGAAGAATATAGAATTGGGAGGGGGAGATCTTGCCTTGGGTTGAAGGGAACCTGGACTTCTTCAATAATTTTCTAGTTTAAACCCAACTACAATAACAAATCCTTGTTAGTAACACTAACCTAGGTTAAAAAAATAGAGATTGGGAAAAAAGTTTAGAAATTCACCTAAGTTTTATTTTTCTTGGAAGTGGAAGAGGGGGAGAAAGAAGATGAGGAAGAGGAGGTGGCCGAAGAGCGGTGGCCGACGGCTGGCGGCGGCAGACGGCGGCGGAAAGGCCGGCCAACAGCAGCTGCAGTTGGGATTGGGGAGTGGGTGATGGTGTATGTGTGTATGTGAAGAGAGAGAGAGAGGGGGGGTCATTTTAAAGAATGAAAGGGGGTGAGGTGTTCCCCTTTCTAGTCTCCTCTAAAGGGGACACATGGCTACTTCTAGGGGATTCACATGGGACACATGGCATGACATGTGTCATACCATGGATGGGTTTCCCTTTGTTTTTTTAAAAAACTTAGAAAAATAATAATAATAATAATAATAATAATAATAATTAGAGTATGACAAGTTTACTACCCTTAGAAAAATTTTGTCCTCGAAATTTGAAATAACTAGTACAACAATTGATTACTAACCTGGCTTAGGGAATAGATACGGATATTGCCTCCGCATATCTTCTTCTTTCTCCCAAGTTGAATCTTCAGGAGAATCCTTGCTCCATACGACTCGTACTAATAGAATGATCCGATTGCGGAGTACCTTCTCCCTTCGATCCAAGATCCCAATGGGTTTCTGTTCTACCCGTAGTGTAGGTCCGATGGTGATTTCTGAATGGTCGAGTATATAGCTCGGATCTGACACGTATCTTCGTAGCTGGGAAATATAGAAGACATTGTGAACTCCTTCTAGAGTTTGTGGCAAGGCAAGTCGATATGACACATTTCCTACTTTTTCCAATATGTCGAAGGATCCAATGTATCTCGTACTCAGTTTTCCTCTGGTCCCAAATCTGATAGTTCCCTTGGTTGGTGAAATCTTCAGAAAGATGTGATCTCCAGGTTGGAACTCCAGTACTCTTCAATGCTTATCAGCCCACATCTTCTATCTATTTTAGGCTGCTTGCATGTGACTTCTTATTGCTTTGACTATATCCATAATTTGTGTTACTAGTTCGGGTCCTAGTAAATGTCTCTCTCCTAAGTCGGTCCAATATACCGTCGATCTACACTTTCTACCATATAGTGCTTCAAAAGGAGCCATTTTGATGCTATCATGGTAACTGTTGTTATATAAAAATTCTACTAGATATAGATGATCATCCCATGCTCCTCCAAAATCTAAAGTACAGGCCTTTAACATGTCTTCTAGGGTCTGAATGGTTCTTTTCGACTGGCCGTCTGTTTGGGGATGGTAGGTGAATCTATATTTCAGTTGAGTGCCAAGATTTTCTTGCAGACTTTTTCAGAAATGAGAAGTGAACCTGGTATCTCTATCTGATACTATACTCACTGGTACCCTATGTTGATGGACTATCTGCTTCATGTATATTTCTGCCAGTGCCTCTGTAGACTGTCCAACTCGAAAGGGCAGAAATCGAGCGGACTTCGTAAGTCTATCTACAATGACCCAGATAGCATTATTACCTCTTAGGGTCTTTGGTAGTCCTATCATAAAATCCATTGTGAGATGCTCCCATTTCCATTCGGGTATGGGCAAAGGCTGAAGAAGTCCTGCTGTCCTTTGATGTTCTGCTTTCACTTGCTGACAGACGAGACATTTAGATACAAATCTAGAAATTTCTCTTTTCATTCCGTGCCACCAAAACGTTTGTTTCAAATCTTTATACATTTTAGTGCTGCTCGGATGAATAGAATACTGTGAGTTATGGGCTTCTGACATAACCTTCGTTCTTAGACCTCCACTAGACACACATAGTCGATCACCGAATCTTAATGATCCGTCCAGATGCTTTTTTATCCCGGACTGGAGCCCTACTTCTGTTTGTTTCTAAATTTTCTGAAGTTTTAAATCATTTTGCTACCCTTCCTTAATCCTATCTATTAAGGAGGATTGCACTTGTAAGTTTTGCCATATTCCTTGGGTTACCGGACATACTATTTCAGTTCCTATTTTTCTTAAATCGTGTCACGTCTTGCTTCCTAGACTCAAACAGTGACGTCATAAACACATCCCCAGGCTACGCACAGAATTCACGATTGTCGCCCGTAACCATCAGAATGGAAAATACAAGGACTTACATTATAATACACATATTTTAACTTATTATACATGAAACCTTTTCTAAGGATATATTGTCTTACAAGTTCATTACAATAAGATAATTCACATAAACTAACTACAACAGTACGGTCATCTCTTGAAAGTCTTCAGATAACTACTCATCGACGTATAGCGGTAATGCCTCGGTAAGAACGTCTTCTTTTTCTCCTAGTGGACAAATACTAGGACGTTTAGAAATGACAAGCAAGCCTTCGCCCAAGAACGGTGAAAAGTAAAAGAAATATAAAATGAAATGAGACAAATAGTTTTGTAAAGTAGTCATATTGAATGAAGTATTATGTTAATGTGTGAGTATCATGTTCCTCTTATCCAGATAGACGTGATGACAGGTAATGTAATTCAAAACGGAAATAAACCTAACATGGAATGCAACATTGGAGAACAACCCCTGAATATTCATCTAAAAAACTTCCTATCAACAATCCTGTTAACCTGGGATCAGGCTGTGAATTCGGCGGTACGGTGCTTAGTATCCGGCCTGGAGCCTCCCTTGGGCTTAACAATCATCTATTCGATGTTACTGTCGAGATAGATGTAATAATCTGGAGCCTCCCTTGGTCTTAGTTTGCCTCCCTTGAGCAAACGAAAACAAGAGCCTCCCTTGGGCTTAGTTTGCTTTCCTTGAGCAAACGAAAATACGTGAGCTAAGCCTCATAAACTAGATTCGCATGGCCTTACGAACGAGTAGAAAATTTACTGATCAGCTTTTAAATTTTATTATGCTATGGGACTATTTAGGAATATCCAGGTTGTTCTCCCCCGCCTAATGCTTTCTAGCTGTTTCTAAGTATCTTTCCTAAATGACTTTAGGTCTTAAGTACTAAACCGTTATTTCCTGAAAGTCAGGAATTTTGACTATCTCTTGGAATTTCTACAGATTTTGGCAGAGTCTCCTTTGTATCGGGTGACTCCGAAAATTTACAAGAGATAAATATATGACTTAATTAAAATCCGGCTTCGCGGACCCCTTCGGTGGAGCAACTCTCAACACCGGAACCACGCAGGTATATATATCGGGTTCGCCGACCCCTTCGGTGGAGCAACCCTCAACACCGAAAACTCACAAAATATTATATAGAGTGCAGTTTGAAGTTCCTTACCTTGGTAAGCGATCTAATGAAACTTTCCTACCATAGTAAGCAAGCAAGCAAACAAGACTTTTAACTTTTGATTACGGCCATTTTCTTTATCTAAAATGCTAATCAAAACTCAAGAAATACCATTGTTAGTAACACAATAATACTAAGAAAAAAAATTCTCAAATGCTATCACATGCTAAAGAAATACCATTGTTAGTAACCAACAGCAGGGTTCATACGCTTCCAGGCAGCGAGAAGGAGTGTTACCCAGGCCGCATGAACCTTATGCTACTCAAACATATGCGACCCCAAAGTCTCCGAACTTCATGCGGCTAAAGGTGACTGTAACCCAAGCCGCATGAGCTTTATGCGGCCCAAAATAAAGAATCTATGCGGCGTAAAAGTCCTTAAGCTATATGCTGGCTAAGAAAGATTGCGACTTAAGTCGCATGAGTCTCATGCGGCCCAATATGGTCGAAAACTGAGATACTCATGCGGTTCAAAATGATTCCTATACTGCGATAGGACACGTGGCAGGCTGACCAAGTCTTAACCACCCATATTTGCTGCAACAAAATCCCAACAAATTAACAACTGGCGGCCAAAGAGCGGGTCTTCACGTGCTGATCAGCCATTTGGTCACAGGCCATCTATATAGCTCAAAATACATACCACTATAAATAGCAGGGTGCCACACCCCTGCAAAAGGCTGGCAACCTTCAAAAAGGTAATTTCTTCAAGGGCTAAAGACTGCGTCAGATAGTCCAAGGAGTAAGGCAGAGTTGATACACTTTCCCGAGCCTCCACCATCACCCCCAGAATCAAAAACTAAACAATTGTACTTAGATTATTTTCTATGATTTTTTTTCTAGACTTTTCTTTGTACAAGCGAGTTTGTAATCAATTTTAGTATTTCTATAATACCTATCTTTGATTTTTAATGGCAAACACTTAGTTCATTTGATCTAAATCTAAGGTTTTGACTAACTTAGACTCTTTGGTGGGCTAGGTTAAAGTGGTATCAAACCATATCTCAACACTCAAAATCTACCTACTAGGATATCCTATATATATAACTAATATATATATATATATATATATATATATATATATATATATATATATATGAACAAATAATATTTTATTGAAAAGGTAAAGGGGGCTCTAGAAGAGCATTACAGACAGGTGTGTAACACCCAATTTTTTAGATGAGGGTAATTTTGAAATTTTGTAATTATAATTATTATTTATTGATAATTATTTCATATTATGATTTTTGGTAATTTTTAATCATTTTTAAACTATTTAAAATTATGACTTGTGATTTTGACATTTTACTATTGTTTGGTTTTAATTTCGAAGAATTTGTCACCCTCAGTTTTCAGGAACATGAGTATTTTTGTCATTTTATATTTTTGAAATATTTTTGAAATTTATTTTATTATTTATGATATTGTTTTGGGTTTATTTGAGTCGGGTTCGAATTTCAACTCAATTCGACTTGAAATGGGGACCCGGGGGTAGTTTGACTCTAGTGGGACCCACACACTAGTTAGGCATGGCCTACACGATATTAATTTTAGTTCACATGATAGAAATATTTTAGTTAGAGATTAGACTAATTATTATGGATAATGTTAGTGTGATTAGAGACTTTAGAATGACTAATTTAGCCCCAACCAATTAGCCCTTTCCTAATACTCATAGAATAGGTTAGTAGGGGCATTTTGGACCTTACCATAATAGGACAAATAGCCCATATGGCCAGCCACTTTGGGAGAGGATAGGCTCAAGTTCATTTCATTATTCTCATCCACACTCTCTCTCTTGTTCTTTCCCAAATTCCTAGAGAGCAATCCCTAGCAATTTCTCTACCAAATCCTTCTATTTTGCCACCAAATCTTCTTCTTTCCTTCTCCATTCTAGCCAAGGAGGAAGCTACCCAAGTTTGGGAGAATTCGGAGCTCGTTCGTGTCCTTTTGGAATCTCTATGTGTCGGTGTCGCTCCGGGAAGGCTTTTCTTCGATTCGATCTACCGGGAGGTATAAATCCCTTCTCCTTTTCATTTTCTTATGCATATATGTCTATTTGAACCCATAGGAATGACCCCCATGGTTGTATCTCTATTTGTGTCTATTTCGTGTCCATTTTGAGGTCATAGGAGCGTCCTTTGTGTTGTGGTTGTGTCCATGTGGGAAAATCCCAAATTTGGACACACTATGTGTTGTTTTATGTATGAATGAATTATTACATGTTTAATCTCATATTTTGTATTGGAGATGTGTTCTGTAGTGTCTCATATATATATATTAGTGTAGAGAGTGAGTTCTTGATATATTATGTTATATACTTGTGTTCTTTTGTCTCAAACTACCCAAATCCGTCATGATTTTTATCTACATTTTTAATTTCAGCCCTAAATTAGAAATATCATAACTTCTAGCTCAAAACTCGGTTTAATCTTTCATTTTTTTAAAAGAAGTGTATTGAAGTTAGATTTCTAAAAACATGTATTAATAGGCCTAATTCTTTCTGTAACTTTCTGGAGAATTATTTGAGTGTCAGCTGTACGAAAGACAAACGCGTTCTCGGTGTTTTTGTGATTCCGGGAGTTTTCGGAAACGAAAACGCGATCCGTTTGAAGTTTCGGAAAAGTAACACATAGATCTATAACATACTTTAATCCTAGATTTTAATTCATGCTGAGATGGTACAGTATTGATTATTAGTAGGAGTTACTATTCGGCATAAGCATTTTGTGCACCCTTGTGTGTAATATAATATTGTATTTGATTTTAACCCATGTTAATGTATATACATTATGTAATTAAATAGAGAATACAAGCATGAGTAAATGGTTAAATAAATAATATATGAGTTGTAAGTATCCTATCTAATGTAAGCATGTATAAGTATGGCTTGTAATGAATATGTAGGTTCCATAGTATGTAATATATGTAAGCAATGCATAAATGCATGAATGAAAGAATGATATACAATGCATGCATGAAAGTATATAATGAATGCTAGATATAAATGCAAGGTATATATGTAATGATAGATATGAATACATAATGTATAAATATTGTAAATGCAATATCAGATTTTATATGTAGACATAGAACCAATGCATGAGCTGTGTGCATATGGGATGTTGGCTTAATGGCAGATTTCAGATAACATGGTTCATTTTATGTGGTTAGTTACACCAGTTTATAGGATAGCTCACTTTAGTTTATATGTAAATGTGGAACTAAACTGAGAATGAACTTCACCCTCTGCACAAAGACACCCCCCTCTATATCAACCACCATGCCATGTAACCCTTCTCTAAATGATTGCTATAATATATATAGATTTATGTAAAGTATAGATGCATGTTAGTTACAACTTAAATAGTCTCTACTCTAATGTAACTAGATGTATACTTGTAGCCATGCATGTTAAGTATAATACATATGTAATGTAGATGGGTTAGCTTTGTGCCATGTGTAGTGTAAACTCATAACTAGTGTTGATTTCTCTTTTCATGTACACCTCCATGTTCACACACACACACATAGCTTTACATGTTAGTTCTTTTCTCTTATATATATATATATATATATATATATATATATATATATATATATTTTTTTTTTTATATATATATATATATATATATATATATATATATATATATATAATGTTGAATGTGCATGAATGTGATGTATCTTGATATGTGACTTGTGTTGGCTTGTATAGCCTTGGATTTGTATGGTGTGTACTAGCTAGGGTAGACTGGTTAGGCCTAGTGAGACTTGACTGGACTAGGATGGACCTAGTTGACTAGAGTGTTGTCCTAGTTTGATCTAGACAGTTGACCAGGTTTGACTTAGAGTTGACTTTGACCTAGATTGGCCTAGAAATCATGTAGATTGTATCATAAACTTTATTTACCTTATTTTAATCACATTATAACCTGTACTGCTCTATTTAGGACATTGTGACTCCGGTGCAGACATGTGATATTACACTACTCTTTTCAGAGTAGCAGGCGAGTACATTCTCTGATAGTTCTCTCATTTATTTGTCAATTACTGTACTTCAGTTCTAGTTATCTGTATGTGATTCTCTGCTCAAACACGTATTTTTATTTCTGAATCCATGTATACGACACACATACTTACTCGTCTTACCTCTATTATTCGAATCACCATACGAATCACTATTCGAATCACCTATTCGTATCTTCATATGTTGGTTGGACTTTTCTTTGAATAATGTGTCGGATTTTGGATTCATTTGTATTAGATAGGCGGGGAAATACTTGATTAGACATGTGAACATTCCCACTATTCGAACCACCCCCTGTGAATATATTCGAACGATAGCAATTTCACACCCGGCCAGGTGTGTGATGTGCCGTATTTACCCTTAGCCGTTTACATGTCTAACTAAGTATTTTAAAACACACTTGGAGAATTTATTCGAATCATTATTAGAACATCATGTGAATCACTATTCGTATCACCTTATTCGTATTACCTTATTCGTATCACCTTATTCGATTCACCTTATTAGAATAATGATTAGAATTACATTCGACTCGTCTTATATTAGATTCACATTGGGATTACACTCGACTTATATTGTACCATCTGAACTCATTATGTTATTCTAGTTCAGCTAGATCTTATTTTACAGTCTTCTTTGCTATGCTTCTTTTCTTGTTTAGTTACTTACTTTCTTTGTACTTTATCTGTCTCTCTATACCATCACCTGAAAATTAAACTGCCATATTCATCAATATAACTGCCTATAACTGCTTTATAGTTCTCTGTCATTTACTTGGGTTTTCTAGATGAGATTGTGCTCGTTTCTGTCCTGACTGGACCTGTTGAAAATTTTACAGATGTTTGCCCTGAGGACACATGCCCTACATTTTACTGAGGAGATGGCTTAGCTACCTATGGCCCCGACACTCAGGAGTGATCGAGAGTTTAGCTAGTCTGTCTTGTTTTAGTTTTCCTGTTTAGATCTGGAGTTGTATATAGAGATTTGAGACTTGAGATGTATTTGAGATTGTTTGAGTTTGTTGTTATTTTATTAGTAGTTTTGTTGTCTTCAATTCTTATTTATATTTTGGTGTTATCTTATCGTGCTTAGACTGTGATTGAGTTAGACCATATCTTATACTTGTCCTCCGTTCGGAGTTGATCTTGATGAGTAAATTATATACTGTATGAGTTGATGATTAGTTAGAGACTTAGAACAGCGTTCTACCGTCGACACTACGGCGTAGGCTGGGCACTGTTACGCACTCGTACCCTCACAGTGGGTGCGGGTCGTGACACATTTTTTGTGGTGGCCCATGCAGGTCGAGTTTATGTAGTGGTATTCGAACTAGAGTATCACTACAGCCTGCAGTAGGATTAGGATATTTTGAAGGTACTCAATCACATTAGAAAAAACTCCTTATCAGATCCCTTTTATCTAAATTTGCTGCTTGTTGTTTTCCCATGAATATAAACTGTCCTTCTTGAATTTCGCTTCATTCTCAGAAATTGTTTTTTTTTATCAGTTTTCATGATGGTTATGAAGACACGATCTCATCGCTTCGGTTCGGGGGATACTATCGAGAGGCTGGCCACCTCTCGTCCTGTTTATCAGGGCCTCGAGACCGCAGCTTCTGTTGTGCCGACTCAGGTTGGATTTTCTGCTACATTGGAGGTGCACCTCTATCAGTACAGAGATTTTCTCCCATCATTTCTGATTTCTCTCAGCAGCGGTGATTCATGCAGCATCAGCAGCAGACCAGGGAAAACTAGCAGGGCGAGCTATCGTCAGGACAGTCAAGGATGCGCAGACCATTGGAGATCTTGCTGCAAGTTCTGTTATTCTCAATTCCATTTCCGTAATTATCTTTTATAATTACCTTGAAATTCGATTCCATCTGTTCCTTGTTGATTGATTAATTTTGTCATGTTACTCTTTTGTTGTGTTTGTTTTTTTCTTCTGAGAAAATCATATGGGCTAGGTCGCCTAAATCATGGAATCTAGAATCCTCGATAGTCGTATTAGTTGGCATAGTGAGGACATGTAGTCAGATTTTGGATGTATTCTCGGGTATGGGAATTTAAGGTTTCGCCGTCGCATGCGGCAGTGCAAAAATTTTAAATACCATGAACCTAGAGGTACGTACCTTAGTCAAGGACTCTGTGATTATTGTAGCCTTGCTCACTAGCATGATGAAGACTCTGGACAACATAATTTTGGACAGACACATATGATTAACAGATTGTATCTTGAGAAGGTTTAAACATCATACCCTTTTGATTGTTATAAATGACTTAGGAGTAGGGATATTTAGTTTTGTAGAGCTTATTCATAGGTAGTTCCTTCATAGTATAATGGTATGATGACTTGTAGAGTGTCTGTACCCTAGAGGTGATAGTTAGCATTGGTGTTAGAATAGTAACCTATTGCAGATAATTCTCCTGTTATCTATAATACCAACCAGTTACACATAGGATGTTAGTATGCCTTACATCCTTGATGATTATTACTACTTTCCCTTACCTTTTCCAGTAAGGCACCCATGACCAGAGCCTGCCTTTGAGTATAGTTGTAGTTTCATCTAAGACCGAGAGGTCTATTTGCATAGATAGATTGCAGATGATATTGGCATATGGGATATAGGTTAGTAAATATCTATAGGCCATTGTTGTATAGGGTTATAAACATGTTGTTTAGCCTATACTTGGTTCAGTTTTCCATTTTAGTTAAGTTCCCTTCGTGCTGAGTTCCTTTGTATTGATCACCTTTATAGGCAGTGTGCAGACCCTTCACTAGATACCATGTCCCCTTGATTCAGACCATTCATCCTTAGCCTAGTTCTAAGCAATGTTTCAGACCCTTATAAGTTTAGTCTGCCTTAACCCTTGGTTGATCAGTCATGTATATATATGTAGATGATATACTTAGGATATATGTGATGGGTTGTTATTCTTGAGCATATATATATATGTGGTATTTGGTATTCATGTGCTTAGCTTGTAGGTATTTTAGTTATAGGTGACTTGATAGGATTGGAAAGTTAAGAGCTAGTCTATTATAGAGTTTCTCTTTTGCTAAATTCTAGTTGCCAACACCTAGATAGCTAGCATAGGTAAAATCCGAAGAAGTTGACCAGTTGATGACCAAGTACTTGGATGTTGAGAAATTGACTAGTGATTGACCCTTGACTATGTTTGACCTAGAAGGAGGTACGATCATCTTAATTTCGAGGACGAAATTTTTATAAGGTGGGTAGGATTGTAACACCCAGTTTTCCAGATGAGAGTAATTTTAAAATTTTGTAATTATAATTATTATTTATTGATAATTATTTCATATTATGATTTTTGGTAATTTTTAATTATTTTTAAACTATTTAAAATTATGACTTGTGATTTTGACATTTTACTATTGTTTGGTTTTAATTTCGAGGAATTTGTCACTCCCAGTTTTTAGGAACAGGAGTATTTTTGTCATTTTGTATTTTTGAAATATTTTTGAAATTTATTTTATTATTTATGATATTGTTTTGGGATTATTTGAGTCGGGTTCGAATTTCAACTCAATTCGACTTGAAACGGGGACCCGGGGGTAGTTTGACTCTAGTGGGACCTACATACTAGTTAGGTATGGCCCACATGATATTAATTTTAGTCCACATGATAGAAATATTTTAGTTAGAGGTTAGACTAATTATTATGGATAAGGTTAGTGTGATTAGAGACTTTAGAATGACTAATTGCCCCAACCAATTAGCCCTTTCCTAATACTCATAGAATAAGTTAGTGGGGGCATTTTGGACCTTACCATAATAGGACAAATAGCCCATATGGCCAGCCACTTTGGGAGAGGATAGGCTCAAGTTCATTTCATTATTCTCATCCACACTCTCTCTCTTGTTCTTCCCCAAATTTCTAGAGAGCAATCCCTAGCAATTTCTCCACCAAATCCTTCCATTTTGCCACCAAATCTTCTTCTTTCCTTCTCCATTCTAGCCAAGGAGGAAGCTACCCAAGTTTGGGAGGATTCGGAGCTCGTTCGTGTCCTTTTGGAATCTCTACGTGTCGGTGTCGCTCCGGGAAGGCTTTTCTTCGATTCGATCTACCGGGAGGTATAAATCCCTTCTCCTTTTCATTTTCTCATGCATATATGTCTATTTTGAACCCATAGGAATGACCCCCATGGTTGTATCTCCATTTGTGTCCATTTCGTGTCCATTTGGAGGTCATAGGAGTGTCCTTTGTGTTGTGGTTGTGTCCATGTGGGAAAATCCCAAATTTGGACACACTATGTGTTGTTGTTATGTATGAATGAATTATTACATGTTTAATCTCATATTTTTGTATTAGAGATGTGTTCTATAGTGTCTCATATATATATATTAGTGTAGAGAGTGAGTTCTTGATATATTATGTTATATACTTGTGTTCTTTTGTCTCAAACTACCCACATCCGTCATGATTTTTATCCACGTTTTTAATTTCAGCCCTAACTTAGAAATGTCATAACTTCTTGATCAAAGCACAATTTAATCTCTCATTTTTTTTAAAAGAAGCGTATTGAAGTTAGCTTTCCAAAAACATGTATTAATAGGCCTAATTCTTTCTGTAACTTTCTGGAGAATTATTTGAGTGACAGCTGTACGAAAGACAAACGCGTTCTCGGTGTTTTCGCGATTCCGGGAGTTTTCGGAAACGAAAACGCGATCCGTTTGAAGTTTCGGAAAACTAACACATAGATCTATAACATACTTTAATCTTAGATTTTAATTCATGCTGAGATGGTATAGTATTGATTATTAGTAGGAGTTACTATTCGGCATATACATTTGTGCACCCTTGTGTGTAATATAATGTTGTATTTGATTTTAACCCATGTTAATGTATATACATTATGTAATTAAATAGAGAATACAAGCATGATTAAATGGTTAAATAAATGATGTATGAGTTGTAAGTATCTTATCTAATGTAAGCATGTATAAGTATGGCTTGTAATACATATGTAGGTTCCATAGTATGTAATATATATAAGCAATGCATAAATGCATGAATGAAAGAATGATATAAAATACATGCATGAAAGTATATAATGAATGCTAGATATAAATGCAAGGTATATATGTAATGATAGATATGAATGCATAATGTATAAATATTGTAAATGCAATATCAGATTTTATATGTAGACATAGAACCAATGCATGAGCTGTATGCATATGGGATGTTGGCTTAATGGCAGATTTCAGATAACATGGTTCATTTTATGTGGTTAGTTACACCAGTTTATGGGATAGCTCACTTTAGTTTATATGTAAATGTGGAACTAAACTGAGAATGAACTTCACCCTCTGCACAAAGACACCCCCCTCTATATCAACCACCATGCCATGTAACGCTTCTCTAAATGATTGCTATAATATATATAGATTTATGTAAAGTATAGATGCATGTTAGTTACAACTTAAATAGTCTCTACTCTAATGTATCTAGATGTATACTTGTAGCCATGCATGTTAAGTATAATACATATGTAATGTAGATGGGTTAGCTTTGTGCCATGTGTAGTGTAAACTCATAACTAGTATTGATTTCTCTTTTCATGTACACCTCCATGTTCACACACACACACATAGCTTTACATGTTAGTTCTTTTCTCTTATATATATATATATATATATATATATATATATATATATATATATATATATATATATATATATATATATAATGTTGAATATGCATGAATATGATGTATCTTGATATGTGACTTGTGTTGGCTTGTATAGCCTTAGATTTGTATGGTGTGTACTAGCTAGGGTAGACTGGTTAGGCCTAGTAAGACTTGACTGGACTAGGATGGACCTAGTTGACTAGAGTGTTGACCTAGTTTGACCTAGACAGTTGACCAGGTTTGACTTAGAGTTGACTTTGACCTAGATTGGCCTAGAAATCATGTAGATTGTATCATAAACTTTATTTACCTTATTTTAAACACATTATAACCGGTACTGCTCTATTTAGGATATTGTGACTCCGGTGCAGACATCTGATATTACACTACTCTTTTCAGAGTAGCAGGCGAGTACATTCACTGATAGTTCTCTCATTTATTTGTCAATTACTGTACTTCAGTTCTAGTTAGCTGTATGTGATTCTCTGCTACAAACACGTATTTTTATTTCTGAATCCATGTATACGACACACATACTTACTCGTCTTACCTCTATTATTCGAATCACCATACGAATCACTATTCGAATCACCTATTCGTATCTTCATATGATGGTTGGACTTTTATTCGAATGATGTGTCAGATTTTGGATTCATTTGTATTAGATGGGCGGGGAAATACTTGATTAGACATGTAAACATTCCCACTATTCGAACCACCTCCGGTGAATATATTCGAACGATAGCCATTCCACACCCGGCCAGGTGTGTGATGTGCCGTATTTACCCTTAGCCGTTTACATGTCTAACTATGTATTTTAAAACACACTTGGAGAATTTATTCGAATCATTATTAGAACATCATGTGAATCACTATTTGTATCACCTTATTCGATTCACCTTATTAGAATAATGACTCGAATTACATTCGACTCGTCTTATATTAGATTCACATTGGGATTATACTCGACTTATATTGTTCCATCTGAACTCATTATGTTATTCTAGTTCAGCTAGATCTTATTTTACAGTCTTCTTTGCTATGCTTCTTTTCTTGTTTAGTTACTTACTTTCTTTGTACTTTATCTGTCTCTCTATACCATCACCTGAAAATTAAACTGCCATATTCATCAATACAACTGCCTATAACTGCTTTATAGTTCTCTGTCATTTACTTGGGTTTTCTAGATGAGATTGTGCTCGTTCCTATCCTGACTGGACCTGTTGAAAATTTTACAGATGTTTGCCCTGAGGACACATGCCCTACATTTTACTGAGGAGATGGCTTAGCTACCTATGGCCCCGACACTCAGGAGTGATCGGGAGTTTAGCTAGTCTGTCTTGTTTTAGTTTTTCTGTTTAGATCTGGAGTTGTATATAGAGATTTGAGACTTGAGATGTATTTGAGATTGTTTGAGTTTGTTGTTATTTTATTATTAGTTTTGTTGTCTTCAATTCTTAGTTATATTTTGGTGTTATCTTATCGTGCTTAGACTGTGATTGAGTTACACCATATCTTATACTTGTCCTCCGTTCGGAGTTGATCTTGATAAGTACATTATATACTGCATGAGTTGATGATTAGTTAGAGACTTAGAACAGCGTTCTACCGCCGACACTGCGGCGTAGGATGGGCGCTGTTACGCACTCGTACCCTCACAGTGGGTGCGGGTCGTGACAAGGTGCAGGGTCAGAAGACAAAAGGGCCCGGTAAAATGCGGTAAGAAACTCCGAAAAGGGGAATTTGAAATGTTGAAATTTCGAAACGACCAAAATTTTGCAATGCAACGAAATTTCACAGTTTTTGAAGTTTCAAAAACCGAAATTACAAAAGTTGTGGGTCCGTTGACCGCAGCAACGGGAGGCCCTAGATGGAGGGGTGTGGGAACGCAGCCCGATGGGGGGTGGGCTCGCTGCCCTAGGAGAGGGATCTATATATATATATATATATATATATATATATATATATATATATATATATATGGTTTTTTTTCTCAAACGGCTGGAAACCGAACAAACATTGGCGCGTCCCCCTTCGTGCGAGGACCGAGGGGGAAAGAGCACGGGGCCCGAGGGCGCGCGGCTCGAGGGCACACTACCCGAGTAGGGAGGGGGGCTCTGCCCGAGGGAGGGGCACGAGTTCGAGGGCCCCTTCCCAGCACGTAGGCTGGCGCAAAGCTCCACCGGGGAAGGCCGAGAGGAGGGCGGGGAGAGGGGGGCTACGGTGAAGGGGCGGAGGCAGCCGCGGAGGAGACCAGCGCGTCGCCCGGAACCAGGATGGCTCCGGCGGGTGGTTGAGGGGGCTGAGATGGAGACGAAACGCCGGCGCTCGGCCAGGAGAATGGCGGGGGCTCCGACGAGGGAGACCAGCCCGACGAGTGGCGGCATACGCGAGGAGGGCCCGAAGTTGGGGGCCCCGGCGGAGGAGGCCGGGAAAGGAGACCCAAGGGGGAGGAGGGAAGGGTTGAAGGTGGAGCATGGGCGCGACCGCAGGGCCTCCGGGGGGAGGGGACGGAGAGCGGCTGCGATGGCGACTCCGGGCGGGAGCGGAGGACCCACCGCCGGCAAGAGGGAGCTACCACCTTCACGCGACAGAGGGAGCGCCGGAGGGGCTCAAAACGGTTGACGAGGGCCTCTGGTGGGGGAAACAGAGGAGAAGAAGAAGGAAGGGGAGGCGCCCACTGGGGTCCCGAGGCAGACGGGAGGCCAGAGGCGTCCGCGGGTGGCGCAGGGAGGGCTCCTGGCCCGCCGGAGGACGGGGATGGGTCCGGAGGGCTGAAGAAATGGACGGCCACAGGAGGTGGCCAAAGAAGGGCTGGGCAGATGGAGGGGACTACGAAGGGGGCCGACACGGCGGCCACAACCGGACCACTGGAGGGAGCAGAACCAGCCGGGGAGGTAGCCTGGGCCGGGGGGCACGAGGAGGGCCACCGCACGGTGACCGGAGAGGGGGAGGCCGAGCATGCGGGCCGCAGCACGGCCACCATGGCCCACGAGGGAGTGGCCTCCGACGCTGGGAGGAGCGCCAACGAGTCAGGAGGGGTGGAGGCGGGGACAGGGCCAGCGCCGTCGGGAGTCGGTAGTGGCGATGGCGCCGGCCACCTAGGAGCTAGAAAAGTGCCCGCCTCCGAGGGGGGTGGCGCCTCCGCTGCAGAAGAAAGCGCTGGCCACGTTAGAGGAGCAGCGAGAGGTTGAGGTGCCTGGAGGGGGAGGACGCGCCCGGCGGAAGCAGCGGAAGGGGCGACACGAGGAGGGTGAGGCTGAATGGTCATGCCGAGCAGAGCAGCAGCCGACGGAACGTCGTGCCTAGTCCGGTTGTATCGCTGCCGACGTGGCCGATGGCGACGCCGACTGGGATTAGGGAGGATGGGGAGGTAGTGGGGAAGCCGCGCGACAGGCAGCCGGTGAGGGGAGGCGGGCCCCACTGGGGGGTGGGCCAGGCGGGGCCCGGCCAGCCTGGGGAGGAGGGGTAGCCACCGAGGGGGACGAATTTGCCGAAGGGCGTGACCGGGCCGGGAAGGCCAACTGGCCAGCCGAGCCACCAGATCCCTGCCGGGGCGGGGGCCGGAGTGGCGAGGAGAGAGGGCTCCCGACTGCTGCCTCATCTTTCTAAATATATATATATATATATATATATATATATATATATATATATATATATATATATATATATATATATATATATATATATATACATGTGTGGTGTGATGGGTACACCCATGCTTGTGTACGGGGAGGGCCGGGTTCGAGACCCCGCGGGCGCGGGGGTTGTTGGGGTTTGGGGAACTCGGCCGGGGGGGGGGGTGGGCGGGTAGGCGCGGCCGGGGGGCCAATAGCCTATAAAATATATATATATATATATATATATATATATATATATATATATATATATATATAATATAACTACTAGGATATCCTATATATATAACAAATATATATATATAGGATATCCTGGTAGTTTTATTGTATATATATATATATATATAATATAATATAACAACTGCTATCTGCTACTGTAGCTTGAACCAAAATATATATATATATATATATATATATATATATATATATATATATATATATATATATATATATATATATATATATATATATAATATAACAACTGCTATCTGCTACTGTAGCTTGAACCACTCAAGTTCCCTCCCACTCTCACAAACTAATACTAGGCTAATAGGTAATGAATGGATGGACATGCTCCAATAACAAAGGAAATGAACTAATGAAGAATATGGACTGAATCTCCAAGATAAAGACTGATATCAACTCAGTCCACTTACTAAATTTTTCCCCTTCCCACAACATTTACTGATATATGTAATATAAATAATGGTAACAAATACCATGGTGAAGACATGACTGATTACAAAGTACTGCACAGTCCAATTTAGGACTGAACACATGCCCTTAAGAAGTAGGGGAAACTGATGCTAAAGTCCATGAGGACTGAACCACAAGATTGATCACATATCAAATGGAATTTTGCTGTCCTAACATATAGAAAAATGTGGACTGAACATCTAGTTAAAGATTGAACAAAGAGTTCAATATCTGAACTAACAATAGCATGGACTGCACAAATATTCAATGGGCTGATACTTACAAATCAGTAAGGACTAAACTTAATCTAAACATGACTAAACTTCTATAGGGATTCAACATTTATAGAGGGGTGAACAATTATAACTGAGGACTAAAATTGCAATGGACTAATCATTAAAGTAGGAACTGAACTTAAATGGGATGAGGACTGATACTTAAAGATATCAGTCGGCTGAACAAGTAGGAACTGAACTGAACAAACATTCAAAATGGACTGAACATATATCTAGAATAGAGGACTAAAGTTTATAAATTAACAAGGACGGAACTCATAATATGCCCAGGTGAACTAAACATGCAATGGACTGATACAGAACCTATTGGGGTCTGTCATTACAAAAGAGGACTGAAATAAGGAGAATAGAAGAAGTGTAGGTAATTGTTCGTTGAGATAAATGATTGTCCCTGGACAAAACAACATAAAGTAGCCTTAACCTTACTGTCCTTTACTGAAAAAGTACAACTGATACAAGTGAATAAGAAGACTGGACTAATGCAATTAAAGACTAGACACTAAACAGAACATGAAACTGGTTGAAAAGAGGATTGGTACATTTCTAACTGAACCTAAACTGAAATATGGACATAACAATAGGTATGCATTTATAGAGTGATACATTATGATATGGACGAATATCATCAGTCCACGGTCTGAACTTAATATCATTTTGAAACTGGATAGTGCACAAATAATAGGACTGGACATTAACTAATGACTAACAGGAATTGGACTGATACTCAATGTGTATCAGTCGACAGATACAACTAAAGGGCTACATCATGTGAAACAAGACTGATACATTATATTTGAAGGACTGAACATTTATGATGGTAAGCTAAACAAAAGACTGGCTGAAATGGGGACAGATCAATTTGGGGGTAGTCTAAACTAAAACATGGACTGCATTATTGAGTATGCAATGGGGATTTATATCATATCATATGCACTAGATAATAACAAGGGTAAGGGTCTAAACTTAAGCAACTTAACACTAAGAGATGGATTGAACAAATTATGTATGCCAAGGAGGGACTGAATATCTAACAGTGAACAGAGCCCTATATACCAAGCTAAGAAGGACTGAACCAATGGGATATGTAGGACAGAACATGTAAGATGTAGTCGACTGAATGTATAATGACTAATACAAGATATAGAAGGACTGGCACCAAGTGCAATTTAGGACTGAACATGAAAGGTATTTTAACATTGGATGACTGAACAAAAAAATAGGATGGACTTCTATGATGGTAAGTAATGGACTACATATATAACAAATAGATTGTACAAGTAATTGACAGTGGGCAACTAAGCATACAAGGTGATCAATAACATAGGGAATAAACATAATATGTTAATGAATCTGAACAAATGAGTAATAGTCAGAACCTCTAAGTAAAAGATGACTGAACCAAGAACGGCTCCTTATTCCTATCTCATAACTGAACCCAAAATAATGATGGGCTGAACAAGGCTATGTGAATGAACTAATGCATTCTAGAATATCTGAATATTATCAAGACTTAACATCAAAGTATATAGTGGACTAAACATTACAAAATAGTGGATTGAACCAATGTGAATTCCCTTATATCTCATTACACAATACCCATGGCAGTCCACAAACAAACCAACTGTCCACATGCTTATCCCCAAGCCCCCAAACCATTACAATACACCAATTACATTCCTAATTTACTAAATAGGTTCACAACATCTAACCATATTAATATACTCCTAATTTAATGGTTAAACTGGGATTAGAGCTTTGGATGCTCTTTTGGTCATTTTGTCAAACACTTGGCGTGTGTATCTGATACACTCGTGATACACACTCCAAATGGATCCAAACTTGACCCAAAGCTCACCCACATATTCTAAATCATTAGTATGATCTAATTAATCAATTTCACAAACCCTAGATTCCTATTCTCGGATTTTCCCCAAATTAAATCAAAATATAAAGAAGAAATCCTTCAAATAGGAAGAGAAGAGCCTAAACTCCTCTCTAATGGCACCCTGATGCAATGAGGGTCCTAAATGAATTCATCTACACTAATTAAATGAAAAATTGAGGTTTAAAGAGCTCATACCAATTGTGAGATAGATTTCTAATGTAAAATTCCTAGATTTAGAATCCTTCAAAGCTCCAAGTGTCCAAATGCTCCCAAGCTAGCCAATAGAGCTCGAAATAAAATGGAAGGATGAAGAAGAAGAAGTGGTCCTATTAATAGGAAAGTGGAGATGGGGTGGTCGGCCACTAGGGTTTAGATTAGGATTTTGGGTTAAGGAGAAAATGCCTAAGAAGCCCGTCTAGTTTGTCATGACCAGTTCTAAAGAAAAAAGGTTTTTTTTCTAAGTGAGTTTTTAGTCTAAAAAGTTCTAAATGACTTCTAGTTAGATTAGAGACTAACTAACTAAATAAAAACGGGTTTAAAGTTTATCTGATCTCACTAATTAGGTCCACTAGGGTCACTAACATTTATTCTAACTAAAGACTAACCATATTCAATAACTGCACTATATTAAATATTATAAATAATTAATCCAACAATATGATTATTAGTTTTGAAAAATAAATTAATCATTCAATTATAATTTAAAATCACAATAATAACTAGAAATAGGAAAAAGTCAATGTAACGCCCCAGTCCCAAAATACATAGACCGAGTACATGAATATGCCAGCTGCACATATACGAAGAATACTCCAATACATAGAATCCTTGTATACGTACATAAGCTGTATAATAAATCATCAAAGGCCAGAATAAAATAATCTAATCTCATCACAGCTCAACGTAGAAGATATAAAGTCCAGATAATAAATGAGTGTATCAAAAGATAGCCGGATGAACATACTCACTCCAAACAGCTATAAAAATAGTCCCATAAGATCGGAGTCTAACCTCCGCAAAATATAAAAAAAATAGATGTAAAAATATCTAGTAATATCTCAAATAAGGAATAGACTAGAAATCAGTAGGGACTGCCTCTTTATCAATGTATGAAGGATCCAGAGCCGCTCTGTACTCCTGCGGGAAGTCGTCTAATCCTGGAGAGATAACTAGGTCCTCAGCGGGACGTAATGAGATATAAAAAAAATACCATGCCATATAAACTGTGATATATAATAACAAAAAAGGGAATGCATGCAATAGGGTTCCTGACCAGTCTACTGTAAATATTGTTAGGGTTATATACTAAAAGCATCACTTTTTTAGTAACCTTATTTCCTTAAATTTTGAATGAGAATCATATGGGCAAATGTTTGCATATTGTATTTGTTGCAAGTGTTAATGCAAATGTCTGATATTCTATATTGTAGATAATATGGTGTGTGGTGTCACACAGAAGATCATATTATCAGTTCCCTATGGAGTATATAAATAGTTCACAACCTAGATGGACTTGGACAATCTATTGGAAAGGTTGTAGTATAATCTGGTATTAGTCTATCTTGACTATAGGTTTACACTAGTACACTTTGTGTGTATTGAACAGGACCACTTGAGGTTGTTCTCTTTGTACTGACTACATAAGAAAATAAACACCTCTGTTATTATGGATGCTTGTGCTCTTAACCCGGATATAATAACGGACATGTATATGCAGTGTGCATTATTTTGACTCATAAAAGAGTGAGATTCATTATGGATCAACAACCTCTATGAATTGGGTAATAACATTATATGTATGATGGGCTATTGATTATAAATGGAATCCATATCCCGATACATCGGGTTGATGATGTCCCCTTAAGGAGCTCATAAGGATTGTCATGTAAACCCTGCAGGTGGATTATATTCTACATGACAAATAAAGTTGAGCGGTACTACTTAAGGATAAAAGATGTTGAATCAATATAGTTGTCAGTAACTTAATTTGATCGACGGACATACGATATCTTAACATGGGGAGCCAAACGAGCATATAATAAAAGGAGCCCAAAAACATAATTTGGGATTAGGGAGGTAGTGCAACAATAGGTAATTAGTGGACTGAGCTATTGTTAATGGACCTGGATTGTGTGTTCGGGCTGAACACGGGATATCCAGATCCGTTAGGAGGCCTAATGGTCCCTGCCGTAGCCTATATATATCCTCTATTCTCTGGTCGCATAATTACTGATCAGAAATCTAAAAAAAAATTCTCTAAATTCGTGATTCACGAAAGGAGAGAAAGAGAGGGCTGCCAAGAAGAAGAAAAGGTTGGGAGATCGTCGCCTACACGACGTCCAACTCTAGGAAGGAATACGTACAGAAGATCTTGGGGTCGTCCGCTCGAGATTGCCAGGAATTACTTGTCTCCTTTTCGTCGTAGGTATAATTCGTGAACCCTAGTTTTCGCCTATGAAGGGTTAGAACACGTATTAGATCTGTTTAACTTTCTATCGATCAATACGCACACCAAAAGAAGGGTCCTGGGAATCCTCAGTTCCATCAAATATACAGTTGAGATACAATCCTTCGACGCATGAGCCCTGGCAGTAAATAGGACCTGGTATAGTTCCTATATGGGCACCAGTGACCTAAGCGCATGACTTTCAAAACCGACAGTGGCAAACCTGAGAGGATAATCATACCCGTATCTCCAGCGGAGCTTCCGGGTTACAGGGGAAGTGTAATAGAAGCCCATACGTCAGGTATTATTCTTTCCACCCAATAACTAGTATCATCATCTCCATGACTGATATGAACCTCTAGTAACCGCCAAGTCTTCTAGCATGCAATTCTATTGGCAGTTACTCCTATCCGTCGTACGCTCCATACGTATCGGTGGCCAGCCGACTACGCGGGTACGTGTCCTATATGTGACTCACATCACGTGGTAGAGCAAGTGTCAAGGCCGTATGAGATATACCAATACCTCATCAACAATGGGTGGTCACTAGGCTAAGTCAATGCAAGAGAATATAAATAAAGCAAGAAAATGACCGATAAAGTCACTTGCGCCCAAGTGTAACTTGGACGCACAATTTTATAATATCAACAAATAAGAAGTGCTAAAAATAACAACTAAAAATAAGAATATAATAATCACAGAGTATGGTGGCAAGATATCTTGTCTGGTGGTGCGAAAGTAGCAAGTCCAAGAATCACAATATCAGCAACAGAAATGTCACAATCTCCAAACAACTCCGGATGCTGAAATAAATATCAAGAAAGTACTCGAGATAAGTGATATACCTAGGAAACGCCTGTCCAAAAGTCAAATTCTGGAACAGGGGCAAAATCATAATTTTGGGTCAAAATGATGTCCACTGTTGGACCCATTTTGCACCAAAATACGTGACAATGTCTACGGTCTCTAAAGTCATCAAACTACATTTCTATGACTTTTATTTGAGGAGACGAACTCAACGGTATGTCCAATTTTGGATTTCGATTAGCCATGCACAAAATTGCCCATTGAGACGGGTTGTGAGCCCGCCAAATTTGGCGTTGCGATCAACCTTCTCCGAATCGGACCAAACTTGGCATACAAGACCAAAAAATCGATACGGTCCTCATGGCACAAGTTTTGTGTCGATCCAATAAACATGCACAAAGTTATGGCCAAGTCTGCAAAACGTCGATACGGGGGTATCTCGACGGATACGCACTAATTTCGTCGCGTACACTCAACGAAATCGAGTTCTGTCAGTTCCCACACGTAGGAAACATCCATACGCGCCTTTCGATGGGTATAGTTCGTGACCATATCGCCCGATTTATCGGGACACATGCCGTATCGGGAAATTTTCTACGGTTTTACAGTTTTTAATAACAGTTTTTTGTCCAACTTTAACATCGAATAACTTTATTTATACATACTGAAATTAAAATCTACGAATTTGGTTTTACTCACGTATAGGTTGTCTACCACTGTATTGAACTAGTTTTTTGAAAACCCTAATGTATATATCAGAATTTGGCTTCCAGGTTGGGGTTTGAGAAGGGTTTTCAGTTCTATTTTCGAACAGATTCGACCCGCCTTTGCGTCGAGATCTGGGTCGATGCAATGGGTTATTTCCAAATCCTTTGAAGGAATTCAAAGAGGGTTATATTGGCAGCTAACAGGAACTTGCAGAAGCAAAATTGATCGAGCAGAATCAGAGAAAAATAGACGAGAAGGGGTACCTGGCTTCAGCTACAACAGGGCTGTCCCCTGTTTGCTGACGGGTTGGGGTTGTGCGGCGACCTTTCGACAAGCTAGCAGCGGCTGCAGTCGGCAGGAGGGGTTCGCCTGGGGTAAAGGGGTGGTCGAGGCTGCTCTGGAGTCGAAGCACGAGGCGTAGGGTGGATTTCTTAGGGTTTGGAGAGATTTTCTATCGAATGGTTTCGGATTCTTATACACGGTTTTGAATCTGATTTAGATTTGAATTCATATAGGTTCTAGATTGGGTTTGCGGTTTATTTCGGGGAGGATTCTATCAAGTTTGCACAAATCTTTTTTTTTGAAAAGATTTGATAAATACTTGAGGGAGATTTGGTTGATTTTCTATCGATAGAGTTCCAACGAACTCAACTGATGTGATGGGTCGGTTTTTAGGGGGGTAGGGGCACTCGCGAGATTTTGTGAAAATCTTGCGAGAAAATAAAAGTAGAATTTTTATTTTATTTATTAATTAAGGCTTATCCATAAGTAAATATGAATTTATATATATAGAAATTCATATACTTATCTACCAATTTCAAATAAAATTTTTAAAGAACAAAAAAAATTCTAAAATGTTTAGAAAAATATTTATATGACATTTTGATAAACCCTTGGACAAGATATTTAACATGCATTATTTAGTAAAAATAATGCTTTGCTGATATTGCCATATAAAAAAATTATATTTAAAAGATCAAGCTTACTTAGAGATCAATACTATGAATAAATTAAAAACAAATTTTTATAAAAAAAATCATATTCAAATTTGGGGAGTTTACATCCTACCCAACTTAAAGAAATTTTTTCCTCGAAATTAAAACTAATGTCGGGGGTGCAATGCAAGGCAATATTTAAAGGGTCTATCATGCAAGACATACCTTGGTCTTCGAACAAATACGGGTAACGATTTCGGATGTAGTCCTCGTGCTCCCAAGTAGACTCTCCTGGCGAGTGATGCTTCCATGCCACGCAAACCAATGGTATAGATTGATTTCATAATACCTTCACTCGGCGATCAAGGATACCTACCGGCTGCTCCTGATACGACAAGCTCGGTCCAACTATGATTTCGGAGTGATCGAGCACATGACTGCTGTCTGCCACGTACCTTCTCAGCTGAGACACGTGGAATACGTCTTGTACTCCCTCTAATGACGGTGGCAATGCCAATCTGTAGGCCACCTCTCCAACACGTTCCAAGACATCGAAAGGGCCAATGTATCTTGGAATCAACTTGCCACATCCTCTGAATCGAATCGTGCCTCTAGTGGGAGATATATTCAAGAACACATGGTCGTCTTCCTTAAATTCCAAAGGTCGACGATGATTATCTGTCCACTGCTTCTGACAATCCTGCGCTGCTCGCAGGTGGTCCTATATCTTCTTGACCTTATGCACTGTGCTCAAAACCAACTTGGGTCCCAATATCTGTCGCTCTCCGATGTCACTCCAACAGACAAGAGATCGATACTTCCTACCATACAACTGTCACAACCCGCACCCACTGTGAGGGTACGAGTACGTAACAGCGTCCAGCCTACGTCGCAGTGTCGGCGGTAGAACGCTGTCGTAGGTTACTATCTAATCAACAACTCACGCAATTATATAATGTACTTGTCAAATCTCAACTCCGAAGGGAGGACAAGTATAGATATAATGGAATCGCAATCACAGTCTAAGCACGATATGATAACACAGAAGATTATAACTAAGACTGAATATAACGATAAAACTAACTACTAAAATAATATAATCTCCAACAAACTCAAAACAACATATCTCAACTTAATTACAATCAAGTTCTAAAACATGAAATCTAAACCAAGTCACCAGCTAATCTCCTAATCACTCCTGAGTGTCGGGGCCAAAGGTAGCTAAGCTGTCTCATGGTCCATAATAAGTAGGGCAAGTGTCCTCAGGGCAATCATCTGTAAAATTTTCAACAGGTCCAGTCAGGACAGGAACGAGTACAATTTATCAAGAAATCCCAAGTAAATGATAGAGAACTATAAAGCAGTTATAGACAGTTGTATTGATGAACATGGCAGTTTATATTCAGGTGATGGTATAGAGAGACAGATAAAGTACAAAGAAAGTAAGTAACTAAACAAGAGAAAAAAACATGGCAATAAAGACTGTAAAATAAAATATAGCTGAACTAGAGTAACATGATGAGTCCAGACAGTACAATATAAGTCGAGTGTAATCCCAATGTGATTCTAATACAAGATGAATCGAATGTGATTCTAATCATTGTTCTAATAAGGTGATTCGAATAAGGTAATACGAATAAGGTGATTCGAATAGTGATTCATATGATGATCTAACAATGATTCGAATAAATTTTCCAAGTGTGTTTTAAAATACCGAGTTCGACATGTAAACGGCTGTAGGTAATACGGCACACCACACAGAGATCAGGTGAGGGATGGCTATCGTTCGAATATCATTCACAGAGGGGTGATTCGAATAGGAGGATATATCTACATGTCTAATCAGTATTTTCCTGCCCAGTCTAATACAAATGAATCTATAATCCAACACATAAGACGAATACAAGTCCAACCAGCACATGAAGATACGAATAGGTGGTTCGAATAGTGATTCGTATGGTGATTCGAATAATAGAGGCAAGACGAGTAAGTATATGTGTCGTATACATGGATTCAGTAATAAAAATACGTGTTTGTAACAGAGAATCACATACAGCTAACTAGAACTGAAGTACAGTAATTGACAAATAACTGAGAGAACTATCAAAGAATGTACTCGCCTGCTACTCTGAAAAGAGTAGTGTAATATCAGATGTCTGCACCGGAGTCACAATATCCTAAACAGAGCAATATGGGTTATAATATGTTTAAAATAAGATAAATAAAGTCTATGATGCAATCTACATGATTTCTAGGTCAATATAGGTCAAAGTCAACTCTAAGTCAAATCTGGTCAACTCTCTAGGTCAAACTAGGTCCAAGTCAAACTTGGTCAACCTTGGTCAATTATACTAGTCAACTAGGCCAATCCTAGTCCATTCAAGTCTCACTAGGCCTAACCAAGCCTAGGCTAACAACCAAGCACACTCACAAGTCACAGAGAACACACATACCATATCTAGAAGTATATATTCATCATAATATATGCTTATATGAAAGCAGCTACCTTCCATTCATATATAGATATATAGGTACATAGATATATACATAGGCATATACCCACATAGTCATATGGATAGGTTTATACATAGATGCATATCTATATACATATATATAGATAGATAGATACATTGAGAGGTACATACTTACATACATACATAAAATCATCATCTTCTATCTACATGTATCACATTGTATCATGCATATATTAGTATCCTAGGATATACATTAGGCAACATTCATATAGAGTGTACATGTCTACTCATATCTACACATGCCCATATTAGTTTAGATCACTAGGCATATCACACATGGTATGGGTTCATACATTACATGGCATTGCTATGAGTGTGAAAGTATATAGCAGTGTGTGTCAATTTGGGTTTCAGTTTGTGTGTGTAGTGGCATAAAGAAAACAGTATTGTGTGTAAAAACCAGGAAACAGGGTTGTGTGTGCAGGAATAAAAATGATGTGTGTATGCAATCTGAACTAACATGTGTGTGTTTAATCTAACATATGTGTGTGAGAGTGTACATATTATGGGGTTTCAAGGTGAGTAAATCTCAGGCCTTAATAACCAATAATGTGTGTGTAAATCAAGTGACAGTCTAGGGGGAGGTTATTTCCTGTGTTCTCAGGATTAAGATAGGAATGTGTAAACTCGGGAAAAAGGGGAACCACATGACAGTTAGCAGATAGGTTTTGGTGTGTGCTAGTGTGGACAACATAGGCGAGGGGGTTTACCAGGTTGTAGGTTGTGTGTTGACAGTGTTAAACATGCGTGTATGTTCATTGTGAGTTCTCTGGTTTTGTGAGATATCAGTCCAAAATTGTGCATAACTCAGATTTGGGTGTGTATAAACTGATAGTGGGTAGGGTGGATGTTTACAATTGTACAGGGCTATAGGGTATGCCATGTGATAGCAGTAGCTAGGAGTGTGTGTATGGAATAGGTTTTCAGTTTGGGTGAGTGTCAAATGACAGTTACACATTTAACTAACAGTGTTTTTAAAATGTGTATAAAATGAAACTCTTCTCAGTCAACTGATTTTTAGTTTGTGTGTGTGCTAAACATGAAGTTGGCAAGTAAGGCCTGTGTGTGTATAGGAATGGGGCAATGTGGGTGTATGTGTGTGTTACTTAACATGAAGAGTGTATGATAAATCAATGAGCAAGGTCACAGGAATTGACAGGATATCCATAACAGTTTAACCATTCAAAATCCAATTTGAAGACCTAAACCTAACACAAATCAATCACCAATCATTTCAGCAATCAATTACATATATACATGAATCAACAAAGGCAAATTTAAACATCAAAAATCAGATTAGATTAGAAATTAGCTTTCAGAATTCATGGCAGTACAGTGTATCAGGAATTGGGAAGAAAATGCAAGTTGGCAATCAAAATCATGTTAATAAGTCAATTAAATGGTTGACAGAGGTATGTGAACATTTTATGGTGTTATACAGGTCAATTCGTGTCCACAAAAGTTGACACAATGTGTCCAAAAGCTAAAAACCAAGTTTCAGAGAAAACAGTGTCAGCAAGCCTTGTGCGTGCGTGTTGAGCCTTCATGGGCTCGACACAGTGCTCGAGGTGGGTCGAGATCTTACATATGGGTTCGCCCATATTAGGGATTCATGATGAAGTGTCTGTATCGTGTCCACTAAGGTCGTGTCCAAAGAAAACAGCGCGTATCAGATGCGATTTTGCGCGCATGCAGTGTCAGTGCAAAACCCGTGTGAGCTCGATAACTTCGAGAATACTCCACGAAATCATCTCAAATTTTGGGAGAGTGGTGACAAAGGTTAGCCCCTCATGTCCATCAAAAATCGTGTCACGAGAGGCCGTGTCGTGTCCTGTGTCGACCCCGAGCAGCAGGACAGCGCACCGGGGCCTCGTGCACGCGTTCGTGTCCAATTTTGGACACGAAACCAACCTAATTCGTGCTCAGTCACAGACCATAATAATCTACACATAATAAGATTTCCAAATATATATTTTGTTTTGAAAATCGAGAACAAAAAGTTCTAAGAGACATTTCGTCGAACACCTATGCACATACGTTGATACGTGTCCGATACGGACACCAAACGGACACAAAATTCACCCAAATTTGAGGTACAGCTAGGGGTGGGCATACGGGTCCAGGACCAAAATACCCTTATTTTATTTAAATCAAATTTGTAGTCCCGTTTAATAAAATAATTCAAAAAGGCCAAATGACCAAAATACCCTCATGCTCAAAAGTAAAAATAATTTATCCTAATGACATGGTCAGGCTCTAGGTCAGACAGTCTCTCAGGTTACACTAGTAAGGCATCAAAATTACAAGCCATGACTTAAAACAGTTTTAAATTGATTAAAAATCACCAAAAATCATAATATAATTTAAATAAAATAAATAATAATTATAAATACAAAATTTCAAAATTACCCTCATTTCAGAAACTGGGTGTTACAATAACGCTTCAAACGGAGCCATCTGAATGCTCGCTTGATAGCTGTTGTTGTAAGAAAACTCTACAAGATGAAGGTGGTCTTCCCATGATCCGCCAAAATTAAGCATACATGCTCTCAACTTATCCTCTAACATCTGAATAGTACGCTCTGACTGGCCGTCTGTCTGTAGATGGTACGTCGTGCTAAACTTTAAACGCGTACCCAAACTTGCTTATATGCAAGACAAAAGTGCGAGGTGAATCTCGAGTCACGGTCTGACACGATGCTAACTGGTATACCGTGTAGCTTCACTATTTGCTTCATGTACATATCTGCCAAAACTTTCGTGGGCTGTCCCACTCTAAAAGGTAAGAAGTGGGCCGATTTGGTAAGTCTATCAACAATCACCCATACCGTATCTCATCCACTAGGACTCTGAGGAAATTCTATGATGAAGTCCATCGTAATATGCTCTCACTTCCACTCGGGAATGGGTAGCATCTATAATAATCCGGCAGTCCTTTGGTGCTCGGCCTTCACTTGTTGGCATACCAAACACTTGGCCATGAAACGAGCTATCTCCCACTTTATTCCGTGCCACCGATAATACTGTCGTAAGTCCCGGTACATCTTAGTTCCTCCGGGATGAATAGAGTAAGTCGAACTGTGTGCTTCTGCCATCAACTCCTGGCGTAGCTCTCCATTAGGAACATAAATACGGTCACCACATCGCAATATCCCATCGGGATGAATCCTTAATCCCGTCTGCTCTCCTATCTCAGTCCTCTCTCGAAGCCGTCAAAATCTAGCATCCGTAGGTAATGCCGTCTTGATCCTCTCCACTAGTGGTGATTGTACTTGGAGGTTGGCTAATACGCCCTCTGCTTCGGGCAATACTACGTCAATACCAAGCTGCTGAAAGTCTCTAATCAACTCCTTCTGCGTAGTCAAGAAGTGTGCCATGGGCTTACAGCTTAATGCGTCTGCCATGACATTAGCCTTGTCCGGATGATAATGTAGCTCGATCTCGAAGTCCTTCATCAACTCCAACCTACGTCGTTGTCGCATATTCAACTCTTTTTGTGTGAACACGTACTTGAGGCTCTTATGATCAGTGTAGATATTAACCTTCTTGCCGTACAAGTAGTGTCTCCATGGCTTCAAAGCAAAGATAATCGCGACGAGCTCTAGATCATGGGTTGAATAATTCTTCTCGTGTACCCTCAACTATCTTGATGCATAAGCTACCACACGACTGTGTTGCATTAATACACATCCTAATCCCTTTCCGGATGTATTACTGTAGATCAGAAATCCTCTCGGGCCCGATGGTAGCGTCAAGATGGGTGTAGTGGTCAAGCGCTTCTTCAACTCGTCAAAAGCAGCTTGACACTCATCTGTCCATACGAACTCCTAATCTTTGCAAGTGAGTCGAGTCATAGGCCCCGCTATTCGAGAAAAATCTTCTACGAACCTTCTGTAATAACCCACAAGTCCAAGAAAGCTTCTCACCTCGGAAGCTGATGTTGGAGCGTGCCATGCCTTGACTGCTGTGATCTTCTCTGGATCCACTGATATGCCATCTCCAGTAACAATATATCCAAGAAATGATACCTCCTTGAGAAAGAACTCATACTTGCTAAGTTTCACAAAAAGTCGCTCATTCCTCAAGGTTCCTAAGACAATTCGTAGATGCTGCTCATGCTCCTCTTGACTCTTGGAGTAAATCAAAATATCATCTATAAAGATGACTACAAATTTTTCCAAGTACGGGTGAAAGATCTTGTTCATTAAATTCATGAAGACTGCGGGAGCGTTGGTCAAACCGAAAGGCATGACCAAGAACTTGTAGTGTCTATACCTTGATAGAAAAGCCGTCTTCGCAATGTATTCCTTCCGAACCTTCAGTTGGTGATAGCCCGATCGTAAGTTAATCTTGGAGAATACTTTTGCTCCATTCAGTTGATCTAATAGATCATCTATATGCGGCAAAGGATACTTGTTCTTCACCGTCACTGTATTCAAAGCTCTGTAGTCGATGCACATGCGTATTGTCCCATCTTTCTTAGGCATAAAAAGAACGGGCGCTCCCTATGGTGATGCACTGGCACAACTAAAGCCTTTCTCCAACAAGTCGTCAATCTGTGTTTTTATCTCTACCAACTCCTTGGGTGCCAGACGATACACTCGAGATGAAATAGGCTCGGCTCCGGGAATAAGCTCAATAGAAAACTCATTGTCTCGGTCAGGTGGCAGTCCTGGCAAATCCTCGGGGAACACATCATCGAACTCAGTGATAACAGGGTGCTGAGGGGTATCCTGCATCATCATATGAGTCCCTAATGTGGGTGCATCACAACTCTCTTCTTCTTCTTTGGTAAACTTGAATTTCGTTGTATTCGGTTGTCTAAAGACGATATTGTCCCTATGGCAGTCTATAAGAGCAAAATGCTGGCTCAACCAGTCGATTCCGAAAACTACGTCAAATGTTGACATAGGGAATACAAGAAGTCGTGCTTTCATCTCTCTACCACGTATCACTATAGGACAAAATCTACAAACACCATTAATAGGTATAACTCCTCCTCCAGTGAGGATTTTTAACATTTTTAGATAAGGGTATAATGGGAATGCTGTGTCTAGTGGCAAAACTAGTGGCTATGAATGAATGAGTGGCTCCAGTGTCTAATAATATAATGGCAGGAAATGAAGCAACTAAAACCATACCTACTATGACCTTTACCTCTGTCTCTATATCCTCAACAGCAAGTAAGAATGCATGTCCATAGTTTTGTCATGTACTCTGAGCTCTGGCCTTGTTGTACTGTGCGTCTTGGGAAGGCAATGGTGGGCGAGGTGCTCCTGTTGTTGGTCGGAGAGCTGGGGGTGCTGAAGCTGTAGGCCTCAAGGCCTGATGTGCCTGTACTAGTGCTTGCTGCTCGGGGCAATCTTTGGCCAAGTGTTTTCCAGATCCACACCTCATACATAATCCTAAACGAAGCCGACAGTCATCTCTGGTGTGACCATGCTTTCCACAAAAGTGGCAAGTGGGCTTCTGATAGGGTATAGTCCTCTGCTGGTACTGTCATGTGGTCCTCCTGATAGGTCATCCCTGTGTAGCTCGGGCTGGTGTAACTGCTGGAGTATGACGTCTAGATGTTTGCCACTGTTCCCTGCGAAGAATCTCCTAAGCACGAGCTTTTTCCATGATAGCTGAATGGGTGACTCGAGACTGGGTAGTCGTATACGACTTGAGCTCTGGTGCAAGCCTCTGATGGAATCTTCTTGCCTTCTCTAGCTCTGTCGAGATCAGTCCCGCTCCAAATCTACTCAGACGATTGAATTCCGAGTCATACTCATCAACCGTCATATTTCCTTACTTCAGATGAAGGAATTGGTCGTATAGACCGTCTCGAACATGGATGGAAAAGAAACTCTCATAGAATATATCATAGAACTCCTTCCAAGTAATCCCAATGCCTAGTCGTCTTTCTTCTGCCTTCCACCAATGGTGGGCATTATCCTCTAGTAGTAGATCCACTGTTGTCATCCAATCTCGAGCGGGCAACTGGGATGCCTTCAATAACTTCTCTTTACTAATAAGCCATTGTGACACCTCTAGTGGCTTCTCCGTTCCTCTGAAGGCCTTGAGGTTCATGTCTGCAAAGTTCTTGATAGAGCCTACATATGGATGCAGAGTCGGTACTGGTGCTGGTACCAATGCGGGAGGTGGAGGTGGAGGTCTAGCCAATGCTGTCATCATAGTCTGTCTCATCAGTTCAGTCTGCTGCTACTGAGCTTGTAATATGGTATACATGAACTGGGAAGTAGGGCTCCCATCAGTCGATGGTGGAGGCATCTGAGGTTCCGACTGTGGTGGAAACTGCTGAGGAAATGGTGGTGGTGGTGGAGGTAGTGGTACATTCCCTTCCGTTAGCACGATAGTGGTCTGTCCAGCCAGGCTGACTGGGGTGCCGTAATCTCTAGATGCACCATCGAAGGCGTCGTGGTAGGTTGTGACTGTCCTGGCCGGTTTGGTGTCACCGGAGTCATCGAAGGATTCTGTTCCTCTTGGGTGGCCGCATCTCCAGAGATGATGGCCAAGGTGGAAGTGCGTCCGCTCCTTAGATTCATACTATTGGCACGGGAAAGAATAAGACGATATTAGGAGAGGTCAAATATGAGGTAAATCAAATAATCAATAGGATTTTGAAAAGATTGGAAGTCAAGGGAGATAGTAGTTCTGGATGAGATATTGTTTTTATTGCTATATGCAGGCTTATTGGGCACAATCGTGTAACCCAACAATATTTTCTAGACCTGTATGGGCCACCAGAAAAATACGTAATGCCCCAGTCCCAAAATATATAGGACCGAGTACGTGAACATGCCAGCTGCAGATATACGAAGAATACTCCAATGTATGAAATCCTCGTATACGTACATAAGCTGTATAATAAATCATCACAGGCCAGAATAATATAATCTAATATCATCACAGCTCAATACAGAATATAATAAAGTCCAGATAATAAATGAGTGTATCAAAAGATAGCTGGGTGAACATACTCACTCCAAACAGCTATAAAAATAGTCCCATAAGATCGGAGTCCAACCTCCACAAAATATAAAGAAAAGAGATGTAAAATTATTCACTAATGTCTCAAATAAGGAATAGACTAGAAATCAGTAGGAACTGCCTCATCATCAATGTATGAAGGATCCAGAGCCGCTCCGTACTCCAGCGGAAAGTCGTCTAATCCTGGAGAGATAACCACGTCCTCAGCGGGACATAACCAGATACAAAAAATACCACGCCATATAAACTGTGATATATAATAACAAAAAAGGGAATACATGTAATAGGGTTCCTAACCAGTCTAATGTGAATATGCAGTTGAGATACAATCCTTCGACGCATGAGCCCTGGCTGTAAACAGGATCTAGTATAGTCCCTACTTGGACACCAGTGACCTAAGTGCATGACGTTCAAAAATGACAGTGGCAAACCTGAGAGGATAATCAGACCCGTATCTCTTACGGAGCTTTCGGGTTACAGGGGAAGTGTAATCGAAGCCCATACGTCAGGTATTGTTATCCCTACCCAATGACTAGTATCATCATCTCTATGACTGATATGAACCTCTAGTAACCGCCAAGTCTTCTAGCATGCAATTCTGTTGGCAATTACTCTTATTCGTCGTACGCTCCATACGTATCGGTGGCTAGCCGACTACGTGGGTACATGTCCTACATGTGACTCACATCAAGTGGTAGAGCAAGTATCAAGGACATACGAAATATACTAATACCTCATCAATAATGGGTGGTCACTAGGCTAAGTCAATGCAGAAGAATATAAATAAAGCGAAAACACGACAGATAAAGTTGCTTGCACCCAAGTGTGACTTGGACGCACAGTTTTATAATATCAACAAATAAGAAGTGCTAAAAATAATAACTGAAAATAAGAATATAATAATCACAGAGTATGGTGGCAAGGTATCTTGCCTGGTGGTGCGAAGGTGGCAAGTCCAAGAATCACAATGTCAGCAACAGAAATGTCATAATCTCCAAACAACTCCGGATGCTGAAATAAACATCAAGAAGGTACTCGAGATAAGTGATATACCTAGGAAATGCCTGTCCAAAAGCCAAATTTTGGAACAGGGGCAAAATCGTAATTTTGGATCAAAACAATATCCGTCGTTGGACTCATTTTGTACCGAAATACGTGCCAATATCTACGGTCTCTAAAGTCGTCAAACTAATTGTCTACGAATTCGATTTGAGGAGACAAACCCAACGGTATGTCCAATTTTGGATTCCGATGAGCCATGCACAAAATCGCCCATTGGGTCGGGTTGCGGGCCCGCCAAATTTGGCGTTCCGATCAACCTTCTCCGAATTGGACCAAACTTGGCATACAGGACCAGAAAATCGATACGGTCCTGATGGCGCAAGTTTCGTGTCGATCAGATGAACGTACACGAAATTATGGCTAAGTCTACAAAATATCAATAAGGGGGTATCTGGACGGATACGCACTAATCTCGTCGCGCACGCCGTATCGGAAAATTTTCTAAGGTTTTACAGTTTTTAACAACAGTTTTTCGTCCAACTTTAACATCAAATAACTTTCTGTATACATACTGAAATTAAAATCTACGAATTTGGTTTTACTCATGTATAGGTTGTCTACCACTGTGTCGAATTAGTTTTTTGAAAACCCTAATGTATAGATTAGAATTTGGCTTCCAAATTGGGGTTTGAGAAGGGTTTTTAGTTCTGTTTTTGAACAGATTTCGACCCGCCTTTGCATCGAGATCTGGGTCGATGCATTAGGTTATTTCCAAATCCCTTTAAAGGGATTTAAATAGGGTTATATTGGTTGCTAATAGGAACTTGCAGAAGCGAAATTGATCGAGCAGAATCAGAGAGAAATAGGCGCGAAGGGGGTACCTGGCTTCAGCTACAACAGGGCTATCCCCTGTTTGCTGTCGGGTTGGGGCTGTGCGGTGACCTTTCGACGAGCTAGCAGTGGCTGCATTCGGCATGAGGGGTTCGCCTGGGGTAGAGGGTGGTCGAGGCTGCTCTGGAGTCGAAGCACGAGGCGTAGGGTGGATTTCTTAAGGTTTTGAGAGATTTTCTATCGAATGGTTTCGGATTCTTATACTCGGTTTTGAATCTATTTCAGATTCGAATTCGTATTGGTTCTAGATTGGGTTTGCGGTTTAATTCGGGGAGGATTCTATCAAGTTTGCACAAATCTTTTTTTTTTTGAAAAGATTTGATGAATACTTGAGGGAGATTTGGTTGATTTCCTATCGATAGAGTTCCAACGAACTCAACTGATGTGCTGGGTCGGGTTTAAGGAGGGAAGGGGCACTCGCGAGATTTTGTGAAAATCTCGCGAGAAAATGAAAGTAGAATTTTTATTTTATTTATTAATTAAGGCTTATCCATAAGTAAGTATGAATTTATATATATATATATATATATATATATATATATATATATATATATATATATATATATATATATATATATATATATATATATATAAATTCATAAATATATATATATATATATATATATATATATATATATATATATATATATATATTTTATGAATTTATATATATATATATATATATATATATATATATATATATATATATATATATATATATATATATATAAAAAAATATATATATATATATATATATATATATATATTCATATACTTATCTACCAATTTCAAATAAAATTTTTAAAGAACAAAAAATCTAAAATGTTTAGAAAAATATTTATATGATATTTTGATAAACCCTTGGACAAGATATTTAACATGTATTATTTAGTAAAAATAATGCTTTGCTGATATTGCCATATAAAGAAAATTTATATTTAAAAGATCAAGCTTACTTAGAGATCAATACTAAGAACAAATTAAAAACAATTTTTTATAAAAAAATCATATTAAAATTTAGGGAGTTTACAGTCAAACATACCCCTATTCTGTAAAAGTGGCAGTTACAATCCTACTCTCTTAGAAAAATTTCGTCCTCAAAATTTAAGTTAGTTGTACTCTTCTTAAGGTCATGTCTCCAACAATCATGGTTCAAGAAAGCCCTATCAAAACCATACAATCCTTTTGAAAGAACAACATACATGGTTATGATATTACCGGTCATGACATGCAATATGAATTTGGGTCTCATCTAACTACACTAACCACACTATAGCACAAGACAATTCATAAGGTATCAAGAACACACAAACAACGGTGGAAGAAAGGGAAGAAGGGTCACAACAAAACAACATACTATCCTACCTTCTGTAGCATTGGCCTTCCCATTTTCAGACTTATCAGCTTGTGTAATTAGTACTAGGTTACATCATACATAAAAGGCTACAACCTACTCATGCATCATCAACTCATCTCAAAAAAGGCATACTAGAATCTAGGTTATTTACTTACCTCCAAATGGGTCTAGCGACTAGAACTCCCTCCTTGAGTCGGGTCTACGGTTAGGATAGGTGAACTAGGACAGTCTCGCATCATGTGTGTGGCTGACCCACAAAACAACACAACCATTTCCTCTTTCTACAGTCGGTCCATACATGTCCAAGCTTCTTACAGTAGGCACAGGTAGGCACCCACTCGACTGGCCTCTGCTGAGCAGGAATCCAAACTGGAAAGGATGGCATAGGCTGAAGGTTCGGGCACTCCTAATGCCCAGGATAGATACTACTCCTCGCCCTCTTGGAACTAGGCTCTCCTCCTTAAGAATTCACTAAGTCCAACAACTGTTGGATCCTCTGGCTCTGGTCCCTCAGGATCTCGGTCTGAACTCTCTGTGTCTCTAACACATCCCAGAGAAGTCTAAATATCTGAGTACCATCAGGGAACAAACCACCTGAGAATATGGTATGGGGTACCACTCTAGGAGGCAGAGGAGAAGGCAGAGGAAGACTCTCGGTCTTAGACGAAATACAGCCCTCTCATAAATGGCAGCGGAACTCTCTAGAGAGGCGGCTACCACCCCCTCAATGGCAGGAGGTGCAACTACCCCCAGGTCAGTCGGAGGGGTCACTACCTCATGAGTAATAGGAGGTAGAAGTACGCCACGAGTCATGTCCGAAACTGCAGCTGCTCTCAGACGACGAGCTCTGGTCATGGGTGCCATATTGGAAAGATAGATGGAAGCAAAAAATCATCAAAGGTTGATAAGACAGATTATCATTATACATAATTATGAAAACTCATAATTATTATAATAAATAGAAGAACTATCTACAATGGGTTACCACTTATAACACTACCGATATACTATGGTTCCAAGTCATGGGCATACTCAACTCACTGTCACACACTATCGAGGATAATATACTACACCTTATAGGATGCTATCTTCTATTGTCTGTCTTAGTTCCTCAATCACCTAACACTGCTTAACTATTCATCTTGCAATGAACACTGTATACACCCATAAGCATGAACTCTATTGATACACCCTTACATATCTAGAATACTCACTCTAGGGTGTCAACCCAAGTCATGACACTGTCTACATAAGGCTCTAACTCCTCTATATAGTACTTGGTTGATACTCTCATACTAGATTACTCATGTCTCTCCTCCATACTAGCCACTTAAAATGTTGGTACCTAAACCTTTATAATACTTGAAATACTCCGGCTCTTGCTACTAGGGTATCCCTTTTTTTGGTACCTGGTGCAACTCATACTCTAACACTTATTAATCACTCTAGGATTCTCATCTATAATTAGTCATCAAAATACATATACAGTTACTTCCTGACCATACTCTAAACAATTAATACTAATACTCAAGGACATAGACTTATTTGAAAGTCACCAAACTATTACACTATGAAGGAACTATAATAAAATAAAGCTCTACAAGGAACTGGACTAAAAGGGCTGAAGGTATTTATATTCCTAAGCTAACTGATGATGGAACAGAATCCTATATTACATGAGTAAAATGATAGAGATGATACATTAAGATACCTTTTTAAGATACAATCTGATAATCATACACGTCTGTCCAAAATTATGATACTCAGAATCTCGCCATGCCAGTAACCATAGCTGCGATAAACGATAGATTCCATAACTAGGATATTCACCTCTATAATCATGTCATCTAGAATCCTCGCTGTGTCGACTAGTATAGCTGTGAGAAGTTCTAAATTTCATAACAAAGATATGTACATCCGAAGTCGGGTCTCTATGTTTTTGTTAAGCCGACTAATATGGCTACGACAAACTCTAGGCTCCATAACCAAGCAGACATTTTACCTTTCTTCATATCCTCCTCAACATATGTCATCAGAAGATACCGTAATTCAGGCCATAAAATTCATCTCGATATGAAAATCAAAATCAACAACGAATCATCAAAATCAAATTCAATAACAAGGAGCAAGGGTGAGCAGAAACAAGATGAAGGGATTTTGAATTGGAGTTAAAAATAAGATTCTCAAGGGTCGTCCCAGGAAACTTTCAAGAAGTCCTAATTATGATTATCCTCTAATCCTAATACCTTATTTTCTATATTATATTACAGGCTTGTGGTAGTACAACTAAACCGTTACACTACCACCACATCACACCAATGCGAATCTCAACCTGCATGGGCCGCCACTAAAAATATGTCATGACCCGCACCCGGTGAAAGGGTACGAGACCGTGGGTACGTCCAGCCTACGTCGCAGTATCGGCGGTATAACATTGTCCAGGTCTCAACAATAGCTAAACACAATATAATGTACATGTCAATATATATACTCTCCATATGGAGGACAATTTCAGAAAGATAACACTCAATCACAAATATCTAAAGAGGAATAACAGCACGATATAGAATAGATGGAATGTCAAAAGTATGATACAAACCGAGTAGAAATAAGTCCAAGTGTTATCAACACATCACAAAGTATATAAAATAATAACATATCAGAAGTCAGCTAGAGACAAATCGAGATAGATGTCCTAGCAGTCTAATCTAGGCACTACTGGTATCTTCTCTAGGCTAACTGGATCCTCCTGATGATCTAGGTCGTAAGTGTCGTCAAAGTTTGCGTCATAGTAAGTGGTGCAGAAATCCTCCAAGTTCTCTATCAAATTTGTCAACGTATCCAGTCAGGATTGGAGTGAAATAAATAACTTTGAAAGCAGTTTCATTGCATGGTAGGAAATATAGAACTAGCAATAGAATAAGATATATGACATGCTGTAATAGAAATACAGGAATATATAAAATATAGATAATAAACTGAGTACATGAATAATATAAAGGAAATATAAACTGTAATATATATATATATATATATATATATATATATATATATATATATATATATATATAAAATATATATATATATATATATATATATATATATATAAAATATATATATATATTTTATACGGGAACTGTATATATATATATATACAGTTCCCTTCTTATACGGGAAGAGTTTACGGAGTTTACGGGATAAGTTTACGGGATAGACTAGTTCCTTACGGAGAGAACAAAAACAAAAAGAGAAACCAAATTTGATTCCTTCCGTAAAAAGAATTCTTATCCCGAAAATAAATATCTAACGCCCTCTGCTGCCATCAATACATCTCTCCCTCACAAATATCCTTCAAGAGGAGCCCTTTCTCCTTCACCATCAATAAACCCCTCTCCTTCCACCATCAACCCACCCCTCCCACTCCTCTCCCACCTCCGACGCCAACCAAGGCCGACGCTGCCATCACCTCCAACGCCACCGACGTTGCCGATCTCCGTCGACGCTGACCAAGGCCGACGGAGCCACGGCCGACGCCTCCCACTCCTCTCCCACCTCCGACGCCACCGACGCCGACCAAGGCCGACGCTGCCACCACCTCCAACGCCACCGATGCCGAGCTCCGTCGACGCTGACCAAGGCCGACGGAGCCACGGCCGACGCCTCCATCACCTCCGTCGCCTATCTCCGAAGCTTCTAAACTCGAGGTACCATTGAACCCCATAATTTTTAGGGTTTTTTTTCCCAATTTAGAATTTTTAGTCTTTTTAGGTCTTTCATGATGTCCATTATTTTTAGGTCTTTCTTGATGTCACATAGAAATATATCACCTGCTGTGAACACTTCTAGCACATAAATCTCTAGGATCATTAAATGTTTACTAGTTGGAAGAATAAGCATGGAAATTTCAAAAACAACGTGTTTATTATATATTAGCTCTATAATTTGTATTAATGAGCAAGAGCTGCATATTGTCTTGGCTACAAGACAATAACACTTTCATAAATAGTTGAGAAAGAGCTACAAGAATAAAGAGAGAGCTACAAGAGAGAGCTACAAGAATAATTTGTATTAATGAGCAAGAGTTGCATATTAGTTCTATGAGTAGCAAGCAATAACACTTTCATAAATAGTTGCGTAAACAGATAGCTACAAGAATAAAGAGAGCTACAAGAATTTTTTTTAAAAATGTATAGCAGTATCTTGGCTATTAGATTAATTATTTTTTATGTGAAACCTAGTCATAGGTATTATTTAGAAAAAAATTATTATAAAAATATATATGTGAAACCATTTATATGAACATGTTTGCTAGATTTTGTATTAGATTGCAGTGCATTCTAAGTTCATTTAAAAAAGTTTATTGCATTCCATGTTGTTTTAAAAGTGTACTTATTTTGTATATATTATTTTCAGGATAAAAATGGACGGTGATAATGATGTGAATATTGATTTAGAGAGTAGGCACAATTTGGAAATACAAGTGGATAGTCAACGTGAAAATTCACAATTTGGTTCAAATAATAAATCAGATACTAACGTATACTATCCACAAGTTTCGGAGGAGGTGAAGCCTAAATTGAGTCAAGAATTTGAAATATTAGATGATGTCTACAATTTTTATAATACATATGCTAAACAATGTGGATTTAGTGTGCGTAAATGGAGTACCAAAAAAGAAAAAGGGACTGGTGAAATTTGGCGGAAGGAATACGTGTGTTTTAAAGAAGGAAATGGGACGACGGTAGAAGACCCCGACACAATTCGTCGTCGAGGAGTAGTTAGAGAGGGTTGTAGTGCTAGACTTATTGTTGTTAAATCATCCACTGAAAAGTATGTTGTCCATGTATTTGATGAGGGACATAATCACCCATTTTCAACCCCAAGTAAGACCTATTTAATGAGATCTCACCGCCAAATTACAGATGCCCAAAAGAGTTTGACTCAACAACTTGGGGCAGTTAATATTCCAACGTATCAACAATATAATTTGCTTGGTTTACAGGCAGGTGGGTTTGAAAATATTGGTTTTACACAATCAGGATCTGTACAATCATGAAAGGAATATGAAGAAAGCGAGAGAGGGACATGATGGAGACATGTTTCACGAGTATTTAAACTCGAAAAAGTTAAGAACCCGTCATTCACTTTTGAGATTAAATCTGATGAGCAGCACAAGATAACTCATTATTTTTGGTCTGATGCGACTTCCCGACGAGCTTACAAGTTTTATGGTGACGTTGTAGTATTTGATACAACTTATAATACTAACCGGTATGGTTTGATTTTTGCACCACTTATGGGGGTAAATAACCACAATGAAACTATTGTATTTGGTAGTGCATTTTTGGGAGATGAGACAGTTGATTCTTTTAATTGGTTATTTCACCGATTTCTCGAGGCTATGCCAAGTGATGCCCCTACAATGATTATCACCGATCAAGATCCGGCAATGTCAAAGGCAATAGCGGAGACTCTTCCCAATACCTTTCATAGGTATTGTAGTTGGCATATTTTGAAAAAGTTTTCTGAAAAGATAGATGCTGTTAAGTATGGTGTATATTATAAAGAATTTTCAAATTGTATTTGGAAAACAGAGGTCAAGGAAGAGTTTGAAACAAAGTGGAGAGAACTTGTTGAAAAGAGTGGCTTGAGATCCAATGAGTGGCTAGAAAGTATGTTTAATATGCGTGACAAATGGGTACCTTGCTATATGAACCATATCTTTTCAGCCAACATGTCTAGCAGCCAACGGGCGGAAAGCGCCCACTCATTTTTTAAAGGCTACGTCCACAAAAATAATTCATTGGTAGATTTTATGATTCAATTTGGTAGGGGTCTTGAGCGCCTACGACATAATGAGAAGGTATCAGATCACAAAGACATAGTGGAGAGGCCTAAGTTGAAATTACAAAATGATGTGGTGGTCCAAATGGTTGACATCTACACGAATGAAATATTTCACAAATTTCAAGAGGAGATGTGGGTTTGCTCAAATTACAAATTTGAGGTTGTGAAAGATGAGGGCACTAAAATTGTTTACAAAATCAAAAGGAAAAACTTTGATAATCTCAAATTCCGAGAAATTATGTATGATAAGGAATTGGATTTCGCAACGTGTACATGCAAAATGTTTGAGATTTCGGGGATCCCATGTCATCATGTGTTGTCTTACTTGCAAAAATTTAATGATTTTGAATCATTGCCTAGCCAATACATTTTAAAGAGGTGGACAAAAATGGCAAAATACGGAAATGTCATTCTTGAGGGTGGCATGGAGATAAGTGATGACAAATCCTATTTTTTAAATCGGAGTCATTTGATTCAAAAATTCTTGAATTTGGTTGATATGGCCCTTACAAATCAAGAAACTATGAAAGCGTACTCCGACGCTTTGGATGGTGCAAAGGATAGAATCCATAAAATTATTAGTAGTGTTTTACTTGGTGATGAGATTGTCGAGCCAACGGTCAGGGGAGTCACAGTGTCAGGACAGATGAGTTGTAATATTGAACCTACTTATAAAGAACCAATCCAAGTACGTGCTAAAGGATGCGAAAAAAGGCACAAGTGAGGGAAAGAGAATGCACTAAAGAAGGCAAAAGTCTCCAAAGACCGAAAATGCAATGGATGTGGATTGTATAGACAAAATCATGATAAGAGAAATTGTCCGAATCTAAATAAAGATGGGTACGTATTGTTAGTATACATATATATTTCTTTAATTTTTTTAAAATTGTCCAGTCCTAAGTAATTATATTCACTCAATTTAATTTATCTTTTGTTTAGATCTTCTCAAGCTACCATGACAGAAACGAGCTCTTGAGGCGAGGAATATTCGTACAACATGGGTAAGTACTTCTATATATTTGTTTCTAGTGATAGAATGTTTTATTTCCATTGTTGTTGCTTTTTCATGTGTGAAACCAAATGTGTTGCTCTACATTTGAGTGACTTTGCTGATTAGTTTCTTCCTATAACAGGTGCTGACAGATTTGTTTTTAAAAGTTTTGGAATGTAATAGTTGAAGATTATCGATATGAAGATCTCAAAGTTGCAAGAAGAGTTTCTCTAGAGGTGGATATGGTGATTTTGCTAGAGGTGGATATGGAAATTTTGAGTACTCAGCCTGAGATCTTAATGTTGAGGGCTAAAAGAGCTCAAAAATGCCCTACCTTTCTATCATAAATTAAACATGTCAATGTAGCGCATGTAAAAGGACAAACTTATTTTCTTGATTCAAAATTTTCAGTGTTCAGTGTAGTATTAATTTGGGATGCAAAGGCTTCCAAGAATTTTATGTATAGATATGATTACAGAAATTCTTTCATGTTTACTTTGTCATGTGCCTATGTTCGTACTGTCTTTCGTATGAGAAGCAAGAGATTGAAAGTAGTCATCCTCATTTGTAAATTAGTAAATTTTAGGCCGATCCAACCTCTATATTTTCTTCTTTTATAATTAGAATCTCAATGGTGGATAATTTGAGTCATTCATGCAATAGAGTATTTCGAGTTGTGAAGTTACAAGCCATACTAAATAGCAAGAGTTTTAACAGCAGGTCTAAGAAGAGACTAGAGGCAGGACGTGTCTAAATAGTCAAGGAGTTTGATGTTTCCACTTATCTGCTATGTACATGCATTGAGGTTGGAGAGTAACCATATTTGATTCTGACATCAATTTCAATGCAATATAGATTCTTCTAGTTTGAATCCAGCAAATTCAAGTCTTGATTGCAACCACCATCAGGGAAATACACACAGCTACAGAAAAACTTTCCAAGATTTGAAAAGAAGTTCAAAACAATAAAATCAAATAGGAATAAGGGACACGTTTGTTTCCATTCAATATTTCAATTATAGAAGCTGATTCATATCAGAGGGAGCTTGCTCAATCATGGCGTTTAGTATCCGTCCACAAATAAAAAATTTCATAGGTACTTCATTCACGTGAATTTGTGTACTGGTGTAACTTATATACTTGCAAGCACGCTCACTCCAAATATTCAGGTGGTGTCTGTGTCACATCTTGTTGGACACATACTAGATACAAAACATACTCCAAAATATGCTAGAACACCCAAATTATCTCTCGTCCATGTCACATTGTCAGTACTGGGTCGATGTTCATATTTGTGTCTTTGTGACCCATCTTAAATGTGAACAATGATTTTCAGAGCTCCTTACGTGGGATGTACAAAGTAAATATTTTCAATACATCTACAATAAATAGTTAGAACAGCGAAGCTTGGTATACCAAGTATACCAGTTGAAACACGAGAGCAGACCAAGAGCAAGGCTACACTCTTCTAGGTGGATGCTCTCTCTTCATAATCTGTGTCCAAATCAAGCTTTCTATACTACCCCTTGAAATTAACCAAACTTAAGGATATGAAGATATAAAAATCTATAATTGTTTGAACTCCGATTACAATAACTTAAGCCTATAAATTCCATGAAGAAAAGAAACACAATTTTTACAGAACAACATATGATGGGGCAATCTTTACAGAACAAAACAAATGCCCTTCAGGATCCAAGCACCAAACTATTACAATTTTTTGAAGGCAATTCAAATAGCCGATGCCCAGGGAAGGAAGTTCCAAGCACCAAACTATTACAATTTCTTGAACGCAATTCCAATAGCCAATGCCCAGGGAAGGAGGTTGGAGTTGAAATTGGTACAACCTGCTACCAGTCGACTTGATTCATCCAATAAAAAATCCTAGATGTCAAAAAATTATGCTTCCTGAATAACAAAACCCATCAATTCTAAATGGGAAAACAACCTAAAAATAATCGGGTGATTCAACGGTGGAGGGGCGTAGGGATCTGACGCCGGAGTTGGCCGAAAGAATATGAGCTCTGACAAGATAGAGAATTTTTGCGATGGAGGTGATGGAGGCGTCGGTCGTGGCTCCGTCGGCCTTGGTCAGCGTCGGCGGAGCTCAACGTCGGTGGCGTTGGAGGTGATGGCAGCGTCAGCCTTGGTCGGCGTCGGTGGCATCGGAGGTGGGAGAGGAGTGGGAGGCGTCGGCCGTGGCTCCGTCGGCCTTGGTCAGCATCGACGGAGATCGGCGACGTCGGTGGCGTTGGAGGTGATGGCAGCGTCGGCCTTGGTCGGCGTCGGAGGTAGGAGAGGAGTGGGAGGGGTGGGTTGATGGTGGAAGGAGAGGGGTTTATTGATGGTGAAGGAGAAAGGGCTCCTCTTGATGGATATTTGTGAGGGAGAGATGTATTGATGGCAGCAGAGGGCGTTAGATATTTATTTCCGGGATGATAGTTCTTTTTACGGAAGGAATCAAATTTGGTTTCTCTTTTTGTTTTTGTTCTCTCCGTAAGGAACTAGTCTATTCCCATAAACTTATCCCGTAAACTCTTCCCGTATAAGAAGGGAACTGTATATATATATATATATATATATATATATATATATATATATATATATATATATATATATAAGTGATTCAGAGCACAAGACAGTTATGTGATTGGTTTAGGTTATACATGATTATTCTATGGCAACTCCATTATACGTGAAGGCATAATTGACATATACATGATTATACTAGAGGGATTTAATAACATAACTACTTCTACTCCCTTGTCCCAATCAATACACAAGGATCCGATCATGACACGTTTCGTACATAATTATTATTTATACAGGAAGCACATATGAGAACATGAGAGTACATGAGAGCACACGAGAGTACATAAATAATATGAATACAAGGAGTCCATGATGTGCTTGATAAATTACATGAACATAAAATATTCGGTGCACCCAAGGGGATAACATCTCATAAAGAGATCCATATAGTACTAATCCGTATTTACAATGTGTCAGCATCAAATAAAGTACTCTAATGCAGGCAATATAGATACTATCATGATGAAAATAATCAGAGAATGTACTCGCCTGATATCCTGAGCAACAGCTGTGTATCGGTATCTGAACTGGAGTCACAAAGAACTATTATGAAATTGCATGGTTACAGAGTGTTCTAGAGCAAACATTTGATCAAATGTGTTATTTATAAGCTGCTAGGTCAGTTCTAGGTTAGTAAAGTCAAACTAGGTCCAACTTGGTCAATTGGTCAACTTTAAGTCAAACTTAGTTCATTTGATCTAAATCTAGGGTTTTTACTAACTTAGACTCTTTAGTGGGTGTAGAAGCGTAAAAAGTGCTTCATAAGAATGAGTCAAAGAGATGGATCATTTCCATTCAAATCGATCTACTTTAAGCCAAAGAGTGGCTAATCACTTTACGCCCGAAATAGGCTAATCACTTTACGCCCTGGTCGAAGCTAATGATTTTACGCCCAAGACAAGCTAGCCACTTTTACGCTGGACAAAGCTGTCAAGTCTTGCATTTAATGCACAGTCTGACATAAAGATTTAATGATGGCATATATCACAGAAATCAAAGGGATTTGTTTTACACAGGAGCCCATTTGTCAGTTAGTATGTGGACTGAGCCACTTTACGCTCATAATATGGCTTCTTTTACGCGCGGAGACTATACGAGTTTTTACGCTCAACGGTTGACGTGTGCGTAAGGTTTATTTGGGCTACTTTTACGTTCAAGGTTATTTAACAACCACTTTACGCGGGAAGTCTACATCAGGGCTATTGTACGCCCAGTCTACTACTTTATGCTCAAGGTATATTTGGGTTGTTTTTACGCCCTATTCCAATTCAGAACGTGGTTTGCCTACATAGCTTTCATGCCACACATCTCGAAGAACGTGTGTACGTGCATCCTATTCTTATTGAAATGATGGGACACGTGTCAACGTATGCAGAGGATAACTCCAATCATGGGTGGCAGTTGTTAGCGTAAAGACGGAACTTTTGCTGAGTTTTTACGCACAAGAACCCAAGTCTATAAATAGACTAATTTTTCTCATGGGGACAGACAGAGAGCAAGGAGAGAATACATAGAGATCAGAGCCCAGAGACTTTGATTTTTTGGGAGCATTCTTCTTCAACTTTTCCTCCAGAACAGAGTGAAGCAAAGCAGAAAAGCATTCGACCTCGCCATCAGTGCCCAAGTGCGTCGATACCTTTCTGGTGACTTAGTTCTTCCAATTGTTCATCTTCTAGAAGTGATCTTCATCATTATCGTATGGTCCAAGGAACAAAGTGATCATTTACAGATCATACTTTCATAGCAATACTTCCCAGAATCAAATTTGCACTTCTTGTACTTTTTCTTATTTTATTTTCAAAATCTTACTTCCAGGCATTTTGTTAAGTGAAACAAAAATGGCGACTCGGCTGGGGACGACCTTCTCCTCTGATGAGGAGGCAATTGCTCAATACGATGATGTGTCGATTGGATCGACAAAGAAGACTCTGGTTGTACACTTCGACCAGACTGCTTATGAGGAAATGCTCCGAACTGGGGGTGGTTTTCGCCGCTCCAATGTTCAAAAATCTCGCAAAGCACGAAAAGTTTGGATTCCTAAATCCAAAATAGCTTCTGATCTCTCTGTTGCTTCTGAGGGCAAGGGAATTCTTCCCACTCCTGTCGTAGGGGCTCCCATTCGTAACGAGGCAGTCCTTACTTCAGTGTTGCACTCTAAGTGTGGCAAGTTATCTCCCGTCTATGACGGTGAAGATAATCAGGTTTTACGCCCAGTGGGTAAAAACCAAAATTTACGCTCAGTGCATAAGAACGAGTCTCCCATTTGTAATGAGGCAGACTCTAATGCTTGTGCTTCTAAGTGTAAAAATAAGTCTCCCGTCTGTGACGTGGTAGACACACAAAAATTACGCTCTTCGCGTAAAGAAAAATCTCCCGTCCGTGACGAGGTAGATAATCAATTTTTATGCTCTACGCAAAAAGGTAAGTCTCCTGTCTGTGACAGTGTAGATAAAATTCGCAACATTGTTTTTACATCTAACGTGAATGTACCTAAATGCATACAGCGTAAAAATATTGTTGGTAAAGCTTCATTTCTACACCAACAGCCTTCTTATATGGCTCTACGCAAAGTACCAAACCTACAAATCACACGCAATGAAAATGGAGTCCTTCGTGCTCAAAAATCTCAAGATTTGTGTACACAACTCCAAACGCGTAGAAATGTACAGTTTGGTTCTGCAAATGCAGCCAGTAATCTTCTTTATACACAAGGGACTAAACGTTTTGCTACCCCAAATATAATAAAGAAGGCTACTCCTTCTGATTTACGTGAATTACTAATACAAAAGCGTAAAAATAGACAATCTCCCGTGACACTCCCCCAAGAAAATTATCACTGTGAGTGTCACCAGATTGTGATCAAATATTGTTGCTCAGCTTCCAGACGGTCAGTTTTTGATCGATTGAATTTTAATGCACCCCGACAACAAGCTGATGAGCTGTCATATGCGTCAGTCAACATGGCATCTCACACCAACAGAGGACGATGCCCTAGACGGAACACGTCCCAAACCCCAGGTCAACAACAATTCAACAGACTTCTTGATTCTTTTGAAGCAGTATATCAGAATACTCGATCAAGAAGACAAAGACAATTGCAGACTTCTGATTCTGAAGCTGGGGGTACTCAATCTCTTGAGTCCGAAACTGATAGTGTTGATTCATACTTCTATACTAATCTTTCTGTATCTTCAAGAGAGATTGAATTCTACGCTATTGGAGACGAACCAGAGACATCATCTGTTAATACAGAACAACGTCTCACTGCTGTTGAGCAATCATTGAAAGACATGCTTAACATGATGCAAAGCATACACCAGATAATAGCGGCCCAACAAACTGCTCAAACAGCAATTGTAACTCCGGTTCAGACAGCAGCACCAACTCAAGATAGCCAAGGGGTTGATATACCTTTGAATATCCAAGAGCCTGATGTTAACCAAAATTCTGCATCTCTAGATCCCATCATTCCAGAAGATATACCATCTCCGGTAGGGATTACGGTACAACCAACAACTTTTCAATCAAATGTGCTTTCACAAACCAGTGAAGCTATTCAAGCAGTGCGTGAGCTCAAAGCACAGTTTGAAGTTTTGAAGCAAAAGGATCAACTCCAGAGGTTAGGGATTAAGCAACCTTATCCTCCTCATTAGAATGATGTACCGTTTCCACCGAAATTTAAGCCACAGTCCATGGTATTATTTGATGGAAAGGCTTCTCCTAGTCAGTATATTAATTACTTTGATATTATGACTGTACATTTGCAGAAAAATGATGCTCTTCTCACTAGAGTATTCATTGGATGCTTGACGGGTTCAGCTTACGACTGGTATCGTAGTTTACCCGACAATTACATTTCGTCTTTTGATGAATTTAAGGCAATGTTTCTCTCCCGTTTCTTTGAAGGAGGTATGGACATGAACATGTCCTCCTTAATAGAAATCAAGCAAAAGGAGAAAGAAGATACTCGGACGTTCATTGAACAGTTCCGACAGGCAACTTTAAAGATGCCCCCTGGTATGCCAGATTCAGCGCTGATTGATACATGTAAGATGAATCTGCGACCATCCATTGTTGTCTTCACGGGTTCCCAATTCACAGATTGGGCTTCGTTTATCATAGCAGCAGTTTCCGCCGAGACCAATAGTAGGTTGGCTCGTGAACATGGGATGATTTTCGCCTCTGAGGATAAAGGAAAGAAAAGTAATCTTGGTAATAATTCCGGCAATCGTAATATGAAAGGGAAAGACACTCTTATGGTCAATCTTTCCAAGAATAAAACGACGCCGAATAATCAGGAATCTTCCAGGTCAAAAGAAGAATACTCTTTTGAAGAAAGTGATATCCCAGGGATATTTCAATGTCTGGTAAAGAGTGGCAAACTCCAGATTCCGGAGCCAAAGAGGCCCAATGAGGTAAATCTGACTGACAATCCCAAATATTGTATCTATCATAGATACATTAATCATCCTACCTGTGCTTGCTATATTTTAAAGAAGAAAATCCAAGAGCTGATAAATGGTGGTGCCATTGCTATAACCAATGATGACCATACGATTACAACCAATATGGTTTCTCTTCAATTTAGAGATTTTCCTCCATAATAAGTACCAGATGGAATTGTCCCAATTCCGAAGGCGACGATGAAGATTTTGAATATCCCGCCTGCCAGGGAGGAAAATGAAGGATTGTTGCCTCTTACATTAAAGAATGGAGAAATTATGTGGGTACATCCTGACTTAATACCTGAAATGGAAGATGAAGGTAAAACTTCAAAATCCAAGAAAGATAAGAAAGTCAAATCCTGTAATATGATTTCTCATATTATTCCAGATCCTGATGATTTGGATCATCTATGGGACGGCATTCCTTTAGAAAATAGACTGAGAGGATTGAACATATGTCCTCCAAGTCTGGCTCCTCCTGCCAAGCTCAAGCTTACTCATCAGCAGTGGCTAGCCATGAATAGTGTTCCCTTATACAGGGCACAACAAGTCTTCGCTGCTTATGAAAAGGCTCCTACAGGGATTTTTTCTCGTATCTCAAATCCTTTTCCTCCCGTAGCTGCAGAGACGGTTATTCTTCATTCTTATGTAGTTACAGGGATTTCTTCTCCTTCCTCTATGGAACCACCTGTTGAAAGTCCTCTGCCTACTCACTTGTACAGTCAACAATCTATCCTTCTCATGAAGAAGATGGATTATGATTTTCAAAAGGCAGAAGGTTTGAATTATGATAAAGGGATACGACTTCCTTTACAAATTCAAAGTCAAAAATCCACTGTTGGATTGGGTTCTGAGGTTCCTCATAACAATCCTCATAAGAAGAAGGCTAAGGAAAGGAAGATTAAATCCTACAATATGGTACTTCTTTCTTCTGAGTCTGAAAAAAAAACTTTTGCTGGTACAAGATCTGGAAAAGACTACCACAAAGATTATGAAAGATCCTCCAAGGAAGCTAAAAATGTTGAAACACCATTAACTTAACCGTCTCTTGCTCCTGCTGTGGTTGAAAAGGGAAAATAGAAAGCAGTACGCTTCGATGTCCCGTTGAAGTCTACTTCCAGTCAGGGGGTGGTGATAAAACCCTATAAATTTGATATTTTAGCCCAGTTAGCTAATACTTCGGCTAGATTATCTATCTTCGAGCTGCTTCGTCTTTCTAGAGAAAGTCGTAAAACTTTGAGTGAAGCTTTGCTTCAAGCTGATTCCTGCTTAGCTCAAGTCAAGACTCCTGATAATATACCAGTATCATGCCCGCAATGTCATGGTGTGATGGAAGCAATTCCCAACATCACCTTCACACAAGAGGATATGCTATTGAAGCATAACAAGCATGATAGGCCTTTGTGTTATACTGGGTATATCGAATCCATTGAAGTTGACAGAATTTACATTGATCCTGGGTCTTCCATTAGCATAATTCTTCAGAGTATGCTAAGACCATTAAGGATTCCTACTAGTGATCTGACTTACACTAGTACCACAATAGTTGGTTTCAACTCTGGAAAGAGCAGACCACTGGGGAAGATTCGTCTGAAGATTCAGATTGGTGATCTTCGAACAATGGCAACATTTTATGTTATTAACTCAGACGTATCCTACAATATTCTTCTTGGAAGACCATGGTTACATGAGCATAATATCGTGCCTTCGACTCTCCACTAATGCTTCAAGTATGTGGACCCCCAAGGGGTTGTGAAGACTGAGTTTGCTGATATCAATCCTTTCAAAGGTGTTGAAGCCTATTTTCCGACTCAAGGCTCTACAAACAAGAGCATGTGAAGGAGATATCAGATGTGGCTGAAGATCAATCATCTGCTGAAGACCAGTCTATTAACGAAGATTCGCCAGAAGAGCAACCTTTGAATATCAAAGTCAAAGGGCAAATCCAACCCCAATCTGTCAACAATCAACCTTTGATGATCAAGGTCAAAGGAAGAACTCAAGCTTCATCTGAGGAATCAGTAAATGTTCCTGTTAAAAGCCAAGTTCAACCTCTTGTGATCAAAGTTAAAGGGTGTACATTTGGTACGAATGATCCAGAACCTCCTTTGATTGTCAATCTTGGCAAATCTATGCAGAAGACGGATGATAATCCACTAGTGATTAATCCGAAGCATAGCAGTCAAATTGTAAATGATATAAATATTGATCATTCTATAATTTTTGATATCAATGAAGATTTTCTTTTCGAGTATATGGCTGTCAAGTTTATTGAAAGAATGACTTTATCTTCTGATAATCAAAGTCATCAATATAAAGACGACATAGACACAGAAAAAACCTTATACATTGATAATAAAGAAAATTCTTTCGCTCCTCATGTCGATGTTGGACCTTATGCTCAAAGGTTTCTAACATCTTTTCCCTATCTTCTTCATGTAGCCGCTTCATCGCAAGCTTGTGTAACTTATAGACGTCACAAAGAATCTTATTTCGTGGTTCCGTCTAATAAGAAAAACAAGCACCAAATTGTGTTTAGCCTGGCAAGAAATATCCCTGTTGCTCAGACAGATGATTTGAGAGATAAAGATAAAGGAAGAATCTGAATTGACAGATATAGTCAACAATCTCTCAAAATCATCCAGAATATGGGATGTGATTTAAAGACTATGCAAGGTCTCAATCAAGGCAAAGGTAGACGACTACCATTATGTGGTGATCCATTTTACTAGAAGACTCATCATGGATTGGGATATGATCCGTCCCATATGTTTAATGACGATATACAAGAAGAATTATCTTCTAGCTCTTCACAATCATCAGATTCAGAAGAAGTCCAATTCATTGAATCCGATATTTCTCACTCCTCGTGTATTAAAGGAGACTATGATGATGAATCTGAGCAAATATTTTCAGCTTACATGGTTCAAATTGATGATGAATCCGAGCCATTTGAGAATGATCCTTAGGCCATATTGGTTCATTCATTCTTTTATTAATATTGACATATCTGTCCTCTTAATCCCAAGCTACCAAGATTTGGTTAAGGTGATTACTCGTCTCTTCGGAGAGAAATTTTGATCTTCTATCTTACCAGTTGATTAAAAAAACTAGATTTATTATTTATCATGTCCTCAACACCTCTGGATAAATGTTAGATCTACTCGCTTTTTCTATCTATCATGTTCATTCTACCTCTGCATAGATATTAATCTACTTTTCTCTGAGTTCTTACATACTGTCATGTCCATATTACCTCTGATAGTATTACATACTCTAAAACAGAAAGTAAGATTTGATTATCTATCATGTCCATATTACCTCTGAATAGATACAAAGACTTGTCATGTTCATATAACCACTGATAAGTATTTTCTGCCTCATACCTATGGGGATCACAAAATAAATATTTTATTCATTCCTTGTGGAAACACTACAAAATGAATAAGACAAAAGATAACAAAATGCTCTCTTAAGGTGGAGTGGAAATATCTTGAAGCAACTTCTTTAATTCTTCTAGCCGCTTGCCACGAGAACTCATAACCTTCTTGGTAGCCTCAGCACGTCGAGCTTCATGGCTGTAAATACAAAAAAGTTCAGCGAAAGTGATTATCAGATTGTTCTTGGCTTCATCAAGGGTTCTGATGGTCGATTCAGCCCCAAAAGTTTGTTCTTCTAAAATTGAGCTTTGGGTGAGATGTAGATTTCGAGCATCGATCATCTTTTCCCTTTTAGCCTTCAAGCGAGCTAGCTCTGCCTCAACTTCACAGATTTTGTCATTCTTGCTCTGAATATCTACGTTTAAAGCATCATAAGCCACTCTGTGACCATGCAGTACAAGTTTTAGGCCAGCCAAAAAGGCTTTCTCTTTGGCAACCTTTAAACTATGTTCATGGAGAGCTGCATTATACGTAGTCTCCCGAGCAAGATAATCAGCCGTTAAAGCATCATACTCCACCTGAATGAGGCTTTCTACAGTCTCATTTGATAGCCTGAGATATTCTATGATCGGCTGCTCAAGGTCCTTTACAATTTTCTCCAATGTTGCAGCTCTCTCAACATCATTGAACATGGCAACATTCTTGATAGTCAGAGCCATTGCCGTCTTCAAAATCTCATAACTGAGGCCTTTATTCAAGACCATCTTTATCAGAGCTGCCAGAGTTTTATAAAAAGTTTCTGTATGAATCTCAACCAGGAGATTCATTTCTACGCTGGAGCTTGGTGTGGCGGCAATATCCAATAGATCTTTTCTTTGAAGCTCGGGAGCAGATATGGTTGGCACGACAGTAAGATGAGATGGAGTTGTTGTTGTTACTATGGCCATAGTCAAGTTATCCCTAGGAGTTTCAGAGGTTGTATCTCTAACACCTATAGCTACCATTGGCATAACAACAGACGGAGGTGGAGCTGGTGTCGTCACTGCTGTTATTTGGTTCCCAAGAACTTCAGGAGCAATGTCTTCAATATTTGTTACTCCAGCCGTTTCTAGAGTTCTAGCAGCGGTGATATTAGTGGATGTGGTGACAATTGCAGGAGCTGTTTCAGGTTCCGGTGTTAGCTTATCAGAAATTGATATTGAATCAGCAGCTATAGAAGAAGATGCTATCACTTCCCTAGTTTCAGTTGGTGGTTCAAGCATGCTCTCAACACCTTCTTCAACTGTCAGCTCCGTAGGATTTTTCACTGCTTTAGTTGCAGTAAAATTTTCTATAGCTGATTCTTTATTTAAGACCGGTTCTCCTCCAGCAGCTTCATCATCACCTGCAGTGAGGACTATTGCAGCCTCTTTCTGGTGCTGATCTTCAACATGAGAGGATGTTTCAGGATATGCTTCTTGATGCTCTATCGCGGGTTGCTATCCTCCCTCTTCATTAGCACCCTCTTCGCTAGAAGAAGAAGTCTCATTAGCAGATTTCTCATTTTCCTCATAAATATCTTCTTCTTGAGAAGGAGGAGCCATAGGCTTTGGTGCAATTATGACATCTGCAAAACGAACAAAATAAGTTAATATACAAAATCATGATATATAATTCTGTATAAGTTTTGTATAATACTTGGAATATGTGCATTTTTTTTAAGATATGTATCATAATCACCATCCCAGTCATCATCCTCGAAGTCAAGAGCCAGTTCATCTGATGGGATGCGGTCTTGATCAGCGGTGGATACAGTAGTAGCACCCTCTGTAACCTGTGCCTTGGTTGACAAAAATAAATGGAGTGAGGTGCTAAGACGTCCAGGAGACAAAAGTGTTACAGCTCCTGATCCAACTATTGGTGGAGAGGCTGAAGATCCTTCTCTTGGATAGACTGAGGAAGAACCGACAAGACGATCCTCTTCAATCAAAATGTCATCTTCTGGAGTGTGGGCTCTTGGTTTGGAAGGCCCTTTGGTGGTAGATTTTTTCTTCTTCTCTGGAGACTTCACCGGAGAAGCGGTAGCTGTGTTCTGCTTTTGTTTGCGGGTCTTTCCAATAATTATTTGTCCCGCGGCTACCTCCCCAGCTCCCCTAGGAATTACTGCCATAAACTCATCTATAGCGGCAGTATTGTCTGGTATGTCTGGGGTACTTATCCTGATAGGTTCTTCAATATTTTCCTCTTGAGCCCACCGAAGACTTCCTTGCATACTATAACCGTCTTCAAAAGAGCGGATAGATGTATAGAAACGAGCATACGAATGAAGTAAGCGTAGCTCAGTTATACTAGTGGATGTAGATATGGTGAATCTAGCGCCAGTACATGCAGCTTCGAAATATCTCCATGCTCGTGCACCGTCGACCAGCTTTCCATAATGATAGAAGCTAGTGGAAGGATTGCCAACATGAAGTTGGTCATAACCAAACTGACGAGCGAACCTACTTGGCAGATAAGGCTCGAATGCACAGTTATCTTTATTCCTGTACATCAGATGAGAGGGTCTGATGTACACTAACCATCGGTAGACAGATCTCGACAATAAGGCCGATTTATCTGCTCTATCTTCAAATTGCACACCGAGACAGTCAGCCGAAACTGGTGGTCTGGTGCAGAAGAAATTCCAGCCATGCGAATAATTTAATGCTGCTCGGGTGTCTGCCAACGTTGTAGTTCTCCACGTGGATTTGCTAAATTTTTGGAGAAAAATCCTAGCTTCATCCTCAGGGCCTGATGGCAACAAATTACAATTATGGTGTAGTAACCAACCTATCAGATAGGTAAATGGTAACTCTACCCTTAGAAAATTGTGAGGAGCATTATTGATTAGTTCTTCACCAAAAATCTGTAGACCTATATTTATTTGGTATACCATTGCCGACAACAGGTTAATTCTGTTCCTGAATACCAGACGGACCGCTGGCTACAATACGTTGCGGTGAATCCGGTCCACAGTGCTGATCCCTGGTACGAACCATCTGCGCAGCCATAAGGATAAGAAGCCTGCCAACAAGGCCTTCTTGGACATCTTTTGACTATCCTGCTTCAGGTAGCTTAAAGCCTTAGTCCCCGCAGGGATGTCTCCAGTTTTGGTAGACAGATATCGGTCGCGAGCTTTCTGCGACACCATCAATTCCTGAATTAAATCTGCAGGAATTATAGAGCAAGGCTTGATGACTTGAGTCTTGTCTTCTCGGAACCTGCTCTTCTCTGTCTTAGACACTCTATTTTCATGATAAAATAGATAAGTTGTCCATTTTGTAATGTATGCCAGATGTGATCCGATTTCATACATGCTGGTGCAAATCAGATAATAACACATGAGTTCTTCGTAGACTTGCACCAGTTCGGGATTCTTCTCCCGAATTTCTGCCAATTCCCGATTGGAGGGAATATATTCTTCATAGGGGAACTCGCCCATTGGTAGCTTCGAGATAAACTGCATCTCATATAGGGCCAGACCCATCTCACCATGCGGAGTTGCGAAAGTTCCTGTCGAACTCATATACAGTTCCAATAAGGCCAAGAACAGATTGCCATTCGACGGAATGCCATAACTAGTAGATGCTACTGCTTCATATAAACCGATGTCGTTCAATTCTGTTTTAAAGTATTTCATGACCCAGTTGCTGATCTGGATCCTGTTACCACTATAAGGGGTCAGCCACCCTCTCAGCCTAGGGTTGGTCTGAGGATATAAGACTCCTTCCCTTTGAATCTATTTATGAACATGGGAATCTGAACCGGCTGGATGAGAGATGAATCCTCGCTCGGTGTAAACCCAGGCATTAGTCCAAAAAATGGAATAACACCACCACAAGGAGTGCTAACGTGATAACCCATGTCATTCGCTTTCTCCCTTCTAAAAATGATTCTGCCCGGTCTACCATAGCTACTGGGAGTCAAATTCCACAGCATTTGATGGTGATGGCTAGCATGGACGAAAGCAGATATAGGGTAATCCCTGTCCATATCAGGAAGATACATTACCCTTTCTCCAGATCTAAATACCCAAGCCTCTTTTTTGGGATGAGTCTGTGATTTGTAATCTATCGCATCTCTAAATAAGAAAGCTGGCTTCAGGAATTATTGATTATCTAGTGACATCAGTACTTTCCCGTCTATCATGGTTAACAACATCCTATCTCCTTGGGCATATATCAGTTATGCTCTTTCTGCAGGATACTCAGGGTTTGATTGAGGAAATGTTACGTGAGACAGATCCTCCAGATAATTTGAACCCAACATACCAACCGATGAGCCAAAAACTTCTGCGAGAGGGTGAACTTGCAAATCCACTGACAAAAGGACAAAAGAGATCAAATTAGTTTAGAAGTTTTATGACTTTTACGCTTACTAAAAGTTGATAAAAGTTTATGAAGTCTTCGTTTTACAAAGTCTCTTAGTGATTGATGAATTTTACGCTACCACATGTTAATGTGAGCGTAATATAACTTTTTACGCTGGCATGTATGAACATGAGCGTAGTTAAGTTTTACGCTAGCACATTAATTGTGGACGTAATCCAAATTTTACGCTGACACGTATAACGTGGGCGTCCTCTTTTTATCTTTTACGCTAACACGTACAACGTGGACGTATATTGTCATTTCAGTTTTTACGCTAACACGTATGACGTGGGCGTAAAAACTGAAGGTTTGGGTTATCTTTTCCTTCCTCGACGGGTTTTTCCAGCCAAAGAATAGGGTTTTACCCATCATAGACGGAGCTACAGCCGGATTGGATTGTCGGTGTGGTGTTGACGACTGAATGGGAGTTTTTTGCATGGTCGGCCGACGACAAATTGACGGCTGATTTCTTCCTCTTGTTGCTGGCGGCGGATGATTTCTTGGGAGCCATCGGATCAAAGTGAGGGTTTCGAAGAAAGACAGGGCAAAGGAATTCGAGATTGCAAAAAGATGAGTAAAAGTGTTTTCTCTCTATGAAAAAACTCTATTTATAGGGAATTTTCAAATCGGTTCAAATTCCAGATTTTACACCGACTGTTGGATATCTCCACTTTTACGCGGATGACTGTTGAGTATCCCGAATTTTACGCTGACTGGTCAAATCTCAACTTTTACGCTTCTGTTCAAAGTATTTCAAATTTGGAGAATATTTAAAAACTTTGAAGGGGGTCTTGTAGGAGCGTAAAAAGTGCTTCAAAAGAATGAGTCAAAGAGATGGATCATTTCCATTCAAATCGATCCACTTTAAGCCAAAGAGTGGCTAATCACTTTATGCCCAAAACAGGCTAATCACTTTACGCCCGGGTCGAAGCTAATGATTTTACGCCCAAGACAGGCTAGCCACTTTTACGCTGGACAAAGCTGTCAAGTCTTGCATTTAATGCAAAATCTGACATAAAGATTTAATGATGGCATATATCACAAAAATCAAAGGAATTTGTTTTACACAGGGGCCCATTTGTCGGTTAGTATGTGGACTGAGCCACTTTACGCTCATAATATGGCTTCTTTTATGCACGGAGACTATACGAGTTTTTACGCTCAACGGTTGACATGTGCGTAAGGTTTATTTGGGCTACTTTTACGCTCAAGGTTATTTAAAAACCACTTTACGCGGGAAGTCTACATCAGGGCTATTGTACGCCCAGTCTACTACTTTACGCTCAGGGTATATTTGGGTTGTTTTTACGCCATATTCCAATTCAGAACGTGGTTTGCCTACATGGCTTTCATGCCACACATCTCGAAGAACGTATGTACGTGCATCCTATTCTTATTGAAATGATGGGACATGTGTCAACGTATGCAGAGGATAACTCCAATTATGGGTGGCAGTTGTTAGCGTAAAGACGGAACTTTTGCTGAGTTTTTACGCAAAAGAAGCCAAGTCTATAAATAGACTGATTTTTCTCATGGGGACAGACAGAGAGAAAGGAGAGAATACATAGAGATCGGAGCCCAGAGACTTTGATTTTTTGGGAGCATTCTTCTTCAACTTTTCCTCCAAAACAGAGTGAAGCAAAGCAGAAAAGTATTCGACCTCGCCATCAGTGCCCAAGTATGTCGATACCTTTCTGGTGACTTAGTTCTTCCAATTGTTCATCTTCTAGCAGTGATCTTCATCATCATCGTATGGTCCAAGGAACAAAGTGATCATTTACAGATCAGACTTCCATAGCAATACTTTCCAGAATCAAATTTGTACTTCTTGTACTTTTTCTTGTTTTATTTTCAAAATTCGACTTCCAGGCATTTTGTTAAGTGAAACAGTGGGCTAGGTTAAAGTGGTATCAAACCATATCTCAACACTCAAAATCTACCTACTAGGATATATATATATATATATATATATATATATATATATATATATATATAATATAACTACTATTATATGCTACTGTAGCTTGAACCACTCAAGTTCTCCTTCCACTCTCACAAAATGATACTAGGCTAATAGGTAATGAATGGATGGACATGCTCCAATAACATATGGACTGAATCTCCAAGATAAAGACTGATATCAACTTAGTCCACTTACTGAACTTTTCCCTTTTCTACTACATTTACGGATACATGCAATATGAACAATGGTAACAAATACCATGGTGAAGACGTGACTAATTACAAAGTATGGGACTACATAGTCCAGTTTAAGACTGAACACATGCCCATAAGAAGTAGGGAAAACTGATACTAAAGTCCATGAGGACTGAACCACAAGATTAATCACATATCAAATAGAATTTGGCTGTCCTAACATATAGGAAAAGTGTGGAGTGAACATCTAGTTAAAGACTGAACAAAGAGTCCAATATCTGAACTAACAATAGCATGAACTACACAAATATTCAAAGGGCTAATACTTACAAATCAGTTAGGACTGAACTTAATCTAAATAGGACTGAACCTCTATAGGGACTCAACATTAATAGAGGGGTGAACAGTTATAACTGAGGACTAAAATTGCAATGGACTGATCATTAAAGTAGGAACTGAACTTAAATGGGATGATACTCAATGAGTATCAGTCGATAGATACCACTAAAGGGCTGCAACATGTAAAACAAGACTGATACATTATATTTAAAGGACTGAACATTTATTAAGGTAAGCTAAACAAAAGACTAGCTAAAATGGGAACGGATCAATTTGGGGGTGGTCTAAACTAAAACATGGACTGCATCATTGAGTATGCAATAGGGATTTATGTTATATCATATGGACTGAAAAATAACAAGGGTAAGGGTCTGAACTTAAGCAACTTAACACTAAGAGATATCGATTAAATAAATTATGTATGCCAATGAGGGACGGAATATCTAACAGTGAACAGAGCCCTATATACCAAGCTAAGAAGGACTGAACCAATAGGATGTGCAAGACAGAACATGTAAGATGCACTCGACTGAATGTATAATGACTAATGCAAGATATGGAAGGACTGGTACCAAGTCCAATTAAGGACTGAACATGAAAGGTATTCTAACATTGGATGACTGAACAAAAAATAGGGTAGACTGATATGATGGTAGGTAATGAACTGCATATATAAATCTATTAATAATGACTAATAACATAGGGACTGAACATAATATGTTAATAAATCTGAACAAATGAGTAATGGCCAGAACATCTAAGTAAAAGATGACTGAACCAAGAACAGTTCCTTCTTTCTATCTCATAATTGAACCCAAAATAATGATGGGCTGAACAAGGCTATGTGAATGAACTAATGCATTCTAGAATATCTAAACATTATCAAGACTGAACATCAAATTATATAGTGGACTAAATATTACAAAACAGTGGACTGAACCAATGTGAATTCCCTAATATCTTAGTACATAATAACCATGACAGTCCACAAACAAACCAACTGTCCACATGCTTATCCCCAAGCCCCCAAACCATTACAATACACCAATTACATTCCTAATTTACTAAATAGGTTCACAACATCTAATCCATATAAATATACTCTTAATATAATGGTCAAAACTGAGATTGGAGCTTTGGATGCTCTTTTGGTCATTTTGTCAAACACTTGACGTGCGTGTCCGATACACTCGTGATACGCACTCCAAATGAATCCAAACTTGACCCAAAGCTCACCTACATGTTCGAAATCATTAGTATGACCTAATTAATCAACTTCATAATCCCTAGATTCCTATTCTCGGATTTCTCCCAAAGCAAATTGAAATATAAAGGAGAAATCCTTCAAATAGGAAGAGGAAAGGCTAAACTCCTTTCTAATGGCACCCTAATGCAATGGGGGTCCAAAATGAATGCATCTACACTAACTAAATGAAAATTAGAGGTTTAGAGAGCTCATACCAATTGGGAGATAGATTTCCAATGCAAAATCCCTTTATTTAGAATCCCTCCAAGCTCCAAGTGTCCAAATGCTCCTTCTCCTCTCCAAGGGAAAGAGATGGAACTAAATTTGAGGGAATTTGGAGACAATTTGAGTGTAGAAGGAAATTTAGGGAAGAACTCCTAAATTAGGGCTAGAAATAAAATGGAAGGAGGAAGAAGAAGAAGAAGTGGTCCTATTAATAGGCAAGGGGAGATGGGGTGGCCGGGTACTAGGGTTTTTGGTTCAAGGGAAAATGCCTAAGAAGCCATTCTAGTTTGTCATGACAAGTTCTAAAGGAAAAATGTTTTCTTCTAAGTGAGTGTTCAGTCTAAAAAGTTCTAAATGACTTCTAGTTAAATTAGAGACTAACTAACTAAATAAAAATTGGTTTAAAGTTTGTCTAATCTCACTAATTAAGTCCACTAGGGTCCCTAACATTTATTCTAACTAAAGACTAACCATATTCAATAATAACATATGCACTATATTAATATCATAAATAATTAATCCAAAAATATGATTATTAGTTTTGAAAACTAAATTTATCATTCAATTATAATTTGAAATCATAATAGTAACTAGAAATAGAAAAAAGTCAAAAATATCCCTATTCTGGAAAAGTGGCAGTTACAATCCTACACCTTTAGAAAAATTTCGTTCTCGAAATTTAAGTTGGTTGTACTCTTCTTAAAGTAATGCCCCCAACAACAATGGTCCAAGAAAGCCCTATCAAAAACATACAATCCTTTTGAAAGAACAACATATATAGTTATAATATTACCGGTCATGACACGCAATACCAATTTGGGGTCTCATCTAACTACACTAACCACAATATAGCACAAGATAATTCATAAGGTACCAAAAACACACAAACAATGGTAGAAGAAAGGGAAGAAGGGTCACAACAAAACAAAATGCTATCCTACCTTCTGTAGCATTGGCCTTCCCGTTTTCAGACTTATCAGCTTATCTAATTAGTACTAGGTTACATCATACATATAAGCTACAACCTACTCATGCATCATCAACTCACCTCAAAAAAAAGGCATACTAGAATCTAGGTTATTTCTTACCTCCAAATGAGTCTAGTAACTGGAACTCCCTCCTTGAGTCGTGACTTCGGTTAGAATAGGTGAACTAGGACAGTCTCGCATCATGTGTGTAGCTGACCCACAAAACAGGCACAATCCTTTTCTCTTCCTACAGTCGGTCCATACATGTCCAAGCTTCTTACAGCAGACACAGGTAGGCACCCGCTCAACTGGCCTCTACTGAGTAGGAATCTAAACTGGAAAGGATGGCATAGGATGAAGGTTCGGGCACTCCTGAGGCCCAGGATGGATACTGCTCCTTGCCATCTTGGAACTAGGCTCTCCTCTTTGAGAATTTACTAGGTCCCACAACTGCTGGATCCTCTGGCTCTGGTCCCTCAGGATCTCGGTCTGAACTCTCTGCGTCTCTAACATATTCCGGAGAAGTCTAAATATCCGAGTTCCATCAGGGAACAAACCTTCTGATAATATGGTATGTGGTACCACTCTAGGAGGCAGAGGAGGAGGCGGATGAAGACTCTCGGTCTCAGACGAAACTGCAGCCCTATTCTGAATGGCAAGGAAACTCTCTGGTAAGGCTGCTACCTCCCCCTCAACGGCAGAAGGTACAACTAGCCCTTGGTCATCCCGAGGGGTCACTACCTCCTAAGCAAAAGAAGGTGAAAGTAAGCCACTAGTCATATCCGGAATTGCAGCTACTCTCAGGCGACAGGCTCGGGTCATGGGTGCCATACTGGAAAGATAGACGGAAACAAGAAATCATCAAAGGTTTAAAAGACAGATTATCATTAAACATAATTACGAAAATTGGTAGTTATCATAATAAATAGAATAACTATCTATAATTGGTAACCACTTATAATACTACCAGTATACTATGGTTCCAGGAAATAGCCATACTCAACTCACTGGCACACACTATCCAGAATACTATACTACACCTTATAGGATACTACCTTCTATTGTCTGTCTTAGTTCCTCAATCACCTAATACTACTTAACTATTCTTCTTACAATGAACACTGGTATACACCCGTAAGCATGAACTCTATTGATACACCCTTACATATCTAGAATACTCTCTCTAGGGTGTCTATCCATGTCTTAACACTGTCTACATAAGGCACTATCTTCTCTATACAGTACTTGGATGATACTCTCATACTCATGTCTCTCCTCTATACTGGCCACTTAAAATGTTGGTGCCTAAACCTCTATAATACTTGAAATACTCTGGCTCTTGCTACTAGGGTACCCCTTCTATTCTGGTACCTGGTGCAACTCATACTCTAACACCTATTAATCACTCGAGGGTTCTCATCTATAATTAGTCATCAAAATATATATACAATTACATTCTAACCATACTCTAAACAATAGCACTAATACTCAAGGACACAAGAGTTATTTGTAAGCCACCAAACTATCACACTATGAAGGAACTATAATAAAATGTAGCCCTACAAGGAACTGGACTAAAAGGACTGAAGGTATCTTTATTCCTAAGCTAACTGATGACGGAACAGAATCCTATAATAACAGGAGTGAAGTGATAGAGATGATACATTAAGATCCCTTTTTAAGATACAATCTGATAATCATACGCGTCTCTCCAAAATTATGATACTCAGAATCCTCGCCATACCAGTAACCATAGCGGCGATAAATGATAGATTACATAACTAGGATATGCACTTCTATAATCATGTCGTCTAGAATCCTCGCTGTGTCGACTAGTATAGCTGTGAGAAGTTCTAAATTTCATAACTAAGATATGTACATCCGAAGTCGTGTCCCTATGTTTCCGCTACGCCGACTAATATGGTTGCGATAAACTCTAGGCTCCACAACCAAGCAGACGTTTTACCTTTCTTGCTATCCTCCTCAACATATGTCATCAGAAGATACCGTAATTCAGGCCATAAAATTCATCTTGATATGAAAATCAAAATCAATCACAAATATCTAAGGAGGAATAACAACACGATATAGAATAGATAGAATGTCAAAAGTACGATACAAGCTGAAAAGAAATAAGTCCAAGTGTTATCAATACATTACACAGAGTATATAAAATAATAACATATCAGAAGTCAGTTGGAGACAAATCCAGATAAATGTCCTAACAGTCTAATCTAGGCACTACTGGTGTCTCCTCTAGGATAACTGGATCCTCCTAATGATCCAGGTCGTAAGTGTCGTCTAACTCTGCATCATAGTAAGTAGTACAAAAATTCTCCAAGTTCTTTGTAAAATTTATCAACATATCCAGTCAGGATTGGAACGAAATACATAACTCTGAAAGCAGTTTCATTGCATGGTAAAAAATATAGAACTAGCAACAGAATAAGATACATGACATGCTATAATAGAAATACAGGAATATATAAAATATAGATAATGAACTGAGTACATGAATAATATAAAGGAAATATAAACTATAATATATATAAGTGATTCAGAGCACAAGACAATTATGTGATTGGTTTAGGTTGTACATGACTATTCTACTGTAACTCGATTGTACGTGAAGGCATAATCGACATATACCTGATTACACTAGAGAGATTTAATCACATAACTACTGTATGGCATAAAAATCTAGTTGTGCCCTGAACATACTAAGCAGTGATCAAGTTGTGCCCCAAATATCAGGTTGCGCCACTGATATGAAGCTCAGAGAACAAGCTGCACCACTAATCCGGTTGCGCCTGATATCAGACTGCGTCCAGTCTTATTGCGCTAAAATCTACGTGGCGTCTGACACTTAATGGCCATCATTAACTGACAGTACTGACGACTGACACCACAGCAAACGAGGAAAATCTCTTTGAATCCCGTGAATTGTACCGCTCAAGGGGAGTTGGTAGACAGCTGTCTTGTACACTTCGTAAGTTACGCCTAGGCACAATCTAGACAAAATCTTTAGTTGCGCCTAGGCGCAATCCGAAGGACTTCTGCTCAAAAGCTGCCACGTGTCTAGGCGCGGCTCAATCAAGCACAGTTGACCGAAGCTCATGCAACCTAATGAAGTTGAGACAACTTATATTCTAAAGCAGGATGACGTGGCGCACATGCCACTAATCCCTCAAGACGTGTCTACTATCCTCTACACTACCACGCGCATCTCAATCACATGATGCCACGCATCTAAATACAGTTAGTACACAACCTAACAACTGAATAAAAGTTGGCACAATAGGAGGTTGGTGCAACCCAATGTGGCACAATCCAGCCTCGCGTACATCAGAATAACTGCTAAAACAGTTATTTCTTGAACTCTATAAATAGAGTTTCCAATCATTGTGAAATCATTAGGGACATACGCATAGAGATCAAGAACTCTTATAAAATTGCTGCTGCATTCTCCAGAGGCTACAGTCTTCAAGTTCATATAGTCTAAGGGATAAAGTGATCGTCTTCTGATCAGATTCCTACAGTTGTACTTTCCTAGATTTCATTGTACTTTGTACTATTTTTTCAAGTTTAGAATAAACTTTTTTATTTTTGCAAACAAAATGGCGACTCTGCTGGGGACGACTTTCTCCTCCGACGAAAAGGTGACAACTCAATATGACACTGCGTCGATCGGCAAGACACAGAAAACTCTGGTTGTTCAGGTCAACCAGATAGCCTATGAGGATATGATTAGCACCAAGAGCAACAAGCGTACAGCGGCTATCGCTAAGAATAGGACTGTGTGGGCTCCTAAATCTTCCATGGTCACTGTTGCCCAGGCGCAACCTGAGTGTTGAGTAGCCAAGACACAGTCTGTCTCGGCGGCTCAGGCACAGCTTGCTTCTGTTGCTCGTGCGCAACCTATTCATCCTGCTGCCCATGCACAGTTTACTACTCTTTTACTGCCAAGGCACAGTCTGTTTAAGCTATTGTTGAGGTGCAGTCTACCCATGTTGCTGCCAAGACACCATCTGTAGCCCGTAGGACTATAGCGCAACACAAGCAATCAGCACTTCAGGCGCAGTCTGCTACTCTGGCACAACTCAAAGGAACTAGTCTTTTGGCTATTCCCTCTTCTAATTCTCAAGTTCTGAACTTGGAGAATCAATGTTCTAGTGCTAACACTAGACAGAACAAAGGAAAGAGTCCTTTGACACTTCCTCAATTGGCACAATCTGTGCCTAAAATGATCTCGCGACATAACAAAGGAAAAGGCTTCTTAGCTGACCCTTCACAAAATAAAGAAAATCACCCTTTGGTCTTTTCTCAAACTTCCCTAGTCTACGACTCAGAGGAAGATCTATCAGATTCTATTCCTTTAAACAGAGGTCTTCGAATCTCTGATATTGGAAAGAATACTGACCAAAGAGGTATCTTCCCTACCCCTATGGGGTTTGGTCAAGACCTTCCTACCTTGCAAATTTCAAGATCCAAGCAAGGAAAATTGAGGGTATCACGAACAGGGACACCTGGAGCAGAATTTTCAGATTTATGCGCTTATCTCAATATGCGCCAACCAGTCTCAACTTTGGTGAAACGTAAGAACCCTATGCCAAAGGCCAATCTGTACCAAAAGCTAAAGTTTGAAAATAAAGACCCAACCACCTATGCTAATGAGTTGAGTACATCTTTGTACACTCAAGGAACTAAACATTTGAAGAATATGAGACATGTTCCTAACATCATTAAGGAATATGTTCCTTCAACTTCTTCTCGTCTTATAGTTGTAACTGATTTGCGGCAACGTCTTACACAAAGACGGGAAATTACAGGGATGTCTCCCTCACCTCCAAATCGTATTTCAAATCGCTACTGCCTTCATGAAGTCGTCATCAATTGTTATTACCAAATGGCTCGATGATCTGTCTTCGATCGTCTGATCTATGCTTCAACTCCTGAACATATAATAGAAGACGAAAATGAGCTATTATATGCTTCTGTCAACATGACTTCTCAAGGCACTGGGGTGGGAAACGTCCAAGACGTAATACATTCCGTAATCCTAGTCAGCAATACTTAGATCGGATTCATGCATCCAGTGAGGGTGTCTTTCAATACACTAGATCGAGAAATCGAAATTTGAACCAAGGTGTCTTTAATCAAGAAGATCTCCCCATCGGTCATGTAGGAGAAGACTCTTTCTCAGATTTTGATGTAGATAGTGAAAGTTCTGAACAAACTATCTCATCAATAGCAGTAAGAGAAGTGACGGCATATACCGTTACGGAAGATCAAGATGCCTATACTTCAACCAGTCAAGAGCAACGAATTGTTGCATTGGAGGACAAATTGAAGACCATGACAGAGATGGTCGCAAGCATGCATACTATAATCGTGGCTCAACATACAGTGCCACCGATTGTAAATCCAGCTACAAATCCAGAGCTTATAGCATCTTCTGTACCTGCTAGTTTGGGGGTACCAACTCCTCAGGTTGCTTCCGTGCCAATTCAAGCTGATCCCAGTCAGTCTGGTGCTGGGGTGGTAATTACCACGCTGTTCCTCCTCCTAACACTTCTAACCAGCCTACCAATTCCCAAATATCAGGGGATGATAATGAGGTTGTGAAACTCTTACATACTCAGTTTGAGGCCTTCAAGCAGAAGGATAGCCTACAAAGACTGGTATAAAGCAACCATATCCTACAGAGTGGAAGGAGGTTCCATTTCCTTATAAATATAAGCTCCCAACCATCATATTGTTTGATGGCAGCACTTCTCTAAGTTAGTACATCAATCATTCTGAAGTGATGACTGATCAATTACAGCCAAATGATGCTCTCCTTACCAGAGTGTTTGTCGGTTGTTTAGCTGACGCAGCATACGACTGGTATCGTAGCCTGCCTGATAGCTGCATCACTTCTTTTACTGGTTTCAAGCAAATATTCTTGGAACGATTCTACGAAGGAGTCAACGACATGACAATGTCTGCCCTCATTAAGATTAAACAGAGGCATAATGAATCCACAGAGAGTTTCATTGAAATATTCTGTCCAGAGGCACTCAAAATGCCTTTAGGAACTCCATCTGCTGTAACAATAGACACTTGCAAATTAAACTTGTTGCCTACTATCAGTATGTGGACAAGATTTACACAATTCTAGGATTGGCCTTCTTTCATTGTCAATGCCAAAGCAGCCGAGGTCAGTGCCAAAAAGTTCAAGCAGTTAGGAGTCCAAATGACTCATCCTAACCAAGATGAACATTTTACACCCGGGGGTAGTAATCGCCAGAATAATCGCAAGAGTAAAGATACATTGGCCATTAATCTTAAAGGCAAGGAATCTTTGGTTGTCAACATCACTAAGACGGCATTCACTCCATCAGCACCACCGCAGAAGATAACTCTTCCAAAAGAAGAGTATTCTTTTGATGAAGATGATACTTTAAGCATCTTCGATTGCTTGATCAAAAGTAATAAGCTTCAGCTTCCAGAGGCAAAATGGTCAGAAGAAGTGGGTAAAACTGATCACCCTAAATACTGTGTTTATCACAGATTTATAGGACATCCAACCAGAGCATGTTATGTGCTCAAGGGTAAAATCTAAGAGTTAGTCAACTCTAGAGTAATTACTCTGCAAAAGGATGAGAAAACGGTGACTGCAAATGTAGTTTCTCTATAATTCGGTGATTTTCCACCGCAACTTGTGTAAGATGGTGTTGTCCCCATTCTAAGGACTACTCTTGAGATCGTGAATCTTCCACCTCCTCAAAATGAAGGTCTTGTTCCGCTGTTAACTGAAAGAGGATAGATTATGTAGATTCACCCAGATCTGGTAGCAGAATTTGAAATGCCTTCCTCTTCTAAGCAAAAAAAGTATTCCAGATCTAAATCCAAGAACTGTAACATGGTATTCTTTGAGCCAGTAACAGAAGAAGAAATTCTAATGGGTATTAGATCAGGGAAACCCTATCTTCTGGAGTATTTCGGAAATCAAGAGGACCCTGCTCCATCTCCTGATGTTCCTCCTTCATCATCTTCTCCTGGCGAGAATATACCATCCATATCCTTGCCGGTGGTCGAACCATCTCCACTTAAACCAACAGCAGCCGACAAGGGGAAACAACATATCCGCTTTGATAAAGCATTGAAGAAGTCCTCATCTCTCGGACTTGAAAAGCCATATAATTTTGACATATTGGCTCAATTGGCCAATACTCCAGCAAGATTGTCAATCTTTGAACTCTTACGTCTCTCAAAAGATACTCGAGAGACGTTAAGTGAAGCCTTGATGCAGGCTGACGCTTGTCTTACTCTTCTCAAAAAGTCTGAAAAGGAGCCAGTGAGCTGTGCACATTGTCATAGTGTATTTGAATTAATGCCCAATATCACTTTTATACAAGATGACATGTTGTTAGAAGACAATCATCATGATCGTCCTCTCTATTTCATGGGGTATGTGGACACCATAAAAGTATATCGCATTCTGATTGACCCAGGGTCCGCACTCAGCATTATGCCGAAGTCTTTACTAGATGCTTTAAAGATCCCAGTGCATAACCTTTCTACGACTAGCACTACTATCCTGGGGTTTAATCAAGGAAGAAGTGAACCTTTGGAGAAGATACACCTAAAACTTCAAATTAGCAATCTTCGTACAAAGGTAACTTTCTATGTTATTGACAATCATGGCTCATACAACACTTTGTTGGAAAGGCCATTCCTCCATGAACACAATAGTGTACCCTCTATGCTCCACCAATGTTTCAAATATGTGGATGGTAATGGAGAAGTCCAAAAAGAGGTTACAGATCTGAATCCTTTCAAAGGGGTTGAAGCATACTGCAACGATTCTCGTATGTACAAGGAAGAATTCATGAAGGTAGTACTAGCAATGGACATGGATGAAGAACATAAGAGGGTGCCAAATGATACTCTGGTAATTCCTGTCAAAGGACGCACCTTATGTCCTCAGTCTTCCAAACCACTGACTTTCTATCTTCCTTTCCATGAGAAGCAACCCAAGGGTGATAGTCAGGAACAAAGAGAGCTCACCTCTTCTGAGCCGCTTGTAATCGACCTTCGTCACAAGAAGCTCCCTCCTCCTTCTCATTCTTCTCCTCTCCCTCTTGTCATCAATCTGACTAAGCCTGCTAAGGCTAAAGTCCCTGTTGTAAATGATGGAGTAAAAATCAATAAAGCATCTCCTTTGCAGTATACTGATGTCTCTTACTATACTCAGTATTATTTGGATATGCTAGATAACTTTTAACCACTTACAATAGAAGTCGTATCATCTCTGCAAAATGTGGTATCATTGGATTCAATACAAGAGTCGTACTTCTTAGTACCGTTTCGAAAGAAAGATGAAAAGCCTATATTCTTCAACAAAAGAGGGACCAAAAATTGTCCTCTATAATGATAATAGAGATGATACATGAAGGCTACAATTACGCCTCTATAGTCCACAATCTAAAGCCATCATCCGTAAAATGGGCTATGATTTCAGAATAGGCCTCAACATTGGTGAAGGAAGGCGGACTCCCCTTCGTATTGTTGTTCCAAAAGGAAAATCACAACAATACAACAGTAAAACGAAACAAGGACTAGGTTATACGTCACCACTTCCAACTCCATAACCTTCTGAATCTGATGAAGAAGAACGTTCAAACTCTTCTGATTCTATCTCATGGAATTCTGATACCAGCATTGGTCATATTCATCGGATAACAGTATCTTCTAACATGGGGTCCACCGAATTCTCGAAAGAAGATGAAGATGACATTGAAGACGCTTCTGAAGTAGACCCTTGGGCACAAAAGATGGACAATCAGTGGGAACTTTGTTTCGAACAACGAGAACTACCTACTGAAGATCAACTTGTCCAAATCGATATTAGAGAGGAGGGTGTATCACAACCAATCTTCATTAGCAAAAATCTCTCAGAGGATGATAAACAAGAGTTAATTCATCTTATTCGTAAATATATTAATGTCTTCGCCTGGAGTTACGAAGATATGTCGGGATTAGATCCTCAAGTTGCGACTCATGAGCTTAACATTCTACCGAATGCCAAGCCGGTCAAACAACAACAACGGCGATTCAAGCCTGAAATGATGGATGCAATTGATGATGAAGTCAAAAAGCTTATAGCTTACGGTTTTATCAGAGAAGAACATCATCCTGACTGGGTAGCCAACGTTATACCAGTCCTGAAGAAGATCGGAAAGGTTCGAGTTTGCATAGACTTTCGGGATCTCAATGATGCTTTCCCTAAAGACGAGTTCCTTCTCCCGATTACTGATGTTATGTTCGACAATACATGTGGATTCGAATGAGTTTCTTTTATGGATGGGTTTTCTGTATATAATCAAATCCGAATGTATCTTGAAGATGAGAAACATACTTTATTTCGTACTCCTCGGGGTGTGTACTGTTATACGGTCATGCCGTTTGGTCTTAAGAATGTAGGTGCAACTTACTAGAGGGCTATGAGTACTATTTTTTGTGATCATCTATGAAAGACTGTCGAATGCTATGTTGACGATATTGTTGTCAAAAGTCGTCTCAAAGAAGATCACATTCAAGATTTAAGAACTATCTTCAATCTAATGCGCCAGCATCAACTCAAAATAAACTCCACCAAGTCTTTTTTGGGTGTCTCTAGTGGTAAGTTTCTCGGCTTCGTCATTACCTCTAAGGGTATATACGTTGATCTCGAGAAGATCAAAGCCATTCAAGAGATGCGTCCTCTACGCAACCTAAAAGAGCTACGAGGATTCCAAGGTCGACTTGCGTACATCAGGCGGTTTATTTATCTGGACGTTGCAGACCATTTACTCAATTAATAAAGAAAGGTGTATCTTTCGTTTGGATGAAAGAATGTTAACGAGCATTTGACGACATAAAGTGGTATTTAATGAGTCTACCAGTTCTTGTTCCACCGATCTCAGGAATACCCTTTTTAATGTATGTCCGGGCAATGGATCATTCATTGGGGCTTTGTTGGCTCAAAAGAACAAGAAAGGTCATGAACAAGCCATCTACTATCTTAGTCGAACGATGATTGGAGCTGAACATCGTTATAGTCCGGTAGAGAAGGAATGTTTAGACTTAATGTTTGTTGTTCAGAAGACAAGACATTACATCATAGGCCAAACTATTCATGTCATATCCCGAGTCAATCCTCTTCGAGTCTTAATAAAGAAGCCAAGTACACTCAATTCTAGGCTTACCATATGGGCCATATTACTAGCACAATATGATATGGTTTATGTTCCTCAAAAGTCTGTGAAAGGCCAAGCACTTGCTGACTTCTTAGCAGCTCATCTTGTCCCTGAGACATCTAAACTCTATGATGAGATTCTGGAAACATTAGAATCAAATATGATCTCAGAAGAATTTCCTACCTGGAGGTTATTCTTTGATGGAGCTTCTAGAATTGGACCTGGAGGTACCCTTGTAGCTGGAGTAGGAATTGTTCTTGTTTCACCCGATGGATTAACTATTCAAAGGGCCTATTCTTTAGATGAATCATGCTCTAACAATGTGGCAGAATACAATGCCTTGGTCATTGGACTCCAATTAGCCAAACAACTGGATATCGAATATCTTGAAGTATATGGCGACTCTAAACTGATTGTTAATCAGGTTAGAGGCATATATGAAGTCCGACATCAAGATCTAATACCATATCATGAAGCAGCAACCAAGATAGCTTCTTCATTCAAAGGGTTCTATATCGAACATGTACGTCGCACATGCAATACAGAAGCCGATGCCTTAGCTAACCTAGCTACGGTATTGGCAGTTCCAGTCAAAAGACAACAGATGGTTGTTATCTCTAATAGGAAACTATTCTGTGTTGAAAATAACCACAACATTGAATTCAGCAACCTAACTGAAGTCAACGTCACTTGTGAGGACTGGATAGCACCTTTTATTGATTTTGTAGTACATGACATCTTGCCAGAAGATCCTAAAGAAGCTACAATTATCCGTCGTCGATCGCTTCGATTCTATTATAATCATACTACTAAAACACTCTATCGAAGAACTTTTGATGGTTTACTCTTGAGGTATCTCGCTGGCGATGAAGCAAAGCAGATATTACGTGAAGCTCATGATAGTGTTTGTGGAGCATATCAGCCTGGTCCTAAACTACAAGATCGTATTCGACGTATGGGCTACTACTAGCCCGCTATGGTATCATATGCTATTGACTATGCAAGAAAATATCGTGCATGTCAGATTCATACAGATTTTATTCACCAACCATCGTAATTTCTTCATCCGACTGATGTCTCATGGCCTTTTGAAGCTTGGGGCATGGATATAATTGGCCCTATCAATCCTCCTTCATCTAAAGGGTATCGATTCATCTTAGCTATAACTGATTATTTCTCCAAGTGGACAGAAGCTATACCATTGGCTGAAGTTAAAACGAGTAGTGTCATCAACTTTATCAAACATCATGTGATATACAGGTTTGGTGTCCCTCGTCGAATCATCCATGATAATGGACCGCAATTTATTAGCCAAAAGTTTAATAGGTTCTATGATGACAACAGAATCAATAATGTTGCCTCGACGGCCTATAATCCTGCGGCTAACGGGTTGGCTGAAGAATTCAATAAGACCATTATCAAACTCCTCAAAAAGTTTGTCTCTGTCAACAAACGTAATTGGAGTGATAAACTTGGCGAATGTCTATGGGCATATCGTACTACTGTCCGTAATCCTACAGGTTGTACACCCTTTTCTCTAGTATATGGGTGTAAAGCTATTCTGCCTTTGGAGATTCAAATTCCATCATTGAGGATCGCTATTGCTAACGAACTTACTACAGAAAACAATGATCGTCTTCGGCTTCAAGAGTTGGAGGCGCTCGATAAGAAAAGGTTACTGGCTCAACAGCATATTGAACTTTATCAAGCCCAGATCTCAAAAGCTTTCAATCGTAGAGTCAGAGTGCGAACATTTCAAGAAGGCGAGTTGGTTCTCACAGTCAGACGTCCTATGACTATGACACATATGAGCAAAGGCAAGTTCTAGGCAAAGTGGGAAGGGTCGTATGTGGTAAACAAAGTCTTCTCCAATGGAGCCTATCAATTAACAGATATGGATGGAAGAGTTGCTATGATGCCTATCAATGGCAAGTTTCTTAAAAAATATTATGTATAAAGAGAAAATATACTTTATTTCAGAAGCATGATGCAAATAAAAGTTCAATTTTATTCATGGAATTACATAAATATTAAGGACGGAGAGGAGGCCCTGATCCTTCATAATTAAATACATAGTTTGCCAACAGTTCAAACATCTCATTGCCTGAACTCACAAGAAACTTACAGGCAGCCATCCTCAATGCCTCTTCTTCGGCAGTCATCCCAGGTTCCACTAACTTGGAGATCAAATCCTGTCCTTGTAGAAGCATGAAAAAGAAGAGAAAAATGATCCATGCGGCCAAGGGGCCGTATGCAGCTCTGGAGTCCCATACGGCTCAAACACATAGGCAGTTCGAGTGGACTCCATGCGGCCCGCAGAGGGAAGCCACGTGTCTTTTCAGAACAGCTGTACCCAATGTCATTCAAACACAATTAATGCTCTGACGGCTGACAGCTGACAGTTGACAGCCCTGACGTAAAGTAGTCATGATGAATGACACAAAGGCACTATCTTCCTAGGAAACTGGAGAAAATCTCCACAGCTTCGAGGCAAGTTTATGCGCCAGACTAGACGAGTTCACGCGACCAATACAGAGAAACCTATGCGGTTCAATCATGAAGGTCCCCCATGCGGCTCGGCCAAAAAGAAATCCATGCGGCTCAGCCATGAAGAATCTCATACAGCTCGGCCATGAAGACCCCCATGCAGCTCGGTCATAAACATATTCATGCGGCTCGGTCATAAACATATTCATGCGGCTCGAGCATAGAGACTATTCATGCGGCTCGGTCATGAAATCTTTCATGTGGCTCGGTCATGACGACCTTCATGCGGCCCAAATATGAACACTCCTCATGCGGCTCAACAATGATGACAGGACACGTGTCCTAAAGATAATCAACTTTTGGGTCAGATCCCAATGATCTGGAACACGTGGCAGGACAATAAATTAAATTAATTCATTTAGATTTGCGGATATCAGCAAATCATCATGATGGAGATTTATTGCAATCAACATTAATGATTGACAGGATTTGGCATAATCCTCATTCATAGCCCAGATCTTTCACGCTCAAGATTAATGGCCTAGATTGACCAATCCACAGGCCGTCGCCATCTCCAAGAAGCAATCATTTGCAATCCTAATGATCACACCCTATTCCTATAAATAGCAGGGTGCCATTCCCTTGCAAAATATAGAGAGAGACGCACATACAGAGAGAGGCTCCCCCAATAATTCGAGAGAGGAAAATACACAGAGATCAATCCAGAGAGAGAAGCCAGAAGAGCAATACGAGGAGAGCAAGAAGAGCATTTCTTCGTCAACGCCAAGCAATCTTCTGGAGCCAAGGCTGCATACCGATCGTCCAAGGAGTAAGGCAGAGTTGTCGTCGCTTTTTCGAGCCTCTATCGTCACCCTCCAGAATCTAAAATAAACAATTGTACTTAGACTGATGTACCTAGTTTTTCGTCCCTAGGCTTTCTTTGTACAAGCGAGTTTGTAACGTGAAGTAAAAGTCCAGTCCTCCGATAATTGTTCTGTTCTTTTATATTTCATGGCAAACACGATGGCGACTCTGCTGGGGACAAACTTTACCACGGCTGAGGAGTTGGTGATGCAGTCGGATGCAGCCAAGCTTGGCTCCACGCAACAGAAGATGGTCGCCCGGTTCGACCAACAGGCGTTTGAAGAGATGCTCTCCGACAAGAGCGCTGGCCCGGTCCAGAAGCAAGCTCGCACGAAGAAGGCCCGCAAGGAGTGGAGACCCCGATCATTCATTCCTACTGAAGCTCTTGCAGAGATATCCTCTGTTGCTCAAGACGGCGAAAAAGACTCTCCTGCGGCCCCACTTCAGACCGTAGACAACTCTGTTGTCCCCAAGTCCGGCAGAAGAAAACACTATGATGCTGGACTTGCAGGGGCAAAGAGGAACTCTATGCGATCGGAGCCGCATAAGGGTGCTAGCCGCATGCAGAAAGCTTATACGGCTATATCCGCCAACCGCATGAAGAAAACTCATACGGCCACATCTGTCAGCCGCATAGCTTATGCGGCTACAGTTGCCAACCGCATGGATGAAGCTTATGCGGTTAATAAAGTCAATCATTTGTAGAAAACCCATGCGGCCACAATTGCCAACCGTATGCGGCCAGCCTGTACGATCGTGACTCCTAGCCGCACAAGAACAACTCATCCGACAGTTAAAGACTGTCGCATGCAGACAGCCTGCACAGTTTCCAATCCTAGCCGTATAGCGTCTGTTCCACGCTTCTTTCGATCAGCCTTCGACCGTCTCTCATACGGTCCTGACCCTGATGATTCTCTGGATGATGAGCCAGACTCTGTGGTATTCAACTTGGACTCTTCCTATTACGCACCCGGGAGTGCTAAAAGGAAGAAGTCTAGGGCAGCGCGAGCCCACCAAGCCCAGTCAGCTGCCCCAACCTCTGACTATCGGGGCGTCCCGCTGATTATTACGCGGGCCTCGGATGGAAAGTTGTACAAAACCACTCAAGTCCAGCCCCCGGCGGCAGACGAACAGAGAGGTTCACGAAAGTCTCCCAAAATCCCGGGGGCAAACATGGTCGGTCCAGACCCATCTGACTTGCGTGAGGCCATCCTCCACAAACGCAAGAAAAAAAAGATGCATCGGGATGCAAAGAGTCCTCCCACGGACGTCACTGCACCCAAGTCATCATCAACTGCTGCTGCAATAGCACGACGATGTAAGAAGACCGGCAGTCTGTCTTTCAAAGACTGCGACAGCCATCTTCAGAAGACGAAGCACTACCCGTCGTCTCCTGCAACTCTGCTCGAAAAGTCCCCGCTGATGGAAGGGGGAAGAAGACGAATGTTCCCAGCCCAAAGATCTTGACCACGATGACTAAAAGACTGTCGTCTAAGCGGGTGCCCACCACCGTAGTTTTCCTAGGTACTCGCTTTAAAACAAAATCTGCTACAGTGGGAGATTCGTCGTCCACAATACAGGGGGTTGCTGGGGCTGGGGGTAGCACCCCTCCGAGCCTCCACAGTAACCCGATGTTCCAAGAAGACGAGCCAGGGGAGACAACTCTTCCATCAGATGTAGCAAACCCCGACGTCCCCGAAGACGTCCACAACTTCCAAGACGAGGCGAACTCGGAGATTGGGGGTACTGTTCCTTCCGAGTCAGAATCAGAAAGGAACATACCCACATACCCCGATGACTTCTCACTACAGGGGTACGATTCGGAGGGTTCTTCCTCCACCGCTCCGTCTATCTCTCCTCATGTGAAGACAGTATTCATGACAGACAGCAACCAAGGTGGCTCCAGTGATCGCCAGCGCATCGACAGTCTCGAAGCCATATTGCTTGCTTTGGTCAAGTCTGTAGACGAGATTAAAGCGGCCCTTCCAACTCTGCAAGAAGGGATGCCTGGCCAGACAAGCGCGGGTCCCGCGGTCAATACGGACTCGAATTCGGCGGCACCAAACCCGGGCAACAATCCTCCGAAAAAATGGTCCCCATCGCCGTTGACGAAGCACGCGAAGCGAGAAGAGAGGTCCAGGAGCTCCGAACCATGTTCTACGCTCGAAAAAACTCTCAAGACCTCAGAATACGGCAACCGTACCCTGCTGTATGGAGGGATGTTCCATTCCCACCAAGATATAAGCCGTTCAATATCAATCCTTATGATGGCAAGACCTTAGCAAGTCGGTACATCACTTACCTCGAGGTCACCACCGACCATCTGCCCCATGACGATGCCATTCTCACACGATTGTTCATCGGGGCATTGGAAGGAGTTGCCTTCGACTGGTATCGCAATCTGCCGGACAACTGCATCCACTCCTTCGTCGGCTTCAAGTGCATGTTCTTGGAGAGATTCTACGAAGTAGGGCAGGACATTACCATGTCCACCCTTATGGACGTCATCCAATGGAAGAAAGAGCTGACAAAGAACTACATCGAGCGGTTCCGCCAAACCGCCATGAAGCTGCCGTCTGGAAACCCGGATTCCTCCTTAATTGAAATTTGCTAAAAGAGACTGCTTCCAACAATCAGTCTCTGGATGGGCGAAAGTCAATTCAAGGATTGGAAGACGTTCATCATCAGCGCCACAAGCGCCGAAGAACGATTGAAGAAGGCTCGCCAACTGGGATTACACATCTCGGACGGAGGGAACAAGGGCAAGCGTCCCAACAACGATAATGGGGGTAGCCCCTCCAACAATTGGGACGACAGGGGAAAGCAGGCTATGGTGCCCGATACAGCACAGAAACCTGAGCCAAAGCAGCAGATAAACAAAGGCCGTAAATCACATACTTCTTCGAAGACGGGCACGTCAAGCCCATCTTAGACATGCTCATACAAGGGGACAGAATTCAGCTTCCTCCACCAAGACAGAAATCGCGGCCGGCAGAGATGGAGAATCTAAAGTACTGCCATTATCACCGCTACGTCCACCATGCTACACACGACTGCTACCAGCTAAAATGGTACATCCAAAACCTCATCGATTCGAATGCTCTGGCTATCGATTTTGAAGAGGTAATTGTGGCAGCCAACATGGTGTCAGTGCAATTCGGCAGCTTTCCTCCGACGGAAACTCAAGACGGGGTGGTCTCCATCCCTCTGGCAATACTGGAGATCGCTAATCTTCCTCCTCTCCGCGATCAGGCCGCTGGTCTAGTGCCCCTCGCCATATCACGAGGGGAGGTCATATGGATCCATCCAGACTTGGTATCGGAAGTGACTCGACCCATATCGTCTTCCACCTACAGGAAAAAGAGTAGAAAAGTCAGATCCTGCCATATGATCTCGGCAGACATCGAAGAGGCTACAGCCGTCGTCACACGGTCTGGGGCGCAATCCCAACCTGTGGTTGACAATCCAGCTGAAAATCATCAACCCACTATAACTGATGCCTCCGGTCCCGGCTGGCAAACCACGGGACTACTATAGCAAGACTCGATGTGGATTAGGGTATGTGACACCTACAACAACCCCTGAAAGTTCAGATAAAGAATGCGACTGGCATTCACATTCGACCGAGTCACCAACTTCTGACTCAGATACCAGCATCGGAGACGTATTTAGACAAGTCCTGTCAGTCAACATGGCATTCGCCGACGCTTATGAAGAAGATAAAGACATTCTGGAGATTCTCGAGCTAGAGCCGTGGGCCCAACAGCTAGATGAACAATGGAAAAAGCGTTTCGAGCAAAGAGAACCTTCCACTGCGGATGAGGTCATACAAGTTAATCTTGGTGACGAAGCCTCCCCGAAACCAATCTTTATTAGCCATAGTCTGACAGATGAAGAACGAGAGTCGCTACTCCAACTCGTCAAAGAGTACATTGATGTGTTCGCCTGGAGCTATGAAGATATGCCAGGATTAGACCCCGAGATCGCACTCCACAAACTCAATATTTGTCCGGATGTAAAACCTGTCAAGCAACAGCAACGACGGTTTCGCCCCGATGTCATAAATGCTATTGAAGCCGAGGTCAACAAACTGATAGCCAGCGGCTTCATTCGCGAAGAGCAGCATCCAGACTGGGTAGCCAACATCGTACCAGTTTTCAAAAAGAACGGAAAGATCCGAATATGCATTGACTTCTGGAATCTGAATGAGGCATGCCCTAAAGATGAATTCCCTCACCCTATTATAGATATCATGATCGACAACACCTGCGGCTTCGAACGTATGTCCTTCATGAATGGCTTCTCAGGATATAACCAGATCAAGATGTTCCCTGACGACGAGAAGCACACATCATTCTGAACACCGATTGGTACATATTGCTACACTGTTATGCCTTTCGGTTTAAGGAATACTGGCGCTACTTACCAGAGAGCTATGAGCGTCATCTTTAGAGACCACTTGCGCAAGACAGTGGAATGCTATGTCGACGACATCGCCGTCAAAAGCCGTTCAAAGGGAGATCATCTGCAAGATCTCAGGACAGTGTTCGACCTAATACGAGCACACAACTTAAAGATGAACCCTACGAAATCATTCCTGTGAGTCTCCAGCGGGAAATTCTTGGGTTTCATCATTACTTCTCAGGGCATTCACATCGACCCCGAGAAAACAAAGGCAATCATGGAGATGGGTCCCCCGAGAAATCTCCGCGAACTCCGAGACCTCCAAGGCAGGCTAGCTTACATCAGGAGATTCATCTCTAATCTCTCCGGACGATGTCAACCATTCACCCATCTCATGAAGAAGGGAGTCTCTTTCGTATGGGATGAGGAATGCCAGTGCGCTTTCGACAGTATCAAAGAATATTTGTCGAATCCTCCAGTCCTGGTAGCTCATGTTGCTGGAAAGCCATTCCTTCTCTATGTACGAGCTATGGAACATTCTCTTGATGCCCTATTGGCACAGAACAATGATGCGGGCCACGAACAAGCTATATACTACCTTAGTCGGAAGATGATTGGGCCAGAATACCGGTACACGATCGTAGAGAAGGAATGCCTTGCTCTCGTGTTCGCAATCCAGAAGATGCGACACTACGTCACGGGACAAACCATCCACGTGATATCGCGGATCAACCCCCTCAGGGTCCTCATGACCAAACCTGGGGCACTCAGCTCTCGCCTTGCTACCTGGGCGATATTACTATCACCATACCACATGATCTTCGTCCCACAAAAGGCTGTTAAAGGCCAGGCTCTGGCAGACTTTCTAGCAGCCCATCCAGGTTCAGAAACAACTAGGGTATATGAAGAAATATCGGACGAGGTCACCAGTTCAAATGCAGTCTCCCATGATGCCATCTGGCGAATGTTCTTCGACGGCGCTTCGAAAACTGAATCCAAAGGCAACATCGTCGCTGGCGTCGGAGTGGTACTGATTTCTCCCTCCGGCTTGGTAATCAATCGGGCCTACTCACTCACAGAGCCCTGTTCAAATAATGTGGCCGAGTACAATGCCTTGGTCATTGGCCTTCGACTTACAAAGGAGCTGGGGGTAGAGTATCTCGAAGCATACGGCGAATCGCAGTTAATCGTCAATCAGATTCGGGGGTCATACGAGGTCCGCCACGAAGACATGATCCCGTATCACTTAATAGCAATCGACATCATCTCGTCTCTGGGAGGATTCTTTATAGAAGATGTTCCCAGACTCCAGAATATTGAGGCTGATGCCCTAGCTGGTTTGGCCGCTTCCCTAGCTGTGCCAAATTACGCTCGTCCTCAGGTCAACATAATAGGTCGTGAACTGGTTTGTCCTAAAGATAACGTTCAATGCATGGAAAGCTACTCCGCCCTTTCAGTCGACGAAGCACCAGACTGGAGACAGCCGTCCATCGACTTCGTAGTATACGACATCCTGCCAGGGAATCCGAAGGAAGCCACTTCTATCAAAAGACGTTCTCTCAGATTTTTCCATGATACGGAGATGAAAATGCTGTATCGCCGATCCTATGATGGGTTACTGCTTCGGTGTCTATCAAATACAGAAGCCAAAGAAGCCGTACGAGAGGCCCATGATGGTGTTTGCGGAGCCCATCAACCTGGCCCGAAACTGCGAGACTGCCTTCGCCGAATGGGTTATTACTGGCCCACGATGGTTGCAGACACAATAGATTATGCATGAAAGTGCAAAGCCTGCCAAATCTACGCCGACTTCATCCACCAGCCATCTGAATTCCTACATCCGACTGTGGCCTCCTGGCCATTCGAAGCATAGGGTATGGACATCGTCGGCCCAATCACCCTGCATTCGTCCAGAGGACACCGATTCATACTCGCAATCACCGATTACTTCTCCAAATGGGCGGAAGCCATCCCATTGGTAGAGGTGAAAACTTCAAACGTGATCAGCTTCCTTAAGCATCATGTTATCTACCGCTTTAGACTGCCCCGAAGGATCATTCACGACAATGGGCCACAGTTTGCAAGCCACGCATTCTATCGGTTCTGCGACAAGCACCGAATTCAGAACATTGCTTCGACACCCTACAACCCAGCAGCCAACGGGTTGGCAGAAGCATTCAACAAAACCATAATCAAGCTACTCAAGAAATTCGTGTCCTCTAACAAGCGCGACTGGAACGAGAAGCTCGGCAAATGCTTATGGGCGTATCGTACCACAGTCCGAACGGCCACAGGCAACACACCATTCTCCCTGGTGTACGGGAGTGAGGTAATTCTTCCATTAGAGACTCAGATCCCCTCACTCCGCGTCGCCCTCACACATCAGTTGACGACAGACGAAAACCACCATCGTCGACTACAGGAATTGGAGGCCCTAGACGAGAAACGCCTGTTAGCTCAATAGCGAATTGAACTATATCAGGCCAGAATCTCCGGAGCTTTCAACAAGAAGGTCAAGGTCAGAACATTCCAAGTAGGCGATCTCGTTCTGGCAGTTCGGAGGCCGATGGTTATGACGCATAAAACAGTCGGTAAATTCCAACCGAAATGGGAAGGCCCGTTCATCATCGAAGCTGTATTCTCCAACGGCGCCTACCGCCTCGCAAAACAAAATGGAGACTTGCTCATGCTGTCCATCAACGGCAAGTTCCTGAAGAAGTATTATGTCTGAAACAAAATCCTCGAGACATCTCAGAGTGTCGAGTTATGTACCTCCCCGTACCGATGAACTTACATTCTGGTTCCATACATCGAGTCATGTACCCGCTGGTACCTCTGAACTCATTCCCATATTTTCTAATCATACGAGTCATGTACCCGCTGGTACCGCTGAACTCACCCTCATAATTTTCCAGATTTTCGAGTCACGTACCCGCTGGTACCACTGAACTCGCCCTCGTAATTCTCCAGATCATTGAGTCACGTACCCGCTAGTATCGCTGAACTCACACTCACCATTCTCCAGATTCTCGAGTCATGCACTCTCTCGTACCGCTGAACTCACATCCACAACATCCTAGATTATCGAGTCATGTGCCCGCTGGTGCCACTGAACTCACACTTTCACAATATCGAGTCATGTACCTGATGGTACCTCTGAACTCATATCCCGATCACTCTTTCAGATAGAAAGTCATGTATGATCATATCTCTGAACTTTCTTCCTGGAGGAGATCCTCCCCCATGATCCAATACCCGCACTTCCAGTGCACAAAAAAGGGTAAGCGATCCACAAATTTCTAAAACGGTCATGTCCTCATTACCTCTGAGTCGTTTCACTTTCGCCAAAAACAAATTACCCCCTACATAGAACTTCCATGTCCTCATTACCTCTGAGTCGTTTTATGTACCCCCTCTTCATTGAGCCCACTCCTGCCATGTCCTCACTACCTCTGAGTGGGAAGGCTCCATAGAAGAAACCTTCATACTTGCCATGTCCTCATTACCTCTGAGTAAGTATGTCGATTCCCTTTCAACCAATTATCTGTACCCACAACCGGAGTACGACAGGGATAATAGGCCTATAAATGTCCTATGTTGACCACAAATGTCCTCTGTTGACCACAAATATCCTTTGTTGACCATAAATGTCCTCTGTTGACCATAAAAGTCCTCTGTTGACCACAAATGTCCTCTGTTGACCATAAATATCTTCCGTAAAGTCACTCCTGCCATGTCCTCATTACCTCTGAACAGGAAGATTCTACGATAAAACCCTCATGCTTGCCATGACCTCATAACCTCTGAGCAAATATGTTGGTTTTCTTTTATCCTATTATCCGTATCCTAAACCAGGGTACGCCAAGGATAATAGGCCCACAAATATCCTCTGCTAAGCTTCTTAGCATAAATCCACCATCTCATCATGCCCCAGGAGCCCAGCTGCTCTACGGCATTCTTTTTTCCAATACAGAGAGCACCCATGACCACTTTGCCATGGCTGTTTTGGATATCCTGACCAAACTTGTTATCCGTACCTAAAACCAAGGTACGCCTAGGGTAACAGGTCCACAAATAATCCCCCAGCAGGTCCAATTCCACAAACACCACGAGTACGAGAAAGAGAAGATGAGTTAAAACATGCTCATTTATTCAAAATTTAAAGTGCTACATCATTTGGGCTCATATCCCTTTCAAAGTGAAAACAGGAAGAAAGAAAAGAAAAAAAAGAAGCAAAAGAAAACAGAAAAACCGATCACTGCTCCGGGGCGTATAGCGCCGTGAGACGGTCAGTCAGCAAGGCAACCGACCGCTCAAACCTCTGTTTAGCTCGACGCTCCGCCTCTTGGGTCAGCACCGCCGCGTCCTCCAGATGAGCATGAGCTTGCCAGTTGTCCTCGAATTTCTTGAAAGCCCGCTCCAGGTTAACAGAAGATCGGGAAACCTTCTCGGCCTCCTGAACGATTGACTCATGTTCCGCATGAGCAGCCTTCAACTCTGACTCTAGGAAGGCCAGTTCCCTCTGAAGTGCAAGAATTCTCTCCTTCGTGTCAGCTATTCCACGAGAAGCAGTGTCTTCCCGAGCCCTACAAGCTTGACTTCGACGACCCAGCCTGTCATACGAAGCAAAAATCTTGTCAAGGTCCCCCTTCACAACTGGCCTGACAGTATCTCGAGCGAGCTTTATCCTATCCTTAGCGGCAATAAGGAAGCCCCGCTTCCGTTCAATCGCAGCAGGCAAGTCAGCCTGTCGTAACACCAGCAATCGGGTCACGAGCTGATCAGCCTCTGCCAACTGGGCTCCAGGAGCGCAGCCAACCCCACCCCGCCAGGAAGAGTCTTCAAAGTTTTAATTTGACCCTGAGCGCATCGCAGGGACAGAGAAAAAGGGGTCCCCCGTTCTATGGCAGCATCTACGCCCCTCTTTAAATGGCGATAGAAGCTATCAACCACATCCTGCGACACCTCGTCCAGAGCCTCCGAAGAAGCCGGTGTCAATGGGAGTGTAGCTGGCAACACTGAAGAAGACGTGATAGAATCTGCCGCTCCTGCTACGAGGGAAACAAACTCCGTGCGGAAGGACGCTTGAACAGCGGCCAACTCCTCTTCAGCAGCCCGCAGAACATGAATGCTCGGCAGGGCCGAGAAGTCAATCTCCGAAGCCGTATAAGCAGCAGAGGATGAGGCGGAGACCATCGCTCCCGGAACAAGCTCCACTCCCATCTGCCCGGAGCTGGCGGAAGGCCCCTCGACATGAGTCGGTAAAGGAGAAAAAACGCTCATTTCCCCCAGATCACAGCAGGCCGAGCCTTCCCCAAGAACATCTGCTGTGGGAAGTAAAGGGTCAGGACCTGTAGGGCCAAAACAGCCCATGCGGCTCAGAGAGTCATGCGGTTGAGGTAATCATACGGCTGGTCAAATCCATGCGGCTAGGACAGAATACATCCAAGCGGCTCTGGCATAGTCATGCTTCTTATTCAAAGTATTTCAATTTTATAAATTGAAGGGGGTCTTGTAGAAGCATAAAAAAAAGAGAAAAATGATCCATGCGGTCAAGGGGCCGCATGCGGCTCAGGAGTCCCATGCGGCTCAAACACAGAGACAGTTCGAGTGGACTCTATACGGCCCGCAGAGGAAAGCCACGTATCTTTTCAGAACAGCTGTACCCAGCGTCATTCAAACACAATTAATGCTCTGATGGCTGACAGCTGACAGTTGACAGCCCTGACGTAAAGTAGTCATGATGACTGACACAAAGGCATTATCTTCCTAGGGAACTGGAGAAAATCTCTACAGCTTCGAGGCAAGTTTATGCGGCCAGACTAGACGAGTTCACGCGGCCAATGTAGAGAAACCTATGCGGTTCAATCATGAAGGTCTCCCATGCGGCTCGGCCATGAAAGAAATCCATGCGGCTCGGCCATGAAGACTCTCATACAGCTCGACCATGAAGACCCCCATGCGGCTCGGTCATGAACATATTCATGCGGCTCGGTCATGACAACCTTCATGCGGTTCGAGCATAGAGACTATTTATGCGGCTCAGTCATGAAATCTTTTATGCGGCTCGGTCATGACGACCTTCATGCGGCCCAAATATGAACACTTCTCATGCGGCTCAACAATGATGACAGGACACGTGTCCTAAAGATAATCAACTTTTGGGCCAGATCCCAATTATCTGGGACACGTGGCAGGAGAATGAATTAAATTGATTCATTTAGATTTGCAGATATCAGCAAATCATCATGATGGGGATTTATTACAATCAACATTAATGACTGACAGAATTTGGCATAATCCTCATTAATGGCCCAGATCCTTCACGCTCAAGATTAATGGCCTAGATTGACCAATCCACAGGCCGCCGCCATCTCCAAGAAGCAATCATTTGCAACCCTAATGATCACACCCTATTCCTATAAATAGCAGGATGCCATTCCCTTGCAAAATATAGAGAGAGACGCACATACAGAGAGAGGCTCCCCCAATAATCCGAGAGAGGAAAATACACAGAGATCAATCCAGAGAGAGAAGCCAGAAGAGCAATACGAGAAGAGCAAGAAGAGCATTTCTTCGTCAACGCCAAGCAATCTTCTGGAGCCAAGGATGCATACCGATCGTCCAAGGAGTAAGGCAGAGCTGCCGTCACTTTCTCGAGCCTCTATTGTCACCCCCCAGAATCTAAAATAAACAATTGTACTTAGACTGCTGTACCTAGGTTTTCGTCCCTAGGCTTTCTTTGTACAAGCGAGTTTGTAACGTAAAGTAAAAGTCCAGTCCTCCGATAATTGTTCTGCTCTTTTATATTTCATGGCAAACAGTCCTGGCGCAGGAGAAACAGTTGAGCCTTCGCCTCTTTCTTTTCGAGAGGGCACGGGAGGCTCAGTTAGGAGTATCTCGATTTCTTCTTCGATCTTCGGAGCAAGTTAATCTTTGGAAGACATTTTCGTACAGAAGGGAAAGCGATTGACAATATCTACAAAAGTTTTATTCTATTTATAGGCAAAACAAATAGATAATCAGCTTCGAGAACTGATACAACTTTTGGAAAGAAGCATGACTGTTCGTTCATTTATAACTGTTCATTCATTTATAACTGACCATTCATTGTCCTTTCTCCGAAACTGACATGACTTTTCACTCATCTATTCTTTTCTTCGAGAGTTTGAACGACCATTCATTCATTCAATGTCTCTCCATTAAAAATCAAAGTGAGCGATTACTCATTCATTTATCATATTGAGAATCTATGTCTCTGAATTCTAAATAGCCACGTCAAACAATTTACCACATTCGCATTCTATCTGTATTCTGTTATCTATGTCAGCATCTCAAAATTGAATTATAAAAAGGTGAATAATGAGACAATTATTTCTTTATTCCTTCTTTAAAAAGTATAGATATATCTTGATGAAAATCTATTACATCTCTGATTTTCATTCTAATGAAGGTCTATTACATCTTTGGATCTTCGCATTTGATAATGAAGGTCTATTACATCTTTGGATCTTCTTATTTGTTGGTGGCAATTCCTTGTCGTCTCGACCAAAAACAACAAGCCAGACAATGGAATCAACTCTGGTCTTCTCTCTCAGAAAGACGAGAGAAGAACCCCAGAGTGCAGCAGCCCAAAGATGAGCTGCTGTCAATACAACTGGTGGAGAGAAGATGATCCGCCAGGGGAACTAGGAACGAAATCACCCTTACGATACAATTCTTAGTTCTCGTCTCCACCATCCAACTCTCATGTATATAGGCTCTTCCTACCATCTGAGGAAGACCCTTCTTGAACATGAAGAGTCCTGAGCTGTCTGATTTGAGTGTCAGAACCACATGAGCTGTCTGATGTGAGTGTCAGAAGAATGCCCTCTGCAACATCCAAATCACCAATGCCAGTCCTGAAGAAGCTTGCTAGCTGAATCCCTGCAAATATTAACAAGACAGAAAAAGTTAGCAGAATATATCAAATAATGTGCGCTTATCAACAGGCGCAAACCAGCAGTGTGTGCCTATCAACAGGCGCACATCAGTACTGCATACTGATCAAACAAGTACATATCGAAAATGTGCGCCGATCAATAGGCGCATATCTCCAGAGTGCAAGTTGATCACACTGGCGCATATCAACAATACGTGCCTATGATTGAGACTAAGTATTGGATCACAGTGCGCACCTATTCTCAGAAATAATTAGCGTATATCAACAGTGTATACAACATGTAGATCAATACATATCTTTAAAAGTGGTACGAAAGAAGAATATTCATACCATTGATTCTTCTTCGGGACTTACCAATTTTCGAAGACGCAGCATACAAAAGAATAACATCAGGATGGATTGGGGCAAGTGGGACCTTGTGAGAAGCTATTTGTTTTGAGAAAGAATGAATGGCTCTTTCGTTTTGGCTATCCTTTTTAAAGTACTGAAGAAGGAAAATGGGCGCATCATTCTAGGAGCCTATTTTGAAAAAAAACTAAACAATAGGCGCTTAAGACCATGTGATGGCTGCCATGTGTCTCTCAAAGAAACAGTAAATAAAGAATTAGCCAAAGGCACACGACCTCGTGTGCTATTCAAAATCACAGCCACACAACATATCAAAAATTTTATATTTTATTTGCATAAAGATGGGTGGCTACAGACAAGGACACAAGAAAAGAGAATAGAATTTTTGGCACGCCCAAACATTATTTCTTGTTCTTGCCTTCATCAGGCTGACGAAGGGCGACGTCCAATTCTTGCATGTTGCGGATCCCCGAGCGACGCATCAGATTAAGAAACCCCTCCATATCACCATGCCCGTCGGAGGATGGCCCACCATTCAAGTGATTGAAGACTGTCGAGTCTAGACCAAAACAGTCTAAAAAGTTTGCCGCTCTCAACGACGGGTCAGCCACCAACAGATAAGTTGTAGGCGCAACATCATGTCCCACTTCAAGGGACTTGATTGTAGTATCAGCATTTGTCTCATCTCTTTCTTCTTGGGGGCCATTAAAGAACAGAAGTGAAAAATAAAGCATAAAGATCAACTACTACATATATATCAAAAAAATGACTCTTTATATTCCTCATGGGAAACCAAAAATCATCAATGAAACTTGGAAAGACGAAGAGGAAGTTTTGTGTTTTCGAGAAAGAGATTTAAATATGATGACCGGTTGTTGACTGGTACAACTTGACTCAGTCAAAAATTTTATAAATTCAAAGTATTTCAAAACTTTGAAACGTTTTTAAGTTTTGAAAACTTTGAAAGGGGTCTTGTAGGGCCTAAAAATCAAGTTGCGCCCTGAATATACTAAGCAGTGATCAAGTTGCGCCCCAAATATCAGGTTGTGCCACTGATATGAAGCTCAGAGAATAAGCTACGCAACTAATCAGGTTGCACCTGATATCAGACTGCGCCCAGTCTTATTGTACCAAAATCTACGTGGCATCTGACACTTAATGGCCATTATTAACTGACAATACTGACGATTGACACCACAGTGAACGAGGAAAATCTTTTCGAATTTTGTAAATTGTACCGCTCAAAGGGAGTTGGTAGATAGCTGTCCTGTACACTTCGTAAGTTGTGCCTAGGCGCAATCCAGACAAAATCTTTAGTTGTGTCTAGGCGCAATCCGAATGACGTCTGCTCAAAAGCTGCCACGTGTCTAGGCGCGGCTCAATCAAGCATAGTTGAACGAAGCTCACGCAACCTGATGAAGTTGAGACAACTTACATTCTAAAGCAGGATGACATGGCGCACATGCTACTAATCTTTCAAGACGTGTCTACTATCCTGTACACGACCACACGCATCTCAATCACATGATGCCACACATATAAATACAATTAGTAGACGACTTAACAACTGAATGAAATTTGGCACAACAGGAAGTTGGCGCAACCCAATGTCGCACAATCCAGCCTCGCGCACATCAGAATAACTACTAAAACAGTTATTTCTTGAACTCTATAAATAGAGTTTCCAATCATTGTGAAATCATCAGGGACATACGCACAGAGATTAAGAACTCTTGCAAAATCGATGCTGCATTCTCCAGAGGCTACAGTCTTCAAGTTCACATAGTCTAAGGGATAAAGTGACCGTCTTCTGATCAGATTCCTACAGTTGTACTTTCCCAGAATTTATTGTACTTTGTACTATTCTTTTTCAAGTTTGGAATAAACTTTTTGTTTTTGCAAACAACTACTTCTACTCCCCCGCCCCAATCAATACACAAGGATTCAATTACGACACGTTACGTATATGATTGTTATTTATACTTGAAGCACATATGAGAACATGAGAGTACAAGAGAGCACACGAGAGTTCATGAATAATATGAATACAAAGAATACACGATGTACATGATAAAGTACATGAACATGAAATACCCGATGCACCCGATAAAGGAATAACATCTCATGACAAGATCCATATAGTACTAATCTGTGTTGAAAATGTGTCAGCATCAAGTAAAATAGTCTAGAGCAGACAATATAGATACTATTATGATAAAAACAATCAGAGAATGTACTCGCCTGATATCCTGAGCAACAGCTGTGTATCTGTATCCGAACTGGAGTCACAAAGACCTATTATGAAATTATAAGGTTACAGAGTATTCTAAAGTAAACAATTGATCAAATGTGTCATTTATATGCTGCTAGGTCACTTATAGGTCAGTGAAGTCAAACTAGGTGCAACTTTGACAATTGGTCAACTTTAAGTCAAACTTAGTTCATTTGATCTAAATCTAGGGTTTTGACTAACTTAGACTCTTTGGTGGGCTAGGTTAAAGTGGTATCAAACCATATTTCAACACTCAAAATCTACCTACTAGGATATCCTATATTTATAACTAATACATATATTATATATATATATATATATATATATATATATATATATATATATATATATACAATATAACTACTGCTATATGCTATTGTAGCTTGAACCACTCAAGTTCCCCTCCCACTCTCACAAACTGATACTAGGCTAATAGGTAATGAATGGATGGACAAGCTCCAATAACAAAGGAACTGAACTAATGAAGAATATGGACTGAATTTCCAAGCTAAAGACTGATATCATCTCAGTCCACTTACTGAACTTTTCCCTTTTCCATTACATTTACTGATACATGCAATATGAATAATGGTAAAAAATACCATGGTGAAGACATAACTAATTACGAAGTATGGGACTACATAGTCCAATTTAGGACTGAACACATGCCCATAAGATGTAGGGGAAAACTGATACTAAAGTCTATGAGGACTGAACCACAAGATTGATCACATATCAAATGGAATTTGGCTGTCCTGACATATAGAAAAATTATGGACTGAACATCTAGTTAAAGACTGAACAAAGAGTTCAATATCTGAACTAACAATAGCATGGACTGCATAAATATACAAAGGGTTGATACTTACAAATATATAAGGACTGAACTTAATCTAAACAGGACTGAACTTCTATAGGGACTCAACATTAATAGAAGAGTGAACAGTTATAACTGAGGACTGAAATTGCAATGGACTGATTATTAAAGTAGGAACTGAACTTAAATGGGATGAGGACGAATACATAAAGATATCAGTCGGCTGAACAAGTAGGAACTAAACTGAACAAACATTCAAAATGGACTGAACATATATCTGGAACAAAGGACTAAAATTTATAAATAACGAGGACTGCACTCGTAATATGCCCAGGTGAATTGAACATGCAATAGACTGATACAGAACCTATTAGGGTCTTCCATTACAAAAGAGGACTAAAATAAGGAGAATACAAGGAGTGAAGGTAATTGTTGGTTGAGACAAATAAATGTCCCTGAACCGAACAACATAAAGTGGACTGAACCTTACTGTCCTTGACTAAACAAGTGCAACTGATACAAGTGAATGAAAAGACTTGACAAATGCAATAAAGGACTGGACACTAAATAGAACAGGGATTGATACATTTCTAACTGAACCTAAACTGAAATATAGCCAGAAAGTAGGTTTGTATTTATAGATTGATATATTATGATAGGGACTGATATCATCAGTCCAAGGTCTGAACTTAATATCAGTTTGCAATGGATAGTGCACAAATAATATGGCTGAACGTTAACCAATGACTAACAAGAATTGGACTGATACTCAATGAGTATCAGTCGATAGATACCACTAAAGGGCTGCAACATGTGAAACAAGACTGGTATATTATATTTGAAGGACTGAACATTTATAAAGGTTAGTTAAACAAAAGACTGGCTGAAATAGGGACAGAACAATTTGGGGGTGGTCTAAACTAAAACATGGACTGCATCATTGAGTATGCAATGGAGATTTATATTATATTATATGGACTGGACAATAACAACTGTAAGGGTCTGAACTTAATCAACTGAACACTAAGAGATATGGATTGAACAAATTATGTATGCCAAGGAGGGATTGAATATCTAACAGTAAAAAGAGCCTATATACCAAGCTAAGAAGGACTGAACCAATGTGATATACAGGACAGAAAATGTAAGATGTAGTCGACTGAATGTATAATGACTAATACATGATATGGAAAGACTGGTACCATGTCCAATTAAGGGTTGACGTCGGCATTGACGTGAGTAGTTTTCGACATCAGGACGAGCTAAGCTGTATACCCTTCGACCAGGGCTCCGACATCCGTAAGTTCCGCCCAGGTACCAATGGGGAATCAAATATGCCACCCAACATGTACTCTTGGGAACAGATCATCATACCCTCCCTCGGTCGTCTACTCCCGTGGGGACCGATCAACATATCCTATCTCGGTCATCCGCTCCCACCTCAACCGAGGAACTGTTCGAGCTTGTGAGGGATCTACGCCCCCGCATAGAGGCTAAAGACAAACAAGACGAGCGTCAGAAGCTTGGTATATGACAATCCTATCCTTCTGAGTGGAACAATATGGTTTATCCCCCAAGTATAAACTATAATTGCTGATGCCAGTTGACGGAAAAGAGTCACCCCATCAATATCTGACATACTTCACCTCTATGACAGGTCACTTGCCGAAAGATGATGCCTTGCTCACGAGTCTGCTCATCGGGGTGTTAAAGGGGGTAGCCTTTGAATGGTTCTACAGCCTCCCTGATAACTTCATATCCTTCTTTGAGGATTTTAAGCACTTGTTCCTCTTTCGATTCTATGATAGGGGAATGGACATGACAATATATTCCCTCATGGACCTTATACACAAAAAAGAGTCGATCCGAGCCTATATTGAGCGCTTCCGGCAAGTAGCACTAAGATTCCCCCATGGCGTCCCAGAGCCTGTGCTAATGGATTCCTACCGCAAGAACATGTCATCGGTAGTCAAACTCTGGGTAGATTCTACCCAGTACACAGACTGGACTGCGTTCATTATCGGTGCTGAGATCACCGAGATGAAGGCCCGGGATGCTCGTCTACTGGGGTCAGCTTCCCTGCTCTCGACGACAGAAGAAAGCACCCTTCCAACAACAACAATGGGCATGATTCCAAGGGTGAGCAGGCACTAACCGTAATCATTTACAAGGGTTCGACGACATCCACTCAGAAGCCGACAGCGGCACCCAAGCCAAAGGGGGTTTACTCCTTTAATGATGATGATGTCATGGAGCTTTTCAACATGCTCATGAAGGATGATAAAATCAGACTACCCGACCCTAAATACCCTGAAAAGGTCGACAGGGTGGACGATCCAAAGTATTGTCATTACTATCGGTGCACCCACCATGCAACATGGGACTGCTACTTGTTGAAAAACTTCATCCAGTATATAATCAATGCGAATGTCCTCACCTTTGACTATGAATACGACTTGCTAATGATGCCGATCAACGGTAAGTTCCTCAACATATATTTCTACATTACCATATCCCCAGCAAGTATCTATGAAATCGAAAATCGGGTTCACCCCTATCGATCATCATATGTTTCTAGAGTCCATCTGCTCTAAGGCATTCCCTTATCATTTTCCTAGTAGAAAATGTTCACATCCATATCATCTCTGAATTGTTTTCTATATTCCCGCAGAGTCATATCTTTCTACGTTCTCATAACCTCTGAGTAAGATAATCCTATTATAAATACGATTTTTATCACGTCCATATTATCTATGAGTAAACATTCCTATTCAGCAAACTCCGTATCGCTATATCCCCAACAGTAAACAATCACGTTCATGTCACCTCTGAATTGTTTTTTTTATCCCTACAAAGTCATATCTTACCACGTTCGCATAACCTCCGAGTAAGAACCTTTAATGGGATTTTATGTTTGCCATGTCCACATCACCTTTGAGTAAACATCATACCAACTGACCTTACACCAGCACATCCATAATACCTCTGATGGTCTGTCATCTTAACTTAATATCCGTAATTAGTTCTGAGTACGTCAAGGATGATAAGTCCACATAAAGTCCCCAACAGAAGTACCAAACCTATCACGTCTATAATACCTCTGATAGAATTATCACACCAAAAATAATAAAAAGTTATGCGCCTAAATAGCTCTACTGTTCATGCTTCTTGTTCAAAGTATTTTAAAACTTGTCCAAGTTTTAAAATAACTTTGAAAGGGTTCTTGTAGAAGCATAAAAAAAAATATTACTTTTAGTCCCACGTCAGATAGATGAAGAAGAGAAGTATCATTCCACTCTATATATAGAGCCCCCTGACTTCCTTGAAAAGGGCACAAAAATAAGAAAGAAAAGGGAGGCCGTTGAGTCCGGGAAGCCCGTTCGAGCAAATCTTTACCACCTTAGCAAGAATAATATTTTTTATTATTTCTTCTTCTTTTTTCTTCTTCTATTTATAATATGTTATGTTCCAACTACAATACATTTACAAGAAAGAACACTCTCTTTCTATCAGTTTGTATTTGAGAAAGATCTGAAAGGAAAGTACTATTTTATAGCTTCAGGTACTTTTAGAGAGCAAACTCGTTTGCAGGAATCTCTGAAGTCCAAAAACTCAGTTCAGGTAATTTTGGAGAGCAAACTCGTATGTAAGAATCTCTGAAGTCCTAAAACTCGGTTTAAGTACTTTTGGAGAGCAAACTCGTTTGCAAGAGATATCCAAAGTCCTAAAACTCGCTTCAGAAAAATTATAAGAGAAAATTAATTTGCAAAAGATCTTCAAAATCCTACATAATTAGAACGGAGAGCAAATTTATTTGCAAGATGTCTCTATTTTTTATCGTTGCTAAATCAAAATTAAGAGAAAATTTATTTGCAAGTGGTCTCAATATTCTGATCATTCTTCCATCTAGATCTATTTCGGGAATAACAACCTCAAAATAAGATCCAGATCAGATAGAGAACTGTTGTACAATCTTTCTCGATACAAGTTTTAACAAACTTGAGAAGATTGACGGACATCATGTAGAAGCATAGAATATTCAAGATCATGCGCCTGACAAACCCTATAAAATACATCACATGCGCCATCAAGAACTACGCTCAAAGGATCATGCACCTTCAAGAACTTCAGGTTGCTACGCCATTGAGGTTGTTATGCCATTGAGGCTACTACGCCATCAAGGATGTGATGCCAAATCATCCTTTCACCCAACGGAGCACTTAATGCCCACCGGACAAACGTGTTGGTCACCAAATAGATGCTTCAAAAGTGGTGTCGACCATGCCTCGACCCCCGTACAAATGGCAGCAAACATAGAAAATAAGGATTCACCCTCTCCTGGACCCCTTCCAACGCTTGCATGATGAAGTATATTTGGCATAACATTACATGATGAAGTATGTTTGGCGTAACAATGCCTTCCATACTAAATGCCAAGAATGCTTCGAAGTTCGAGCTGACAGCATAAAGATCAAATAGAAGACAGTTATACTAGGCTACGTGGACAACGAAAGACTTATGCTACGCTCAGTCCCTCTCGACTGCTGCTATGCTAAATCTTCTACGACTATGGCAACGCCAGGATAGCCATATCTGAAGACTATGCAAGGCGTAGGGACATGCCTACGCCAAACTTATGTTGGCCCAATGATTGTATCATATTTTTGAATATGGTTAATCTGTTAAGTTTAGCATTTCATTATCACTAATCTTCACACTATCACTATAGCATTTCTTTTTATACTTATACCTTTGGTGATATGTGCTTATTATTTTACTTATTAGTGATATGAGTTTTTATTATCAAAACTATGTTTTGATTATGGTTATTCAATTAAGTTTAACATTATGATATCACTAATATTATGCTATCACTATAGCTCTTATACTTAAACTTAGCATTGTCCTACTGTGCTTTATCTTATCATATTTGCTACATGTATATTACTTTGTTCGTCTAACATGTATATGCAGAAAAGCAATAAGCAAGATCAATGTGGACATATGCAATAAAGAAATCATAGTGGGCCAAAAATGATGGATCCCACAAGATTTCTTTGAACCACCCGACGACATCTTCGGAGCCACGCACTCGGAGGTTCCGCTGCCCGGTCAGCGGACGGGGCTCGAGGGGGTAGTACCCTTCGTCGGGGGTTCGGGGGAGAAGCCTCCGAAAGGTATTCAGTTTTCACAAACTGAGTATCTTTGGACAATTGTCGCTAAGGGAAAAAAGCCAGCACCTATCAAATGAAGAAGCCAAGCCATGCCATCATTATTTTTAGACTCTGAAGAAACCTACACCTGCCTAAGTATATCTGGAGTCTGTAATGAGTCTTAGGAATAATTGTTAACACAAGAAATGGATGGAAAAATTGAAAGCTAGGATAGAAATTAGCCTAGGATCATTTTTGGATAGAAATCGGCATACCGACGGTATATCGGTCTATACCGAAGGTATACCGATTTTTGTTCACATAAAGTTTCTGTCTATAAAATCGGCATACCGACGGAATACCGTTCTATATCGACGGTATACCGATTCAGTAACATTAGAAATCCAACGGTCGAATTCCGAGCATTTAATGATCCCAACGGCTATATTTCTAGCCGTTGCATTCCATACCGGTATATCGACGGTACACCGATTTGTACCAACGGTATACCGTTTGCTAACTGAAAAGTTACCTTTGAGCACTTTTCAATGCTTTGGCTATAAATAGCCTTGAACCCCTTCATTCAAGGTTGATGCTTTGAGCCTAAAAATTTCTAAACCACCAAAGCCTATCCACAAACAACTCTACAAAGCTTTTATTTGTCATCCATAAATTATATTAGAGTTATTGAGTTGAAAAGTAAGATCTTCATCTTGTTGTATAAGGAGATCAAAACCTATTATGAAAGGTTGAAGCTGGAGAGTCTTCGGATCCAAACTCTCGGTTGAAGTTGGAGAGTCTTCGTATCCAAACTCTCGGTTGAAGTCGGAGAGGCCTTCGGACTAAAGCTCTCGTGTAAGAAGTTGGCGAGTTCTTCGAATCCAAACTCGTGTTAAAGTTGACGAGTTCTTCGGATCCAAACTCGTGTGTAACTATTTACTCAAATAGTAGATTAAAGCCGAAGAGGGTTCCGGGACTGGAATGTCCCTTGGGAGGATACCAGGATATATCGTGTATCGGTATTGTTGTTGCTTCTTTTCTTGCACTTATATTTTTAAATTTTCCATTAGCTTGTGCTATGTGCTTGATTAGTTAGCTTGACCCTATTCACCCCCCTCCTCCCTCTAGGGTTACTTCAACTTATTCTTTCCATCTTGAAAAAACTCATAGGCCAAAGTCAGGGTCGAACCTAGACTTTCTAAGGCGTAAAAATCTTCTCCTCTTCAACAAACCGAGATCTGTGGGCAATGCACACATGCCACATCACATTGACTTAGTTCTAGTCATGAATGGGTGCCAACCACCCAAGATCTCAGCAACAGACGAATCTCAACAACTGCCACGCGTCAGCTCATCCGCAGTCCAACAGCACAGTTACAACAGATTCAGTCCTATTATCATGCACACAGCGTCCCTACGCCCAACAGATCATGCGCGTAGCGTCCCTACGCCCATGAGTGGATCATTCCACAAATCATCTATAAATAGAAGGATCATTCCTTCATTCAAGGACACAATGCATTACCCACACTTCAAAGAGCCGAATTGTCGTCCTCCTTATAAATCAAATAGGAAGACTTATAGTTTTTTCTTGATCGTCGTTGGATCGTCAATGGAGTAAAGGAAGCAAAGTTTATTCTCCATTGTCACTAGTTCCCAGGAAAAAAATATTATACTTAGAGAAATCCTGTTAAGGGTCAACTTTTTGTACTTGTCCTGTTTGTTGATATAAAAATTTCTCAAACACTTTTAATGGCAAACATGAGAGACTGCAAGGAAAAACCTAAACAGAAAAAAGCAAAGTGAGACTAACTTTGTTGCTATGATTGTGCAGGTTGATTCAACTGGTATTGACACTGACTGGTGGATAGATACTGGGGCATCGTGCCATATTTGCTCAAAGAAAGAGTGGTTCACCACATACAAACTTGTTTCTGATAAGGTTATGGTGGTGAACCAGACATAAGCTGAAGTACTTGGGATCAGGACGGTGGTACTGTAACTGACTTCAGGGAAGTCGCTGATGCTTCAGAATATGAAGAATGTACCTGCTATAGCCAAGAATCTGGTCTCGAGAAGTCTGCTCTATAACGCAGGCTTAAGGATGGACATCAACGCTGGTCAGGTCGTTATGTCTTGCAAAGGAACATACTTCATAAAGGCTTTTGTACCGAAGGGATATTCAAACTTCAACTTATAACTCCAGTGGAGATGATAAATGCAGTCTCTTCTTCTGGTTATTCTCTTGAGTTGTGGCATAATAGACTAGATATTCATTATAAAATAATAAACAAGATGTCAAGTCTAGGGCTTATCTCCAAGTGTAGGGATAAGGAGTTAGAGAAGTGTGAGGTCTGTACGTAGACGAAGATCTCTAGAAAATCGTTCAAGCAGGTAAACCGAAGTACATATCTTCTAGAGCTGGTTCACTCAGATATATGTAACTTCAAACAGTTCTCCATAAAGGCCGGGATGAAGTATTTTATTACTTTCATTAACAATTTCTCAAAGTACTCATTCATTTATCTGCTCAAGTCTAAAGATGAAGCATTTGAGAAATTCAATAACTTCAAGGCTAAAGCCAAGCATCAAATCGGACAATAACTCAAAAGACTCAGAAGTGATCGAGATGGAGAGTATAGGTCTCATGAATTAACATCGTTCTGCAAAGAATATAGAATTGTCATGAAATGACTGCTCCATACTCACCTCAATCAAATGGTGTTGCAGAAAGGAAGAACAAAACATTAACAGAGATGATGAACTCAATATTATTAATTGCTGGTCTTCCAAATTGCTTTTGCGATGAAGCAGTGCTCATGGCTACTTTTATTCTGAATAGAGTGCCACATGTAACTTCCAAAGTCACTCTTCATGAACTTTGGTTCAAGGTCAGATTCAACTTGAATGTCATTCGAGTGTGGGGGTGTCTAGTGTATATGAAGCTTCTGAATTTAATGATTCAGAAGCTGGATATGAGGACTACGAAGACAATATTTCTGGGCTATACGGAGAAGAGTGATGCTCGGAGGTTCCTTAATATTGAGTCAAATCAAATCATTAAATCTCGCGATGGAGAATTCTTTAAAGATAAATTTGCAAGGCACATGAACATTATTCTGGTAGATATTTCGGAGAATAATGCGGGTGTACAGAAGGCTGAAGCTCCTAACAAAGATGTAATCCAAGAAGGAATTGTTGTAGCAGAAATAACTATTGAACTAGAACTCGTAGAACCTGTGTCTAAGTGAGTGAGGGGACAGAAGGACTTCAGAGCGGATTTCATCACCTATCATATGGAAGCAGATCCACTTACTTACGATGAGGCGATAAAGACCAGAGTCGTTGTCTTCTAGAAGAAGGCAATTAATGATGAGTATGACTCGATAACCTCCAACAATATATAGGTGTTGGTCGATCTACCTGAAGGAGCAAAATCAATTAGATATAAATATATCTTAAAGAAAGAAGATGAAGGTCGATGGAACTATTAACAAGTTTAAGGCTAGACTAGTACCAAAGGGGTTTTCTCAGAAGTAGGGGATCGATTATTTTGATATATATGCTCCAGTAGCACAGATGACGATCATCAGGATGTTGATTGCTCTGAGTGCAATTCACAAGCTAGTTATTCATCAGATGGATGTCAAAACTGCTTTCTTGAATGATGAATTGACTAAAGAGATTTACATACAATAGCCAGAAGGATTCATCATCAAGGGACTCAAAGATAATATATGTAAGTTGGTAAAATCTTTGTATGGTCTGAAGCAAGCTCCCAAGATGTGGCATGAGAAGTTTGATAAAGTTATAAGATCAAATAGCTAAGCGAGATGGGCTAGTGTGTGTACTCAAAGTTCATTGACGGGAGAGGAGTTGTCATTTGTTTATACATGGACGATATGCTAATCTTGGTACAGATCTAGCAAGTGTCACTGAGACAAAGAAATTCCTCTCGTCTAAGTTTAGCATGAAGGACTTAGGAGAAGCGGATGTTATCCTAGGGATAAAGATCATTCGGACGAAAATTGAAGTGGCATTGCCACAGTCTTATTACATTAAGAAAATGCTCACATGCTATGGGTATCAGGATCTTCCAGGGATTGATACGCCGTATAGGTGTGACAAGAAGCTGATGCCAAATCCAAGAAAAAGCGTCAGACAACTGGAGTATTCAAGTGTCATCTGGAGTTTGATGTACGCGACTGCTGCCACAAGACATGACATAGCTTTTATTGTAGGGATGCTGTTCATGTTCAATCAAGGTGTAGAGCATTAAAAAGCTGTAAAGAGGATAATGAGATACCTCAAGAGGACTCAAAAGTATGTACTATACTACTGCGAAGACCCAACAGTAGTGGAAGGCTTTAGTGATGCAAGCTGGTGCTCTGAAGTAAAGAGTGAAAGGTCCACAGAAGAATATATCTCCTCCGTGGGTAGAGCTATTATATCGTAGAAGTCGAAGAAGCAGACTATGCTCTCACACTCTTCTATGTAATCTGAGTTCTATGCATTAGCGGCCGCAGCGGATAAAAAAAATGTCCTCGGAAGCTCATGTATGATCTTCCAATGGTTGGTGCACAGATATCGACGGTACCGATATACTGCCACAACCAGGCGACTACAATGGTAGCATCGAATGACCTCTCCAATGGCAAGAAGAGGTTTATGTGTCTAAGACACAAGGCGGTAAATGATCTTATCAAAAGAGGATTCATTACCATGGTTGATGTTCAGAGCCAGGAGAATTTGGCAGATCCATTCACCAAAGGTCTCAAACTGTAGTTGGTCAAAGACACAACATGTAAAATGGACTTGAAGACACTCTGATATTGTGTCTTTATAATTCTACTATAAAGTTTTATGATATTAATTCAAAGAGAAATCTACTAGACATCTAGCTTTTAGTTCAAAAAAGTATCATTGACTGGAAGAATATCAGGCGCAGTGGGCAAACCTTTGGATATTGCAGGGTCTCAGATCCAGAACCACTGTTAGTGGACAATCTTTTGGATATTGTGGGATCACGGACCCAGAACCACTATTAGTGGGCAGTATTTTAGGATATTATGGGATTTCGGATCCAGAACCACTGACGTCTACTGTTTGTTCTTTGTATAGAAAAAATCCTGTGAGAGGATGGCTTGAAAGCCTTAATGAGTTCTCGAGCATTTAGAATGTCTGGTGTGCTTTACAGAAAGCACGGTACCACAGTACTACAAAGGAGCGTAGTACTCCATGCTATAGTGGGGTGACTCTACATGAGGTATCTAGTAAGGGTAAAGCCTCGGCTTTGGGCCAAGTCACAGCGGCGTAGCACCGCACATAGGCAAGTGGGCCTAATGCTGTAGAATGAAGAGTAGTATGCAGCACTACAAAGAGGCTCAGCCTTATATTACAGTGGTGTGACACTAGATGAGGCATTGCCTCGGTTTTGTGAACCATGTCATGGCTGCGTAACACTGCAAGGAAGCGAAAGGCTTCATACTAGGTAGTTTGGTACTAAAAGGCTGGGTTTCATGCTACAGCGGTATGACACCACATGAGGCATTGCCTCGACTTTGGTCTATGTCATAGCAACGTACCACCGCAAGAAAGCAAAAGGCTTTATACCAAGACCCTTTAAAAGAACTCACCTAGAGTGTATGGATAATGATGTAGGCCATCTCTTGAGAGAAACTTTGTAGACACCCAATATACATACACCAAAACCAGGCTGGCATAAGGCCTTTAATGTGCTGCCAAAAGCAAAGTTATGTCATTGTATGAGTGGGAAGAATTGCAGTTATGGTACAAAATTCAAGGCCTAGTATATTCTTGTATCATGCTGTTATTCAACCCGTACGGGAAGATACAAGTCATAGCGACATCGATCCTAATGCATGATGGGTAGTCATTGTGGGAATGCTCAACCCATATATATAGAGATATGTGGAGGATTGTTGGTGTTTTACCTTAGTGACTAGAAAGTCCCATATTGCTCACACCAAATGGATTATATCTCTATATAAAGCTTTGCTTGTGTCGAGAGAGGCACATGAGGTGTGGAGAGGCATATGGGTGCGATATGGGGATGTTTTTCTAGTATGAAGAAGGCTAACTCCAGAAATAAGCATTTATACTTTTTGTCATGCTCATAGGATTATTCCCTATGGAGCTAAGTCCCAAAGGGGCTTAGCGACTTGGACTTGGGCTTGGGCTCGGACTCAAACTCAGACTCGGGCTCAAGGGTGCAATGAGGTACTTTGTTGACGCACTTTGCACTTAGCATGTCAGCATCGGTACATGGTGCTTAGTGCGATGTTGTTGCGTTCGTGCGCTCGTCTTATGCGCGAGACGCATGGACGAGGTGCATAGATAGGAGCAGGCTGTAACCACCACATTCCCGTAGAGGGGTATTTTTGACTTTTCCTATTTCTTGTTATTATTGTGAATTCAAACTATATTTTGAGTGATAAATTTATTTTACAAAACTAGTAATCATATTTTTGGATTAATTATTTATAATATTTAATATAGTACATATGCTATATTATTGAATATAAATAGTGGTTAGCCGTTAGTTACAATAGTTGTTAGTGACCCTAGTGAACCTAATTAATGAGACTAGATGAGTACTAAAACCCATTTTTGTTAAACTCTAATTAGCCCTAGTTAGCTAGCAAGATTAAATAGAATTTAGGCTAAACACCTAATTAGGAAAAAAAGGCTTATTTCCTAAACTTGTCATGACATTAGATAGGGACTTAGTGGACAATTTACACTAGCCTAACACCCTAGATTTACGGCATCCATCTCTTCTATTTAAGAGGAACATCATCTTCTTCTTCATCCTTTCATTCAAAACCCTAACCCTAATTTAGTAAGTTCTCCAAATTGTTCCTACCACCAAATCTTCTCCAAATTTGCCCAAATTTGTTCCATTATCTTCTCCATGGAGAGTAGAAGACTCTAGAAGCAAGATATTGGAGGTTGGAGCACTTGGAGCTTAGGAATTCTAGATCTTGGAGCTTTTTTATTGAGAATCCATCTTCCAATAGGTAAAAGACATTCTAAACCCTTTAATTTGTAGTCAATAGTGTAGAAGCATTAATTAGGAACCCCCAGGCATTAAGAATGCCCATGGTGAGGAGTTTTGACTCTTCTCTTCCTATTTAAGGACTTCCTATTTTAGGGCCTTTAGAGTTTCAAGACTTTTTTTTCCATTTTTCATCTATTTGATCAATATTTTCTCATCATAAATTCTTACTACCTTTCACCAATCTACCAAGTCTGTCTATCCTAGTAGTCCTTAAATTCGAGGACGAATTTATTTCTAAGGTGGGTAGATTTGTGACCCCCTCTTCCCAAAATTTTAAAAATATGTTTTATTTATTTTACTTAAATAGTAATTTTGGAAGTTTAATAAATATTTTAATTAAATAGTTATTATGATAGAAGGCTTTAGTCATGGTTAAGGTTTGGAGTACAAGATGACCAAGAATTTTGGCACGGATAGTGCAATCGTGTACTTTGACTAATATTTTAGCCATGGTAAGGAAGACCGAGCCATATGTGTGTTCTAAATAGAAAAGCCAGTCAAAATTATGACTTAACCCCTATAGACGATCTAATTATTTACTAATTAGATTATAGACTTTTTAGGAGATTCGGTTGTGTTAAACTAGTCAAACTAGACCCGAATCGAGCCTAAGCCCATGTAGAGATGTAGTGAGACCAAAGACGCCCATGTAGACATACTTTATGTATATGCAACTATTTTGTATTTATTTAGGAATTGACAAATACTTTTTAAATATTTGTTACAACGTACAATATTGGCATTATTAATATTATATGGCAATTTAGAACAATTGTACGATTTTTTTGTGGACAATTATTAGTAGGAGTATGATGTGCCCCCCAATACTACACCTATATTTGGTTATTGTAATTTTGTTATTATTGCTATTATTAGTGATAATATAACTGGTATAAGAAAAATATATCTTTATTATTAACTAGTTGTGTTATTAGAAAATAAATATCAATAGCATGTACATATTTTAGGTGCAAACCCTACACTAGAAAGGGGGCAATATTAAGATTTTAGTAATTTTATGAAGTATTAAACATATATAAGATAGACATATATATATATATATATATATATATATGTGTGTGTGTGTGTGTGTGTGTGTGTGTGTGTGTGTGTGTGTGTGTGTGTGAAGAAAAAAGAAATCAGAAAAAATAATAATAAGGGAGAAGTATTGTTCCTTGTGAAACAATACCACTCCAAAGTCGAGCCCCCCCCTAAACCCGAGCATAAGGCCCAAGTTTGTTTCTTGTGAAACAGTACCACTCCAAAGTCGAGCCCCCCTAAACCCGAGCATAAGGCCTAGCAACCCAAGTCTTCTATATACATATCGAGAGGGACAAGGAGAAGGAAACTCAAATACTAAACCCTAGTCGAACCCTTCCCCATCCTGGCAACCACCTGCGCCTTTCCAGTTCGCCAGCACACCGCCGACCACCATTGGGCGGTCGTGCACAGCGCCGAACGCCTAGAGACGCAGCAGCTCAGCAAGTTTTGGGCCGACTTTGTCGCAAGATTTTTCAACGTATGCTTGATCGTCTAACGATCTACCACTTTAGGTATGAGAAAAACTTATACGCCTTCAAATCCCTTCAGTTGAATTTTATTTAAACCAATTAGATCGTCCGACAAATCGACTCAAAGTCGAGTAAAAACATGTTTAGAAATAGAACAATATATTAGTCTCAAACCCTAATTTGTGAGATATATTTTGAAAAAACCATTAGGCTATTTCAAAAACCAATTAATTACTGTCTTAGACAACATATAAGGCTCTAAAACCCTTTTTACAGAATTAAAATTCGTCGACTGTACGACGAGAAATCGATCACCCAAAACTTGCTAAAACTGTTGAATTTAGAAAGATTTTTTCCGATACGGCATGCGCTCCAACAAATCGAGCAGCATGGTCGCAAACCATGAGCATTGGAAGACACGTATAGATGTTGTCAACGTGTGGGATTTGACGTAACTCGATTTTGATGTGCGTATGCAACGAAATCGATGCATATCCATCAAGATACCCCGTATCGGACCCTTTGTAAACTAGCTAATAACTTCGTGCACATTCATCATCTCGGTAACAAACTTAGGCCAACAGGACCGTATCATTTTTTTGGTCTTATATGTAAAGTTTGGTCCGATTCTGAGAAGGTCGACCGGAATACTATTTTGGCGGGCTTATGGTCCGATCTAACGGGCGAATTTATGTACGACCCACCGAAATCCAACTTTGGACATATGGTTGGATTCGTATCGTCAAACCGGACCCATAGACATATAGTTTGATAACTTTAAAGACCGTAGGTACTGGCACACTTTTTGGTGTAAAACGGGTCCAATAGTGGATATCGTTTTAATCCAAAATTATAATTTTGCCCCTGTGTCCAGAATTAGACTTTTGGTAGGAATCTTTAGATATTTCTTTTATACCAAATGTGTTGGTAATGTTTTTTTTAGTATCCGGAGACTATTGCGCGAGTTCGACTTTGTGGCTCACTGAGTGGTTGGGTATTATCGGTTTTACCAGCAAAGGACCCCAGGCAAGTACATATACTTATTGCTTTCAATTCCAAATAGTTTTTACATTACATGTACATATATGCTTCTTCTGCTTGTTGACACACTTGTTACACGGGTTAGTATCATGGATCTCTACTTATTATATTTCGTGATTATCATTCATATGCTTACCGCGTTCGTGACTTGTTCGAGTCTATGAGTACTAGTCGGGAGGGAAAATATCTTAGTAGACGTGTGAACTATCCTTTCTATCTCCCGTGTCTTTCGTGGAGAATAGCAGACACACACGTCACGTGCAGGATACCAAATTTACCTCCTAGACGTTCATATGTCGAACACGATATTTCAACACACGTAGATAGTTGTCATTTACTCGTTACTCCTTGTCTTCTATACCACTTGCCATGTCACCTTACTTACATGCTTTTCTTCTAGTTGTTACATCATGTTGTAGAGTACCTGCTTTATTCTAGTTATACCATGATATCAGTTTACTACCTAGTTTTACTTTACATATGCTATTTCATGTATTGCAAATTCTATTATGTTTTTGAATAGCCTGTTAGTCTGTGTGCTTATTCCATTCATGACTGAAAACCAATATTTTTTAGGTTAATCATGAATATTCTTAGCCATTGGGAGATACGGGTGTACTTGCAGGCCAAAACCTAGAGATTAGTTAGATAGATGTGTTGTAGTCATTTTTGACATTTGTAGAACAACGTACTTTTTTTAAAATGTAAACCTTATGAATATTGTAAGTTGGTTAAGTTTGTGAATGAGCAATAATGTTTTTATTTATATAATTTTGAGCATTGTGGCTAGATAGCATTCTACGCTGACACTGCGTCGTAGGCTGGCTTGGACACGCACTCGTATCCCGAAAAGCGGGTGCGAGTCATGGCAAGTTTTTATGGTAGCCCATGCAGGTCAGTTTTTGTAAATTGTACGAACTCGTGGTAGTGCCATTTTAATCGTACAACTGCGAGCCTGTGACTAGGAATTGCTCATTCACAGTTAGGATCGATTTAGGAGAATGACTATGACTATGAGCCCCTATCCTTTTGACTATTGGGTAGTTAAGATTATTATATAGTCTATGTGATTTAGGTAAGGAATTATTAAATTTAGATAAGTTGAGAAATTCCATAGATGTGTTATTACGTTTTGATATGACGGTAGCATCCAAGGTGGGTAGACTATTCATTCTGTAACTTAGGCCTTCATAGAATTCATCCCTAACCTTGATAATTTATTCAAATTATCTTTTATGACATCTCTAAACATTATCATCGTTGCTCATATTACTTAGTTATTTCTATTTGTTTTCCCTAAGAGTATATTTTATTTCCATCTATTGAGTTTGGACCTAACTCGATTATCCATATATTTACTCATTCTGAGTTAGATTTCAAGATATATATATATAAATGTGTTTTCCCCTCAATCTTTGAATATTAAAGAGATATAAATTAAAGTTTATATTTCTATTTTCTTTGATCATTTTCTTTCTAATCCTGATCATTTGTGACTTTCCTAAAACATCGCCATATCGTAAGTTTGTATCACTTATACTTTCCTTGGACCTAAGGAATTTTTTTAAAAAAAATCCCTCACTCAATTATCTATATATTAGTCTCGAGTTAGCTTTGACTCAATATTTTCCTGTCAATCATTGAATATTGAATGTCCGTGCAATAGGGATTAAAAGAATTATCCTTAATTTTGGCTTTGATCATTATCCTTCCAGTCGCTCATCTTATTTTTCAAGAAATGATACTTAAACTTCTCCTATCTTGATCATCCTGGACTCTGTTCGATTTTTTTTCCTGCCTAGGCCTTATTACTTATTATTTTCTCAAAGTCAACATTCTATTTTATTTATTGACTTTTGAGCCTAACATGATCCAATTATCCATATATTTATCCTGAGTTAATTTTGTTGAAATTATATATATATATATATATATATATATATATATATATATATATATATATATATATATTTATATATATATTTTATATATATATATATGTGTGTGTGTGTGTGTGTGTGTGTGTGTGTGTGTGTGTTTTCCTTCGATCCTTGAATATTAGAGACATAGAATTGACTTTTTTTTATTTCTCTTGTGTTCAATCATTTTTCTAACTGATCGTTTAATTTTTAAAATTTATACCCGATCGATCGTTTTATTTTCAAAAAAATAAAAAAATTGATACTTTTACTTCAAGTATAGATACTTACATTTTTCTATCATGATCGACTTGTTTGAATTTTTAGAAGTTCCTTTGATACCCTTATGGATATAGTTGGAAGAATATTCGTTGATTTACGATGGCAAGACAGCAGCGCACTGTCTCCACTTATATGAATTATTGAGACTGCAGGTTCATTGTAGCCAGTAGCGTACTGGCGTGGCATGATCCCTAAGTTGAAATAATTTCGAGTAAGTACAAGTTATCGAATGTTATTAAAACTACGTCCTATTTGCCCTGAGTAATGCTACAGTTACAACCAAATGCTTACAACCCACTTACAACTCTCACCCATTGCTGACATGTGGGCCATGGCCCACATGTTAGCAAATGGGTGAGTGGTTGTAAGTGGGTTGTAAGCATTTGGTAGTAGACTTAGCATTATTGTATTTGCCCTATTTTGATCTTCGAGTTATTATGTCAGTATTAGACAAAGTTAATGGAATATTCGATAACATATCCTTATTGCACTCTCACTCCAAACTAATTTGATATCCTATTTCTCATTATCGTATTATAGATCAAGCTTGTAGCTCTTCCATTCTTATCTTTCTTCCTTATCTTCTATTCGTCGAGTCGTCATTTGGTTCCTCCTCAGTTAAAACCTATCAATAGATTTTAATCCCATATCCCACTAGATTCATAATCGCACCTAGATTATGATTCTATGATTATGCCTACATAATTGATCGTGCTAAAACGATTTTAGTTTGCAACATCCTTAACGACTTTCTGATCGCAACTAGACTATTTTGATTATGTTTTGATCGTGTCAATTCGTATATTTTCTAGATTTTGATTCGGTAGTTGTGCCTAAATAATTTTGCTTAAATATTAATCAAGTTAATCGTGCCAAACGAATTTGAATTTTGACCGTTCCTAAAAGACTTTGATCGTGCATAAACTATTCGACCATAATCATAATCGTGCCTATACTTCAACTCAATTATTAGTAATGTTTAAATTTTTATTCTATTATGATCATGACTATTTTGATCATGTTCACACTCGTGCCAATTTTTCAAACTTTGATCACGCTTGGATGACTTGCATGATTAACCTTGATCGTGACTGCATCTTAGCTACATCGTACTGACTTTAACCATGTTTAGACTTTGTCAAAATTTTGATCGTTGACCATGCCTACATAATTTTAAATTAGTGGTTAATCGTACCTAATGATCTTTTGCTAACCCTACTTCGGTTCTATCCTCAAGCATGTTTAGATTTTAACCTTGATTAGATCCTTGGACATATAATTTGGTCATATTTTGATCGTGCCTAAAACAATCAATGGTGCTAAACCGAATTCTTTGATCATCCTTAAGTAAAATTTAATCGCGACTCAAACCTTTTGAATATTCCCAAAGCACCATCCTTCCTTATTAGATTCTACCCATGGTTATGCTTATCAAATTTTGGACGTATAACTTTCTTGATTATTAGTGCCTAGTCCTATCCTTTGAAATTTCGAAGACGAAATTTTTCTATGGTGGGTAGATTTGCAAAACCCTCTTCCCTTTTTTGAAATTCTTATTTATTTTAGTTTTAAATATTTTTCTAGTTAGAAAACTTTATTTACTTTACTTATTATATAGATATTTTTGTTCTGACAAAAATAAAATATATATTTACTAGTTTATTATTACAATGTACTTCTATGATTATTTGGTTTAATAGTACATTTGTTTTACGATTCGAATTTACAAAATATATTTTAAATATTATTTAACATTGAGTATTATTTTAAGGTACTATTCATTGACAAAAGTATTAAATTTAGACCAAGTTAAATATATCTTAAATATTATCTAGTATCATTATGGATTGATTTTAACTAATCTAGAATTTGTTGGATTCAATACGTATTCGGGTTAATTTTTATTTTATTATTATCGTCTTGACCACTAGAATCTATAGATATGTTATTCAGATGATATTATATTTATGCAAATTTAGATATTATTTGTTGGTACAAAAATTATCTTAAATTATTATTGTTATGAAATATATATAGATTAAATTAATTATGTTTAAAATATTTTATTCAAATTGTTTATAGAAAGATTTGATCTAGATTTATTCTAATCCTATTCCTTTCTTAATTAGAGAGTCCCCTTTTATTCTACGCAAATTTTCAATTACCACAATCTACAAACCCCCAAATCCCTAATCCTAATTCCCAAAATCAATTTCAAATCCCTAACCCTAAATCTGCTCTTTCCGGATTTTCAGAATTTAAATTTATTTATTCATTTACCTTATTTTATTTATCGTAGTTGAAACTAATTTTTGGTCAATTCTTTGTTTTATGATTATTTCTTTTATCAAAACTTGTTTAAAATTTAATATTTTAAGAGCATTTTAGGGCCTTTAGAGTTTCAAGACATTTTTTCTATTTTTATTTATTTGATCAATATTTCCTCATCATAAATTCTTACTACCTTTTACCAATCTACCAAGTCCGTCTATCCTAGTCGTCCTTAAATTCGAGGACAAATTTATTTCTAAGGTGGGTAGATTTGTAACCCCTCTTCCTGAAATTTTAAAAATATTTTTTTATTTATTTTACTTAAATAGTAATTTTGGAATTTTATAAATATTTTAATTAAATTGTTATTATGATAGAAGGCTTTATTTATGGTTAAGTTTTGGAGTACAAGATGACCAAGAATTTTGGCAGAGATCATGCAGTCGTGTACTTTAACTAATATTTTAGCCATGGTAGGGAAGGCCGAGCCATATGTGTGTTCTAACTAGAAAAAGCAGTTAAAGTTACGACTTAACCCCTATAGACGATCTAATTATTTATTAATTAGATTATTGACTTTTTAGGAGACCTGGTTGTGTTAAACTAGTCAAACTGGATCCAAATCGAGCCCAAGCCCATGTAGAGATATAGTGAGACCAAAGACGTGAAGTAACGTGTAGGCAACTCTAGAGGGAGGTAAATAGAGTTTGTGTCAATAATGACCAATTAAAAATTAACTCTATGCTAAGTCCAGAAGCAACTATATAATCAGAGAGTAATAATGCGAAAAATATAAGAGTTTAGAAGAGCACACGCAAACAAAGCGATAAAACCTGGTTTCCCTCATGGAGGACTAGTCCAGGCCTGAGAACTCTAGCTCGGGATTGAAATCCACTATTTGTGAAATATGGTACACACGTGCCTTTACTCAGAAGAGCACGCCAACTTCTTGAAACTTCGTAGAGGCAAAACTTGGAATTTTTCAAGTGACTTCTTTTCAACTCTTGCATAGAACTTATAGCTGAATCGTATTGAGCACCTTGGGGCTCAGGAAGTTTTATGGCTAGTAGATTGGAAGAGTAAGACTTAGAATGTATAAGGCTTAGAAGATTGAGAGTGAGAGATGATTTAAAACGAGAGAAATCAAGCCCTATATATATACTAGTCATGGGAGGTTGAAGTTGGCCAGAATTTTGTCCCAAATATTCAAAAATTTAAACGTTGGACAGCTCGTAGCAGGGTTTTCCTAAAATTTTGGTTGCTAATTTTCAGGAGGCAAAGTTCGGCCCGAGTTCTGCCATAGACAGAGTTCGGTCCGAACTTTGTCTCCTAGAGACCAGAAGTTCTAAAGGGCTATGGAGCTTTGGTTTGGTTCAGGGATTGTTTCATTTTGTATGGTCGAGCTTGGAGTAGTAAGTCTAGGGGTTGAGATTACTCAGTACGACTCGACGTACATTTACCTAGACTCAATAAATTAAAAAATTACAAACTGAGAACAAATACATTTGCACTGTAACAGCTTTGTTGACGATGTCTGTCTTTGAGCTTGATACGGTGTATTGGATTGTAGATAATATTCTGTCTTGAACTTGATGTGTCGCATTGGATCATATCAGTTATTATTTTATTAATTCTCTAAATTAGGACTGTGATCCAGTTTGGGTCAATAATCTCCTCCATTTTGATAATTGACAAAATAATATTTGTATGTTCTCAATTTTCATATATGGACACATGTTGAAGGAGATAGAATAATTTGTACGTATGAAGTGGCTCTCCCGCAAATAGATATTTTCGTTTCCATCCTGGTACAAAGTTCTTATCCAAGCACAATACAATTTATATATAAAATCACATCATATACATCAAATATCTATTATTCTTCCCCTTTGTCACTTAGCAAAATAAAGCACAGCTTTCCTGTAAAGAGAGAAACGACAGACAAAGTGAAGCGAGCAAGCACACAACTTTAATCATAACTAAACGTTAATAGAAGAACTAGTAGTTTTGATAATCCAGTAGAAAGAAACTTACAGTCATACATATGGAATAAAATGAAAACATAGTAGAAATATAGCTAAAGTCATGAAATGAAACTACAAAGCAAAATCATAGATAAGATGCATCAGCAGCAGCAGCAAATAGTCAACCACAGCCATCATGGAGCTGGAGGATAGGATAAACCGACAGAATCGGATGGCTCACTGGCAGAGCGACGAGGATTGATAAAAGCAGCATCAGGGTCCAGATACCACATGGTCCAAGAGTCATCAATCCGGTAGCCTTCACGAGAAGGGTCCCGACCCATAGAAAATGGCATAGTGGGATGTCGGGCCATGTTGTACTGGATATCATGAAGAGTGTTGCTGATGGCGCTAATCTGAAGAGTGACCCGATAGTCCAGCTGAGTATAGCGATCGTCTTCCAACCGGAAGCGGTCGTGTAACATATCTCTGATGGAGTTGAGGATGGCAGGTGGCTTAGGCTAAGGGACATCAGAGTTAGAAGACTTTTCCTTAACATGAGCAGGAGGAACAGAAACAGGAACAGTCCTACGAGCCTTAGAGAGATAAGCCAGAGCTGCTAGGAGCTACTAGAAACTGACACTCGTCTAAAGAACTATTGAAGGCAGAGAAGATCATAGGAAGGTATATAGCATAGACAAGATTTCTAGGCTTCTTCCTTGTAAGAATCATCGAGTCCATCATCGTGCGTGGAAAATTGAAAGGGATGGTGAAGTGAAGATAGAATAGTGTCGTAATCTCAAAATAAGTGACTTCATCAGTAGATCCACCTATGGGCAGGATGGATGAGAAAATGATGCGATAAAGTTCATAAAAGTGGTTGTTGAGATACTTGGCACGAAGTTTACGAGGGCTAGTATTTGGTTCACACATCATGTCCTTAAAGCTTTCTAGGGTAATATCGCCAGCGAATTTAAATTCGCGAGCATCGATAAGACGTTCCCAGGAATTGGGTTCAAGGATTTGCAAATAATCCGCCAAGTCAAAGTCATCGAACTCAATGTTGATGCTAGCTACCCTAGAATAAATCTTACGATATCATACGTAAGATTGCAATAGAACATTTGAATAGGACTGAAATAAATTCTAGAAGATGTAGCCACAAGTTCATCAAGACAAAAATCCTTAAAATTAGGATCAAATTCAAAAAATACGGTAAAATTGATGGGATGTCCCGGTACCACACTATGTGAGACAAAAAATCGGAATACCACTTGTTAGAGGCTTTTAACGAAATAAAGATGTGCTCATTATATGTGTCGGCATTGGAAAGAGGAGAAGGATTAAACAATGGGTGAGATGGATTGACATTAGGAGAAGAAGAAGGAGGATTGGATGATAAAGCCTCACCCCGAATCCTCTTTCCTCTATTGAAAAGTCTAGGTGCCATTGATAAAAGCTAATGAAATAGAGATAGAGAACTACAAGAGATATACCTCAAAAATAAGTGATGAAGATGGAGGAGAATTACCCAAAAGCTTTGATTCTTGAGTTTGGAGAGTGGTTAACACAAGATTGGAGAGAACTAGGGTTAGGGTTTGGAGAAAATATGTTGGAGAGAGGTGGAAGATGAAGAAGAAGTGTAATTTTTGGGTAAGAAGCATGTAGGGTCGGCTGCTTATAAGAGATAACTTGTTTTGATTCAAGGCAGATCGGACAGCCAGGAGGGACTGAGATTTCTGGAACTTACTAGACAGAGTTCGGCCCGAGTTCTGCCATAGGTAGAACTCGGCCCGAGTTCGGTTCTGGTGTCTCCAGAATTCCAAGCAAATTAATGGTGGTCACAAATTAGAGAAAAGATAGTCTCGAAGTAAAAATAATGGATTATATTAGTCATAAAATAAATGGAACATGCGACAAACTATGTGAATCATTAATCAATACATGTGAATCGCCTCAGATTAGCTGTAGGGGCCGAATTCCAGCTAGCGGTAGTCCGAAGACACTAGGCACCGTGTCGCTTAGGCTTTTATGTCTTGTTGTCAGAAGGGCCCTTTCGGCTTGTATCCAAAACAATGTAACATATACGATTTTGATTTAACAATTATTTGTTCAGGTAAGACTTATTGTATGACATGTTCATCCAAGATTCCTAATTTTTGACGAAGAAAGTTGAAACGCTCTTCAGTAAGTAGTTTAGTGAAAAAGTCTGCTAGCTGATGATTAGTGTCAATAAACTCTAAATTAATAGTGTCTTGTAATTGATATCTCTAAGAAAGTGGTGTCAAATTTCTATATGTTTAGTGCGTGAGTGACATATGGGTTCTTTGTCAGGTTAATAACACTAATATTATCACAGAATATAGGAATGTGCTTCAAAAATAAATTATAGTCTGCTAGGGTTTGCTTCATCCACAAATCTGAGCACAATAATGTCCTGCAGCTATGTATTCAGCTTCTGTTGTAGATAATGCGACAGAGTTTTACTTCTAGCTAAACCAAGAGACTAAAGCTTTGCCTAATAAATGACACGTGCCGCTGTTACTTTTACGGTCGACTTTGCATCCAACAAAATCGGCATCTGAATAACCGATCAAGTCAAAGGATGTGGTTTTGGATACCACAGGCCCACCGTAACAGTGCCTTTAAGGTATTGAAAGATACCCTTAACTGCGGTTATATGTGATTCCTTAGGATTGGCTTGATAACGAGCATATAAGAAAACACTAAACATGATATCGAAACGACTAGTAGTTAAATAGAGTAGACTACCAATCATACCTCAATACTTACGTTGATCGACTGGTTTGCCGCTTTCATCATATTCTAATTTAGTTGTAGTAGCCATCGAAGTATTGATTGGTTTGATGTTGTCAAGATCAAATTTCTTCAGCATATCCTTTGTATATTTTGATTGGCTGATGAAGACTCATTGTGAGTTTTGTTTGACTTGCAATCCAAGGAAGTAATTAAGCTCCCCCATCATGCTCAACTCATTATGCATATACTTAGCAAATTTTTGGCATAATACCTCATTAGTAGACCCAAAAATGATATCATCTACATAAATTTGCACGAATAGAACTGTGTCATCAATTGATTTTATAAAGAGTATTGTGTTAATCTTTCCTTTTGAAAAGCCATTTTTAAGTAAGAAAGTGCTAAGGCGTTCATACCAAGCTTGAGGGGCTTGTTTGAGGCCGTAAAGAGCTTTCTTAAGCTTGAAAACATGATCAGCAAACTTATAGTTTTCAAAACCAGGAGGTTGCTTTACAAAAACTTTTTCTTTAATAAAACCATTTAGAAAAGCACTTTTAACATCCATTTGGAAGAGTTTGAAAATTTAAAAATTTGCAAAGGCACAAAACATGTAAATTGATTCAAGTCGTACAACAGGAGCATACGTTTTATTGTAGTCGATACCTTCCTCTTTGTTATATCCTTGAGCTACTAGATGTGCTTTGTTATATGTGACTGAACCGTCCTCATTAACTTTGTTATGAAAGACCCATCGAGTACCAATGATCGAATAATCAGCAGATTTAGGAACAAGTTATCAAACCTAATTTCTTTCGAATTAGTTGAGTTTTTCTTGCATTACAGATATCCAAAATTAATTATAGAAAGCTTCTGAAATGTTTTTGGGTTGTACTTGAGAAATAAAAGCAGTGCTAGCTATAGAGTCTCTAACAGATGAACGAGTACTTACTCCTTTTGATATCTCCCCTATTATCAAGTTTTTCGGATGTTCTAGTGTAAAGTGAAACTTCTTTTGTAAGCTATCCAGAGAACTGGTTCCAGATGTTGTACTCGTAGGGGTAGGAGTTATTGGTTTGATGTGGACATCATCGTCGTCATCAAGAATCGTTACTGAACTATTATTCTCATCAAAAGTAACATTAGTAGATTATTCAACAATTATTGAGCATTTGTTGAACACTCTGTATCCTTTACTCTTGGCAGCATAACCAAGAAAAATACCTTTGTCAGCTTTGGCATCAAACTTGCCTAAGTTATCTTTGGTATTCAGGATAAAGCAGCGACTACCGAACACTCAAAAATAAGAAATAGTTGGTGTTCTACCAAACCAATGTTCATAGAAAGTTTTTTTTTCGAAATAGGTCGAATCAAAATCATATTCAAGACATAGCATGTTGTACTTACAGCTTCTGTCCAAAAATATTTTGGAAGTAAAAAACGATGTCTCTAGTTGATCTATCGTATATAGAGTATTTAGTTTTTTCGAAAGTTAATATCATTCTCCATGGTCAGCAAGATGACTAATGCTGAGCAAGTTATGCTTTAACTCTGTTAAAACAGACATCTTTAATGATAGGAGAGGGAGGACTACTAATAGTACCGTTACCTATAATATAACATTTCAGATTATTGTCGAAGGATACGTATCCTTCCCTTTTCATCGATAGTGTTGCGAACAGATTTGCATTTTCAGTCATGTATCACGAGAACCCACTATCGAGAATCTATTTTCTTCTAGAGGATGAAGGAAGGTCCACCTACACCGCAAGTAGATATGACCTTTGGTACCCAAATTCTTAAGGGTCCTAAAAGGTTAGTCTTCGATACCCATGCATATAGTTTTAAAACAACTAGTCTTCTAATTCTATATTGTGGTGAAGTGTGCCCATGTTTACCACAATTGTGACATGTAGCATGCATATTTGTATTAGGTGTAGGAAAATAGTAATGTCTATGTGTGGGTGATTGTCGTGTTACATGAGAGCGTGTATTCATAAAAGCATGTCTATGTGTACCATGTGTATGTGTGGGTGTTTGTTGTGCTGCATGTGAATATATGTACATAAAAGCATATTTTTGTGCAGCATGTGTATATGTGTCTCTCTTGTGACGTATATTCTTATGTTGAGCAATCTTTTGTCTTGTGTACATATTATGACTGTGAACCAGGTTTTGAGGTTGACTAACCTGTTTTTGCAGTCTGATCTCTAATCTTTGAGATGCATTATTCAAGATATCACATTTGGTAGTCAAAGCATCTATTCTTACAGCAGCAATATTATACTTCTTTCTCTTCTGTAAGTTCTTTATTGAGTGCTGTGATATCACATGTTTATTTCTTAATACTTGATTCAGCATTGTGTAAGCTTAATTTAAGCTTGGATAATTCTTCAGAGTTATCTATGGGAGATGTGTCTGTAACATTATCAAGCAAGCATGATAGTCTATGAATCTCAACTTCATGAGTCTTGATCTTATCCTTTGTATGTTTATACTTGCTAAGTAACTTCTTGTAATCTACAAGTAAGTCACTAAAAGCATCTCCAAGTCCATCAAAAGTAAAGTTATCAAGAGGATCATTTGTTACCTTCTCGGACGTTGCCAGTAGGCTTACATTTGCAGTATCTTGGAGAGTGTCCTCTTCTTCTTCTTCTGAATCACTGGCTTCGCTTTCGTGCCAGATGATTATGTTGTCATACTTTCGAGAGGATGGCCTTTTGTATGATTTTTTATATCGGCTTCCTTTCTTTGCTGCATGGCAATCTTTCTTGACATGTCTCATCTTTTTACAGCCGAAACAGATAGGCTCTTCATCGTCATCTTTGTGTTATTCCTTCTTCCTTTAGTTGAACCGTAGAAACTTCTTAAATTTGTGAACCATGAGTGCTTGATCATCACCATCGGAGTCATCATCGTTTGTTTCTTCTGGAGCAGCCTTTTGGCGATGAGCTCTTAGAGCGATTTCTTTTTCCTTTGGAGTCATTTCTTCAAAGTCTTTGAGATCAAGCTCATGCGTCATCAATTTGCCCACCAGAGTTTCCAAAGACATGGTGGTAAGATCATTGCCTTCGATGATTGCCGTAGCTTTAGGGTTCCAGCTCTTTGTTAGTCCCCTTAGCACCTTGTGTATCTTCTCATGGTTGGAGTAGTCCTTGCCGAGGGAAGATAGAGGGTTGATGATGTCAAAGAATATAGTGATTATTTGTTTGATCGTCTCATTGGGCTTCATATTGAATGCTTCGTACTCCTGTGTTAGCCGACTAATTTTTGATTCCTTGACTTGAGTGGTTCTTTCATGAGTCACTTCTAGAAGCTTTCATACTTCGTGAAAAGTGGAAAACGTAGATACCCTGTTGAATTCAGTCATATCTATAGCTAGAAGAGAGCATTAATAGCCCTAGTATCTAGACTAGCATGTTTCTTTTCTTGATAAGTATATTTGTCGTGGGATTTCTCTATGAGATTTCCCTCAACAACAATTCTAGCAGGCTTCTTATAACCATCTGTGACTATGGTCCATAAGTCAAAGTCTAGAGATTTCAGATAGAAACACATTTGTGTCTTCCACTAGGTGTAGTTGGTTCCATCAAATAGGGGTGGCCTATTAGTGGACTGTCTTTCACCATAGTTGGTGAAAATAGGTCGTGTGGTTGCCATGGATTAGCTCTTAGGATGTTAATTCTTTATTAAGAGACCATAGCTCTGATACCAATTGAAATAACGTGTAGGCAACTCTAGAGGGGGTGAATAGAGTTTGTGTCAATAATGACCAATTAAAAATTAACTCTATGCTAAGTCCAGAAGCAACTATATAATCAAAGAGTAATAATGCAGAAAATATAAGAGTTTAGAAGAGCAAACGCAAACACAGCGATATAACCTAGTTTTTCTCGTAGAGTACTAGTCCAGGCCTGAGAACTCTAGCTCAGTATTGAAATTCACTATTTATGAAATAGGGTACACACGTGTCTTTACTCAAAAGAGCACGCCAACTTCTTGAAACTTCGCAGAGGTGAAACTTAGAATTTTTTAAGTGACTTCTTTTCAACTCTTGCACAGAACTTCTAGCTGAATCGCACTGAGCACATTGGGACTTAGGAAGTTTTGTGGCTAGTAGATTGTAAGAGTAAGACTTAGAATGTATAAGGCTTAGAAGATTAAGAATGAGAGATGATTTGAAATGAGAGAAATCAAGCCCTATATATACTAGTCAGGGGAGGCAGAATTCAGCCAAAATTCTGTCCCAAATATTCAAAAATTTGAACGTTGGACAGCTTGTAGCAGGGTGTTCCTAAAAATTAGGTTGCTAATTTTCAGGGGGCAGAGTTCCGCCCGAACTGTGTCTCTTAGAGACCAGAAGTTCTAAAGGGCTATGGAGCTTTGGTTTGGTTCAGGGATTGTTTAGTTTTGTATGGTGTAGCTTGGAGTAGTAAGTCTAGGGGTTGAGATGACTCAGTGCGACTCAATGTACATTTACCTAGACTCAATAAATTAAAAGGTTACAGACTGAGAACAAATACATTTTCACTATAACAGCTTTATTGACGATGTCTGTCTTTGAGCTTAATACGTTATATTGGATCGTAGATGACGTTTTGTCTTGAACTTGATGTGTCGTATTGGATCATATCAGTTATCATTAATTTTGTTAATTCTCTAAATTAGGTTGACTATGATCCAGTTTGGGTCAACAAGACGCCCATGTAGACATACTTTATGTATATGCAACTATTTTGTATTTATTTAGGGATTGACAAATATTTTCTAAATATTTGTTGTAACGTACAATATAGGCATTATTAATATTATATGGAAATTTTGAACAATTGCACGATTTTTTTGTCGACTAATTATAGTAGGAGTATGATGTGTCCCCCAATACTACACCTATATTTGGTTATTGTAATTTTGTTATTATTACTATTATTAGTGATAATATAATTGGTATAAGAAAAATATATCTTTATTATTAACTAGTTGTGTTATTAGGAAATAAATATTAATAGCATGTACATATTTTAGGTGCAAGATATATATATATATATATATATATATATATATATATATATATATATATATATATATATATATATATATATATATATATATATATAAACAAATATATATATATATATATATATATATATATATATATATATATATATATATATATATATATATTTATATATATATATATATATATATATATATATATATATATATATATATAATATAATATAATATATAATATAATATATAATATATAATATATAATATAATATATATATATATATATGTGTGTGTGTGTGTGTGTGTGTTTGTGTGTGTGTATAGTGAAGAAAAAAAAGAAAAAAAAAAAAGAAATCGAAAAAATAATAATAAGGGAGAAGTATTGTTCCTTGCAGAACAGTACCACTCCAAAGACGAGTACCCCTCCCCCCCCCAAACCCTAAGACCCAGTAACCCAAGCCTTTTATATATGTATCGAGAGAGAGAAGGAGAAGGAAACTCAAATACTAAATCCTAGCCGAACCCTTCCCCATCCTGGCGACCACCTGCGCCCTTCCAGTTCGCCAGCGTGCCACCGCCGACCACCGGCGGGCGGCCGCACACAGCGCCGAACGCCTGGAGCCATAGCAGCTCAGCAAGTTTCGAGCCACCTTCGCCACAAGATTTCTCGACCTATGCTTGATTGTTTAACGATCTACCACTTCAGGTACGAGAATAACATATACGCCTTCAAATCCCTTCGGTTGGATTTTTTTAACCAATTAGATCGTCCGACAAATCAACTCAAGGTCGAGTAAAAATCTGTTTGGAAACAGAAAAGAATATTAGTCTCAAACCCTAATTTGGGAGATAGATTTTGAACAAACCATTAGGATATTTCAAAAAACAATTAATTACAGTCCTAGACAACATATAGGGCTTTAAAACCCTTTTTACAGAATTGAAATTCGTCGATTGTACGACGAAAAATTTATCACCCAAAACTTGCGAAAATTGTCTTCAAAAATGTTGAATTTAGGAAGATTTTTTCTGATACGGCGTGCGCCCCGACAAATTGGGCAACGTGTTCGCAAACTATGAGTATCGAAAGATGTGTATGGATGTTGTCGACGTGTAGGATTCGACGGAACTCGATTTCGATGTATGCGCTCGACGAAATTGAGGCGTATCCGTCAAGATATCTCGTATCGGCCCCTTTGCAAACTAGCCCATAACTGCAAACTAGCCAATAACTTCATGCACGTTCTTCGTCTTGAGACAAAACATGCACCAACAGGACCATATCATTTTTCTGGTCCAGTATGCCAAGTTTGGTCCGATTCTGAAAAGGTCGACCAGAACACTATTTTGGCGGGCCTTCGATCCGATCCAACGGGCAAATTTGTGCACGAACCACCAAAATTCAATTTTGGACATACAGTTGGGTTCGTATAGTCAATTCAGAATCGTAGACATAGTTTGATGACTTTAGAGACCGTAGATACTGGCATATTTTTCGGTACAAAGTGGGTCCAACGGCGGACATCATTTTGACCCAAAATTATGATTTTGTCCCTGTGTCCAGAATTGGACTTTGGGTAGACATTTTTAGAAATTTATTTTATACGAAATGCGTTGGTAATGTTTGTTTCAACATCCGGAGACTGTTGCGCGAGTTTGACTTTTGTGGCTCACTTAGTGGTTGGGTATTATCGGTTTCACCAGCAAAGGACCCTAAGAAAGTACATATACTAATTACTTTCAATTCCTAATAGTTTTTTCATTACATGTACACATATGCTTCTCCTGCTTGTTGACACGCTTGTTACACGGGTTAGTATCATAGATCTCTACTTATTACATTTCGTGATTATCATTCACATACTTATCGTGTTTGTGACTTGTTCGAGTCCATGACTACTATTCGGGAGGGAAAATATCTTAGTAGACGTGTGAACTACCCTTTCTGTCTTCCGTGTCTTTTATAGATAATAGCAGCCGCACACTTCACATGCGGGGTGCCGGATTTACCCCATAGTCGTTCACATGTCGAACATGATATTTTAATACACGTAGATAGTTATCATTTACTCGTTACTCCTTATCTTCTACACCACTTGCCATGTTACCTTACTTACATGCTTTTCTTCTAGTTGTTACATCCTATTATAGAGTACCTACTTTATTCTAATTATACCATGATATCAGTTTACTACCTAGTTTTATTTCACATATGCTATTTCATGTATTATAAATTCTATTATATTTTTGAATAGCCTGTCAGTCTATGTGCTCATTCCATTCCTGACTAGAAACCAATATTTTTTAGGTTAATCGTGACTACTCTTAGCCATGGGCAGCTACGGGTGTACTTGCAAGCCTAAACCTAGAGATTAGTTAGATAGATGTGTTGTAGTCATTTCTAACATTTGTAAGAACATTGTACTTTTCTTAAAATATAAAGCTTGTGAATACTGTAAGTTGGTTAATTTTGTGAATGAGCAATAAAGTTTTTATTTATATAATTTTGAGCATTGTGGTTAGACAGCGTCCTACCACCGACACTGTAGTGTAGGCTGGCTTGGACATGCACTCGTATCCCAAAAAGCGGGTACCGGTCCTTATGGGATGGAGGTATCAGTCATAGGCTACTTGTTGCAGTCCTCGAATTGCCTTGGTATTCAGTCTCTATTAGTTAGTGTTCAGTCATATAATATTGATTATCCATATAATGTATCAGTCCTAAAATGTGTTCACTGACAGTATAGAGGGTTATTTGTCACGACCCGCACCCTAGAGTAAGGGCACAAGACGTGGGTACGTCCATCCTACGCCGCAGTGTCGGCGGTAGAACGCTGTCCTAGGTCACATACATCTAACAGTTATAAGGTACATATACAGTTTATACACTCCGAATGGAGGTGACATAAATAAGTACAACTCAATCACAACTAAGAAAGAAAGTACGATACGATAGAATAGATGAAACACAGAATCCACATATGATAAATACAAGATAGAGAGATAGCTGAAATCTAAGATAAACATCTCCACAAATCCAGAGTACAAACTCCAATATATACAAGTGTATCCGACATAACATGAAGATAAATAGAACTAGCCTAGTCTATAGGGGTAGTGTCATCAGCAAGTACTGGATCCTCCTGAGGGTCCAGCTCAAGTATGTCATCTAAGCATGCTCCGTAATAGGTGGGACACAGCTCCTCAAAGTCATCTGTAATATTTCAACAGGTCCAGTCCGGACTGGAGCGAGTACAGTACATCTCATGCAGTTCATATCATGACAGGAATAAAATACAGACAATAGAGTAAGATACATGAAACGCTGAAGAATATACATGAAGTAAAAGAGAAGGCTGTAATAAAATATCTACTATAAATAAAGAGCTACAGTGAACTAGTGATTTAGAGTACAAGCTAGACATGTGAACGGCTTGATAATAAACATGAGAGTTTGCACATGACTACACTACTTTGGAAATTGTCAACATGACTATTTATACTCTCCCGTACCCTAATCAATACACAAGGATCCATTCAAGTTATGTTATTGCACATAAAATTCACATGGAGACCCATAAATGGGTGCACATGAATATAAACATGGGGGCTCCGTGAACATGAGAGTACATGAATCACGAGAGTGCACATGAATGGTGAAAGCACAAGAATACATGATGAAAGTGAAACGCACATGACATGATGTATCTGATGCTCCCGAGGGGGATAACATCGTATAAAAAGATTCATATAGTACTAATCCATGTTTCCATCGTGTCAGCATCAAGTAAAATAATCTAGAGCAAGAAAATACTCCTAGCAAGTATGAAACGGTCAGAGAATGTACTCGCCTGATATCCTGAACGTCTAAATGTAATACTGTCTGAGGAGTGGTGTCTGGCTCCTAATCAGAACAGTACAAGTCATAACATGTCCAACTAATAAAGTAAGCTACTATGATGCAGTCTACATGATATTGGGTCAATTCTAGACCAAAGTCAACCCTGGTCAACTTCAGTCAACTAACTAGTCAATGCTAGGTCAACTAGGTCAACCTAGACCCAATGAAGTCTCACTAGGCCTAACCAGTCTACCCTACCAAGTATACACCATACACAAGTCTATATGACTACGCATGTGCATATTTACCATATGCCAAGACCACACTAGGATACCATAGGCTATGTACATACAATTTCCATATATTTATACACACACTATTCATATAGGTAATCCTATATTGTATTACAAATATCACATTAGTTATATATATTATTATTATTATATATATACATGGAGAGTTAGAGAGGGAAGAGCTTGCATATGTGAGTGTGTGTCTATACATAGGCATATGTGTGTATAGGTGAGCTGACATCAGTGTGTACATTTGTGTAATAGGTTAGCAATGATTCCATGGTGTGTGTATGTGTGTGTCATTAGGTGTCATAAATGTGTGTGTGAATGAGTGAATAGGCAGTTAGGAAATGGTGTAATGGCCTTCTCAGATTTTGCAAGGTGAGATATGTATGTGGGCTGAAATCAATGTGTGCAAGAGTGGATATAGGCAGTTAGTGTTTTGTGTGTCTGTCCTTATAGCTAGGATACATGTGACAGGGATATAGGAACATGTGTGTATGGGTTAGCATTCAATGTGGTTCTCAGGAAAAATGAATGCATAAATGGGTGTGTGTAATGTGTGTTAATCAGTTTACAAAGTGAAGTCCCAGATTTCAGGTATAATCAGTGAGAGTAGGCTAATCCCAGTTAGATTTCAGTTTTACATTTCAACAGTATGTGGCAATAGTGTCCTGTGTGTGTAACAGTTAGTTATTTCCCTGTGTGTGAGTGAATACATAATGGTATCAATCTCAGGAATTTCGAAAGACAATGTGTCAGTGTCAACAGTATCTCAGTCCAGGTTTAGTGTAGGTGTGTGTGTCTGTGTACATGAGAGTATATGTGCCAATGTGTCTATATGTTCTCAGGAACTAATCAGTGAATTACAAATGAATGCTAATTTTCTCAGGTTTCAACAAAGTGACAGTGATATATAGGAAAAAAATCAGTGTACGTGTACATGTGTATATAATCCCAGTTTTCTCAATGCAACCATTCACATCTACTGCCACCTAATCATGCTAGAAGAAGCCCTAACATCTGAACTATATACTGCATAAGAGAGTAACAGTGAGTTAATATGAAATTGAAACACAACAGGGAATGAATGGGAAATTACTGAAATTGAACTCAGTCGCAGGGACTGGGAAATCGAACACAAAAATCCAAATAAAATTTCGATCACACATATCTATGATAAACACAAACCCTAACATGATATCTAAATGTAACAGCAACTAACCCACATTAAATTACATGATATCAACATCCAAATGTAAATCAAAATGGAAAAATAGTGAGTTATTTCACTAATACTTAACAGCATCAAAAAATAGGGATTTCCCATTTTCGAAATTGAAATAACAATTAACAAGTAGGTTAATGGTTGGTAGTTAGTGACTAAAATGTGCACGTGTTATTCATACAGTATAGTGTCCAAAAACAGGACACGAACGTGTCCAAGAACCACACAAACCCAACACTAGTCTAGACACGAACAGCAGTGAACCCGTGCACGAGTCCTAGCTCACTCGACACATAGCCATTAGACACGAGGCCTTGGAGTTGTCGTGTCAGACATTTCTCCTCCCTCTGTGTCCAATCTCACGTGTCTACGATCCCTAAATATGACACACGAACATGCGGGTAGCAGGACAGCCCGACTGCGCGCACGGGGCGTGTCTACGACCCTAGGGCGACACGAATAGGATTCGATCCATGCTCAGTCTTAAGAAAAAAGATAAGCCACACGAAAACAAAATTTTCTATTCAAAAACAATCCGAAAACAGAGTCGAAAAGCCCATTGTGGCATTACGTCGAACACCACAGCACGTAGGCTGATATGTGTCTGATACGAACACGTAAAGGATACGACACCACACGAAATCTATTCCTACAGTTAGAGGACACCTAGGGCTATGCAAATATGCCAAGAAATCGGAAATCTAATGGCTAAATAGAAAGTTACCTATGTGGTGCTCCTTCTCAAGAAAGCCCAAAAATGAAGATCCTCTCTAGCTAGCTCAAAGCTCCAATAGAGTCTAAAACTGAGGTTCACCTCCACCAACAGTAAGGAAACACTATTCAAATTACAATGCAAGAAATTTGAATGAAAATGGATGAGTATTGATCAAAATAGAAAAGGTTGAAGGAAGAACCAAACCTTGCTCTTGAGAAATGGAAGAATGAACAAAAGAGGCTAGTAATTTTGAGAGGCATTAAATAGGGGGCTGTTGATCCCTAGGTGGCCGGCCTACTATTCTAGGGTTAGGGTTTTGGGAAAACAATCCATGGCTCTCCTATCATCTAGTCAAATCAAGGGTCTAAAATCTAGGTTTACACACTAGTCTAAGTTGCAACCTAGTTAGCTCTAACTAACCATGACTTAACCAAAATTAATCATGACTAACTAATACTAACCATGGCTAGCTAGGACTAACTATGACTAATCTAGGTTAGGTCCAATCTAGGTTAGGGCTAATCACAACACATGGCAACTAATTAAATAATATTAAAATCACACTATTCCAATAAATATATTAATTTTCAAAAATTTCAAAATAAAAAAAATATCCTCAAATTAGAAATGTGGTAGTGAGAAATCTAACCTCCTTAAAAGAATTTTGTCCTCGAAATTGAAAGACGAAACTAAACAGATGAGAATGATAGACAATCATACCTCACGGTCCAAAAAGATAAAGGTATCGCTCGCGCATCTCATCCTCCCGCTCCCAGGTAGACTCTCCTGGAGAATGATGCCTCCATGCGACGCGAACCAAGGGTATCACCTGGTTTCTCAGTACCTTCTCTCGGCGATCCAGAATCTCTACTGGCTGCTCTGGATAACTGAGAGTAGGTCCCACCTCAATCTCCAAGTGATCGAGTACATGGCTAGGGTCAGCCACGTACCGTCTCAACTGTGATACGTGGAATACGTTGTGGACACCCACTAGTACAAGTGGCAAGTCTAGCCTGTATGCTACGTCACCGACTCTCCCGCTGATCACGAAAGGTCCGATGAAGCATGGGCTAAGCTTCCCACCTCCACCAAAACGTATGGTACCACGAGTCGGAGATATCTGTAGAAAAACTATGTCTCCGACCTAAACACAAACAAGGTCTCATGTTACTAAAAAATCAAACATGATCAAACAAACAAAACAAACTAATAACCTACTTCTAATCCTATCTCTAATCAACTAAGTCAAACATAGTCAATGGTCAACTACCAGTCAACAACTAGTCAATTTGTCAACATCCAAGTACTTAATCAAAACTGGTCAACTAAGACAACTTGGACTATTGGGTCAATGGCTAATCTAGGGTTTAGACCTAAATAGTCTATAGTGTAAAAAAAATATCAAGACCAACTAAATCCTAAGTTCAAACATACACATGTATACTCTACATTAAACTAGACTCATAACTTCTAACCCTTTACCTTAACACATACTCTAAAATACCTCACATAATCCCATATATCTTATCCTCTAATACCCATATATCTCTAATGTAACCCATAGAACCCACATTATTCTAAGTGTATCATCAATACATATAGACTAACCATCTCTTATGCCTAATCTATATAATATATACAGAACCCCCCTTAACCCATATTACTTATCACATATATTCCTATAATATATACACAATATATAGCATTAGCCTAACATGGAGGTTTACTAGCACAAGCAGCAATTTAACCAAAATAAGGGACAGGACATACAATGGTTATTATGATATACTGCAGGATATGCAAGTGGTGAAAGTATGTAAAGTACAGGAATGAATGAGTGCATGCGAATCAAGGGTATGCAAGGAATGTTATGTGAAGTGCAGGGCCTGTGCTAAGGTGCAGTGCCAATTTGTGTGGATACTTCAGGTATACAGGATACTAAGGTAGTGCAGTAGTTCATCTATATGTAGGACATGATCAAATTTGTAGGTTATATGCCTAAGTAGCTAGGGAATGAAGTGTCAATTGCAAGAGAGTGAAGTGTGAATTGTGTATCGGAGTCTAGCGTGTCAGAAAAGTCGTGTGATAATGATGAAGCACAAGATGGTGTGTTCGAGTAGGACACGAAGGTCATGGGTGCCTTACTGGAAAGGGTAAGAAAAAAATAATAAATTATCAAGGCTGTAAGACATACTAACATCCTATATAGAAATTGGTTGGTCAGGGGAATCATCTACATTGGGTTATTATTCTAATACCAATGCTAACTATCATCTCTAGGGTACAGACACCCTACAAGTCGTCATATCATTACACTATGAAAGAACTACATATGAATAAGTTCTACAAAACTAAAATATTCCTACTCTTAAGTTATTTGATGATGGAATACAATTTTATAACAACAGAAGGGTATGATAGAGATGATATGTTTAAAAACCTTCTTAAGATATAATCTGATAATCATATGCGTCTGTCCAAAATCATGTTACTTAGAATCTTCGTCATGCTAGTGAGCAAGGCTACGATAATCACAGAGTCCTTGACTAAGGTACATACCTCTAGAATTATGGTATTTAAAATTTTTGCATTGCCGCATGCTTGACAGCAAAAACCTTAAATTTTCACACCCGAGAAATACGTCCAAAATCTGAGTATATGTCCTCGCTATGCCAGCTAACATGACTATCGAAGATTCTAGATCCCATAACTGAGATGACCTAGTCCATATGATTTATCTTGGCAGAAAAATTAAATCGACAATGAATACCAAGAATCAGATTTATCTACGAACAAAAACGTTAAGCAAGATCTATTGGAACTGAATTTCTAGATGGTTAAAATATGGCAAAGAACGGAATTGAGATGATCAGAACCTGCGATAAGCTCTCCTACTACCTGTGCACCCTCAGTTGCCATAGCGGAAGCTCGCCCCTGCTGGCCTCCTCCAACCTGATGCTGCACGAATCTCTGCTGCTGAGTCTGTAAGGGTATTCCTTTCTGCTGGCTCACCGGAGCCCTCGCTCCTGCTCCCTGAGCTGTCCGTCCAGGAAACTTGGGACACTCTCTTAACTGGTGATATAATGCTCCACAAAGTAGGCACTTGCTTAACCTAATTCGATATTTACTCCAATCGTGCCCTGGTTTCCTACAGAAAGGGCAACTGGTAACATGCTGCTGTCTAGGGGTCTGCTGCGTCTGTAATGGTGGTCCCCTCGGCTGCTCTGTCGGAGCCCTAGCTCATGCTGCTACCTGAGTCATTGCTATCTGGCTCTTTGGACACTTCCTACAACGATGCTCTGCTGAACCACAAAGTAAACACCAGCCAAGCCTTATCCTGCAGTCGTTCCACCCATGGCCTGCCTTCTTGCAGAAGTTGCACCTAGCGTCCTACTGCTGTCTGGATGCCTGGTGGAAATATACACGTCTTTGACCCTGAAGGTGTTGCTGAACAAGCCCCTGCTGATACTGATGTTGAATCTGTACGTGAGGCCTCTTAGCCTGACCTCCACTGCTGCTAACTCCATGAAGGTCATGTCCCCTCTTAAATAACTGTTGCCGCTGAGTTTCCACTATCTGTTGGAAGAAGGAGAACAACCATGCCACGTCCTCTGTGTTAACCTAAACCGGATCACAGTCAACCTAATCTTGACAATTAACAAAACAATATTTGTTGTAGTCCAATTTGACACATCGAGCTCAAAAATCAATCTACTCAGCTCATTTGTTCCAGTTCACAGCTGCTTGGAGTTGTACCACTTTGTTGTATACTAGAGTCTGTATTTTTATTATTCTTGAGTATAGGATGATGTACGTTGGATCATACTGAGCACTTTGGGCTAGCCATAGCTTTATAGGATGACTTAGCCCAAATCCCAAACAACCCATTTATCTAAAGCCCACAAATAGAACATTCTGTCCATAATAGACAAAGTTCGGGCCGAACTCTGCCTCACACAGAGTTCGGGCCAAACTCGGTCCCCAAAATTTCAGGATGCTGATTTTTAGGTATTGATCACTGCTAGTTGTCCAACGGCCAAAAATTTGAATTATTTATACCGAATTCTGGCCGAATTCTGCCTACCCCGAACCCTATAAATAGGCTTTGGTTTCTCTCATTTGAAACCATCCACTCTTCTCTTCTTCTTCTATTACATAGCCTATATATTCAAGAGCCTTACCTTCCCATCCACTTAGCATTCAAACTTCCTAACCGTCCATGGTGCTCGGTACGATTCAGCTAGAAGTTTAAAGTACAAAAAGTTGTAAGTCACTTGGAAAAGTCCAAGTTTCGCCAAAGCGATCATTGAAAGAAGTTTGGCGTGCTCTTCTGTGAAAAGACACGTGGTTGTAACCATATTTTACAAATAGTGGATTTCAATCCTGAGCTAGAGTTCTCAGGCCTGGACTAGTCCTCCACGAGGAAAACCAGGTTAAAAATCTTGTTGTGTTTGTGCTTGCACTCTACTCTTTATTTACGTATTTATTCTTACTCTGATTATTTAGTTGGTGAAAAGAGTTTAAATTTTTAATTGATCATTTTTGATATAAACTCTATTCACCCCCCTCTAGAGTTGCCAACTTGGTCTTCAATTGGTATCAAAGCTCTGTTCTCTTATCAAGGACTAACATCCTAGAGCTGATCCATGGCAACTACTCAAACCATGTTTTCCAATCACGGTGAAGGGCAATCCACACATAGGCCTCCCCTATTTGATGGAACAAACTACACCTATTGGAAAACAAGGATGAGTTTTTATCTCAAGTCGCTAGACTTCGACCTGTGGACTATCGTCATCGATGGTTATAAAAAGCCCGCCAGGATAGTTGTCAATAGTGATCTAGTTGAGAAAACCGATGACAAATATTCTGACGAGGAGAAGAAACAAGCAAGTCTAGACGCGAGAGCTATTAATGCTTTATTTTGTGCTATAGACAGGAATGAGTTCAACAGGGTCTCAACATGCACCACCGCTCATGAAGTATGGAGACTTCTAGAGGTGACGCATGAAGGAACCACCCAAGTCAAGGAGTCAAAAATAAGTCGTCTCACTCAAGAATATGAGGCTTTCAAGATGAAGCCAAATGAGACGATCACACAAATGATTACAAGATTCTTCGACATCATCAACCCCTTGTCTTCTCTCGACAAACAATATACAAATCACGAAAAAATTTGCAAGATACTTAGGAGGCTACCAAAGATTTGGAAACCTAAGGTTACAGCCATCATAGAAGGAAATGATCTCACGACTATGTCCATGGAGACTTTGATGGGAAAGCTGATGACTCATGAGCTTGTTCTCAAAGACTTCGAAGAGCCTGCTCCTAAGGCAAAGGAGATTGCCCTTAAAGCTCACCGACGAAGGGCTGATCCTGAACAGACGGATGACGACAACTCGGAAGGTGAAGATCAAGCTCTCCTCGTCCGAAACTTCAAGAAATTTCTTCGCTTCAATCGAAGAAAGAAGGAACCACAAGAAGATGACGAAGAAGAGCCAACATGCTACGGTTGCAAAAAGACTGAACACGTCCGAAAAGACTGTCCATTCACAAAGAAGAGCAACCGATATGAGAAACCATACAAGAAATCTTCCTCAAAAAATATGCCAACACAAGCATTTGGCACGAAAGCGAAGCTAGTGACTCCGAGGAAGAAAAGGACTCTCCTCAAGACACCGCAAATATTTGCCTAATGGCTACATCCGACAAGGTAACTAGCGAAACTCTCGATGATTTCACTTTTGATTAACTTGGGATGCATTCAATGATTTACTCAATAACCACAAGAAAGTCATTGGTAAATATAAACACGCCAAGGAAAAGATCAAAAGTTATAAAGTCGAGATTCAAAGACTCTCTTCATTGCTTGATAATAGTAGAGACACTTCACCCACAAAAGTCACAAATGAGGTGTCTAAGCTTAAATTAGGCCTTTATGATGCCGAAGCACGCATAGAAAAGCAAACACAAGAGACCACAGCACTCAATACTGAGATCGCTGAAGAAAAGAATAGACACAAGATCTCTATCACTAAGATCTATGGTTTGAACACTAAGATTAATGAACTGCAGGCCGTCTCTAAGAAATTAGAGACTAGATTGGGAAAACAGGTTGCTCAACCTCAATCCCAATCATATGAGACACACACAAGGCATGATACTACTCATACTAGTCAACCACGTCATCCACCTGCAGCACGTAATCATGCTTATATGTACACACACTTTCATAAAGCACACAAACCACATACACGTAGAAATAATTCTCATATGTCACAGAATCACCATGCTACACATAGATACACTCATCACTATGTTGCACAAAAACAAAATCACCATCACACTGCTTATGGATATAGACATCATCATGCTCCACACCACTATATATATAGACATCATCACCATGCTACTCCACATCACTCTACATATAGACATCATCACCATGCTACTCCACACCACTATATTATATATATATATATATATATATATATATATATATATATATATATATATATATATATATATATATATATATATATATATATGAATATATAGATAGGGTATTATAAATATAGTGGTTACGTATTGGTATACATATATAGTATATATTGATATTGTATACATGTGGTGGGTATGTATATATATATTACATAGATGTAGGTTTACCTATAGGTAGCTATATGTGAACCTATGTGTAGTGACCTATGTGATTAGCCTATGGTCATAGTTACTAGCCTATGGCCATTAGGGGCTAACCCTAATTTGACCAAGTGACCCTTGACCTAGGAAGTTGACCTTGTTTGACTAAAGTTGACCAAAGTCAACCTTAGGTCAAACTTGACCAAGTTAACCTAGATTTGACTTGAAATAACCTAGAATGACTAGTTTGACTAAACCCTAACTAATTTGACCATGGTTGATCTAACCTTGACCAATTTGACCTAGAAATGGCTTGGATGGACTTTAAAGGGCTTGATAACTAAGGTTTGACTAAACCCTAAACTATTAAACTAGTTGATTTATGTTTGACCATATGATTATGTAGATAGTCCTATGTAGATTAAGATATGTATGGGGTTAAGTGGGATACTTAGGAGTTGTGTCATGATTTGTGTTAGCCTTAGAGAATTGACTAGAATGTTTGTGTCATGATTTATATATATATATATATATATATATATATATATATATATATATATATATATATATATATATATAACCATACATACCCAAATATATATAATACTATATATATACTCACTATATCTAACATATATATATATATATATATATATATATATATATATATATATATATATATATATATATATATATATATATATATATATGTTAGATATAGTGAGTATATATATAGTATTATATATATTTGGGTATGTATGGTTATATATATATATAACCATACTCACTATATCTAACATATATATATATATATATATATATATATATATATATATATATATATATATATATATATATATATATAATATATATATATATATATATATATATATATATATATATATATATATATATATATATATATATATATATATATATATACATATATATATTATATATATAAAAAAAAAAAAAAAAAAAAAAAAAATATATATATATATATATATACATATATATACATATATATACATAAAACATATACATATATATATATATAGAGAGAGAGAGAGAGAGAGAGATGAAGAGTGAACAAGAGAGAGAGATGAATGTGGGTATATACATAAAACATATACATATACAAATATATATATATATATATATATATATATATATATATATATATATATATATATATACATAAAACATATACATATATATATATATATATAGAGAGAGAGAGATGAAGAGTGAACAAGAGAGAGAGATGAATGTGGGTGTGTGTGTGTCACTGTGTACACAGAATAGGGGGTTTGTTCTCAGATTTCTGAGAAAGGGGGTACACAAACACACACACCCACATTACATATATATATACACCTATATACACCCATACATATATACATACATACCCACATACATACATACACACACATATACATATATTCTTATATATACAGTGTATAAATACAAAAATACATATATATATACTCAAAAATCGAATCAAAATCCACTTTTGAAAACTGGGAAAATACTGGAATATAGAAATTACTGTGCAGTGTAGGTAAATTGGGGAAAACCCAAATCAAGGCCAAAAACCTAGCTAATACTCTACTCTAATGGTTGGTAATCGTGCCTCCATATGTATACGTGTCGTAGGGGTCCCTAGGAGTCCACCACGACACGACACAACGTGTCCAGGACTAGAAAACCAAAATCGGGTAAGTGTGTGCAGTGACAGTGTCGTGCAGAGGTGCACACGAGTGTAGGACACGACACAAGTGTCCATAGGTCTCGTGCACACGTGTATAGGTTCGCCTAGGGTTGGTCTAGGTGTCTAGGTTCCTGCACCGTGTCCACGTGTCACCAGGACACTACACGAGACGCGTATCAGTCGAGAAAACTCGACTGATATACACTGTACAGCACAGTATGGTACGGTGGGTTCGACGCCTCGTGGACACGACACATACCACGTGAGGCCACGTGGTCATGCCCACGTGTAGCCCACATATTGGGCTACACACTCGTGCAAACACGAGGTGTCCAAGTGTCGTGTCCGTGTGACATGACGCGCGTAAAGTCGGCTCTGTGCAGTGCGCACAGAGCAGTGTAAAACCCGTGCGAGTGCGATTTCTCACTCGACACGACACGGCTTGACACAAAACTTTGGGGATGTCTTGTCAGACATTGTCCCTAGGTTTGTGTCGAGTTTCGCGTGTCCACGTGTCCAGGTGAAGGAGAAAAGGGGGTCGGGTAGCAGGACATAGTGCACAGTGTGCGCACAGCATGTTCGTGTCCATTTTGGACACAGATACAACTCGATAACGTGCTCAATCCACTAGGGTTGTGTCCTACATGTCTAGGGCTACCCAAAAATATAATTTGTTTTGGAAAATAATAACTTTTGTTCCTAAGTGACATTTTACCAAATACTGAAATTTAAACACAGATACGTGTCCGATATGGACACCAAACCAAACCTATTTTCTACCAAACTTGACACACAGCTAGGGTTTACCTATATGCATACAATTATGAAGAGAAAACACAATATTAACTAGGTTTGGGGATATTTACCTATGAGTGCAAAATCCTCAATAATAGTCCCTTTTGAATAAAATCCTCCTTCGACTCCCAACGTCCAAAGCTCCACAATTCCTTGCTAGCAAGCCACAATTGGTATCCTCTACTGTAGGGAAGTCTAATGCAAGAAACTAGGCTCAAATTGGAGTTGAAATGGTTAAGTGGTGAGGGTGTGAAGTTGTAGGGAAATTAGGTTTTTAGTATAATAAAAATGAGGTGTGAATGAAGGAGGTGTGTTTATATTGAAGGGGGTAGGGTTTGGGCTGCCAAGGGTAGGGTAGGGGTAGATATTTAGGGTTCATCCACCTTGCTAACTTAGCTCTTAAGTCTTGGACCAAGTAGATAGATATTTAGGTTTCTAGGAAATATCTAAAAGTAAAATATCTAGATATTATCAAACCTAGATATTTACACATAAAGCTAATATCTAACATTAGCCTCCTAGGTTAGTGACTAATCTCTAGATTAGGGTAAACTAGGTTAGGGACTAATCATGATACTAACAATAATTAAAATAATATTAAAATCACATAATTCAAATAATTCCAAATAAATCCTAGAAAATTACCAAAATACCCTTTAGGCTAAAAAGCCCTAATTTGATGTTCTAAGCCTATGGCTAGGCTCACATGGTCATGGCAACTTCTAGGTTAAGGAAAACTAGGGTTTACACTAAGGTTTTGCTAATAAGTCACAAAGTCATAAGTCATGACTTAGAAAATGGTTTTAATTACACTAATAATCACCAAAAATCATATCATGACTAAAATACTATTAATTAATAATAAAAGATTATAAATTTTCAAAATATTCCAATTTCAGAAAACTGGGTGCTACAAGTCTACCCTCCTTAGAAAAATTTCGTCCTCGAAATTAGAATGTTCATACTCCTTCTAGGTTAAACACCCCAACAATCACAGTCTCAAACACATAGTCCGATAATCATATGCGTCTATCCAAAATCATGATACTCGGAATCCTCATCATGCTAGTGAGCAAGGCTACGATATTCACAGAGTCCTCGACTAAGGTACATACCTCTAGAATCATGGTATTTAAAATTTTTGCATTGTCACATGCTTGGCCGCGAAAACCTTAAATTCCCACACCCGAGAAATACGTCCAAAATCCGACTATATATCCTCACTATGCCAGCTAGCATGACTATAGAAGACTCTAGATCCCATAATCGAGACGACCTAGCCCATACGACTTATCTCAGAAGAAATAATTCACAATGAAATATCCGAACAAAATTTATCAACTACAAGGAACAGATAGAATCAAATTTCAAGACAGTTATAAGGGGCAAATGCGAAAATAGAATCGAAAAGGTTGGAACCTGCAATCAGCTCTCCCTCTGCCTGTGCATCATCGACTACCATGGCGAAAGCTCGCCCCGGCTGGCCTCCCTTGGCCTGCTGCTGATGCTGGACAAATCTCTGCTGAGTCTGCAACGGTGGTCCCGTCTGCTCCCTGTCGGAGCCCTAGCTCCTGCTGCTGCCTGAGCCAATCGTGCCAAGCTCTTGGAACACTCCTTTAACTGATGCTCTGCTGAACCACAAAGCAAACACAGGCCCTGCCTCTTTCTGCAGTCATCCCATCCGTGACCTTGCTTCTTGCAGAAGTTACACATAGGGTGTTGTTGCTGTCTGGGTGCCTGCAAGTGAAGTACATGTCCCTGGCCCTGAAACGGCTGTTGAACTGGCCTCTGCTGCTGTATGTGAGGGCGCTTGGCTGGCCCTGCTCTAGAACTAGCCCCTAAGGTATCACTGCCCCTCTTCGGCTTGAGGCCGAAGTCCTCCTCTGCAATCTGTACGTCCATTAATATCTGATCGAATGTCGCGTCACGGCGTCCCGAGATGCGGGTGCGCACTGCATGAATAAGTCCCCTGCGGAACTTACGAGCCTTCTGCCCCTCATCTTGGATCATATCGGGAGCGAACCTGCTAAGGCGGAAGAACTCAGCTGCATACTCGTCCACCGACGAGTTCCCCTGCACTAGACCCACGAACTGGCCCTCCAATGCTGTAAGAGCCACGTCCGGGAAGAACTTCTCCTTGAAGAGCCTCCGAAAGTTCTTCCAAGTCAGCCCTCTCTCCGACGCACGAGGATCCGTGCGGTACCATGTCAGCGCAATGTCGAAGAATCGGCTGGCTGCGGCCGAAACCCAAAGCGCTCTAGGAAGCTCTGCCAGCTCCATGCTCCGCTGTACATCCTCCAGCCATTCGTCTGTATAGAGGATGCCCTCCGTGCCTGTGAAGTCCCTGGAGCTCATCTTCCTGAAGTCCAATACTGTCCCCGGCCTGGACTGCTGCTGGTACGGCTGCTGGCCAGTAGGGCCCTGTACCGTACCCGGTGCCACTCTCTCTACTGCTGCCAGGGCAAGCTGATGCGAGTTCTCCATACTCTGCCTCAGTATCTCGATCTGTCGGTGTGACGCCTCCGACTGGCGCTGTGACGCCTCTGCCTGGGCCCGCTGTGTCTCCATCATCTGCTGAAGGAGAAGGAACATATGATGCGTATCCGTCGGTACCGGTGGTGGTGGCGGCAGTATCTCCGGAACAACGGGCGTAACTCTATGGGGTAGAGGTGGTAGACCTCTCTGTGCAACTGCCTGGGTCTCCAGAATAGTAGAATCACGGGGGGCAGTCTCGTGAACTTCCTCCTCAGCCTGGTCAGATCTGTCGGGCAAGCTACTCGATCCAGTGGCCTGCGGGTGCGTCTTCGTCATCCTGGAGATGAATCGAAACAAAGAGATCAATATGGCACATGAGTAGATTTATCAAGGAAGGACAGTTAATTTAATACAAGGGAAGTAATCATGATAATCAAAAGATCAGAAATTTTTCTAGATGTGATTGAGAAACTCCTATCATGTCCTAGGTCCTACGTCCTAATTGCATGCTCGTAATTAGTACTCTAAGTCGAGCACCATTACGAGATCGCACTAATTGCGACACAGACCTGCATGGGCCACCACAAAAATGTGTCATGACCCGCACCCTGATTAGGGGCACGAGAACGTAGGTACGTCCAGCCTACGCCGCAGTGTCGGCGGTAGAACGCTGTATAGGTCATCTATAATAACTAACATCTAACAATAAGATATATAAACCTGTCATCTCCGCACGGAGGTATAACATAACATCTCAACTCTATATCTCAAACACAAGTCTAGGAAAGATAAAGATAGAACATGATATGGAATCAGACAAAAGAAAGGAACTGAAATATAAATAGAGTTATCACACTACACAAAGTAGATGTCTAACACAAATAAGTACAAAACCTGAAATATAACTAAGTCATAACTAACAATCAGAACAATTCGATACAAAATGAAAATTATAAACACTAGACTAGACTAGGCACCCTCTACTGAGCTAGATGCTCCTCAGGCTCCTGAAGGTCACACTCATGTGTCCCATAGAAGGTAGGACAGTCACCATCATCATCTGTAATATTTTTAACAGGTCCAGTCAGGACAGGAACGAGCACAATACATCTCACGCAGTTCATATCATGTTGGGAAATGTAAAGCATGTATAGAGTAAGATACATGGACTGTAAAGAAATATATATAAAAACAAGAGAGATTTGATAACTAGAAATATATATACGATAAGTAAGAACTGTAGGTAACCTGTGATTTAGAGCATGAGATGGTTATATAAACGGGTTTAGGACATATACAAGATTTCATAAGATTTTACAAGATTTGTACAAGATGGGATTTTGATCACATAACCATTTCCTACTCATCCTCCCCAATCAATACACAACGATCCAGTCAAGTTACGTTACCTTGTACAAGAGGTTTTTATCATATTTGCTCACGTGATCATGAGAGTACAAGATTGCACAAGAGTATACATGAAAGCGGTGTACATGAAATACAAGATGTTCGTGAAAAGTACATGACAACTGTATCTGATGCACCCCGAGAGAGATAACATCGCATGACAAGATCCATATAGTACCAATCCGTGATAATGACGTAACAGCATCATGTAAGGTATTCTAGAGCAAGAATATAAATCCTAACAAGTATGAAATGATCAGAGAAAGTACTCGCCTGTCACCCTGTATGACTGATATGAATAGATGTCCGAACTGGTGTCACAGAGTCCTATTTAGAGTAAAATAGGTCACAATATATCCACAATAGTAAAATTAGAGTATACAATGCATACTACATAATTCTAGGTCAATCTGGTCAAAAGTCAACTCTTGGTCAACTCAACAGTCAAACTAGGTCACAGGAAGTCATACTAGGTCACAGGGAATCAAACTAAGTCAAATAAAGTTAAACAAGGTAAAATAAGTCAAGGTTAGTCAAATCTAGGTTAAAGTCAACTCTTGGTCAACATTCTAGTCAATTCTCTAAGGCTAACACAAATCATGACACAACTCCTAAGTATCCCACTTAACCCCATACACATCTTAATCTACTTAGGACTATCTACATAATCATATGGTCAAACATAAATCAACTAGTTTAATAGTCTAGGGTTTAGTCAAACCTTAGTTATCAAGCCCTTTAAAGTCCATCCAAGCCATTTCTAGGTCAAATTGGTCAAGGTTAGATCAACCATGGTCAAATTAGTTAGGGTTTAGTCAAACTAGTCATTCTAGGTTATTTCAAGTCAAATCTAGGTTAACTAGGTCAAGTTTGACCTAAGGTTAACTTTGGTCAACTTTAGTCAAACAAGGTCAACTTCCTAGGTCAAGGGTCACTTGGTCAAATTAGGGTTAGCCCCTAATGGCCATAGGCTAGTAACTACGACCATAGGCTAATCACATAGGTCACTACACATAGGTTCACATATAGCTACCTATAGGTAAACCTATATCTATGTAATATATATATATACATACCCACCACATGTATACAATATCAATATATACTATATATGTATACCAATACATAACCACTATATTTATAATACCATATATATATATATATATATATATATATATATATATATATATATATATGTATATATATATATATATATATATACCATATATATAACCATACATACCCAAATATATATAATACTATATATATACTCACTATATCTAACATATATATATATATATATATATATATATATATATATATATATATATATATATATATATATATATACATATATATACATAAAACATATACATATATATATATAGAGAGAGAGAGAGATGAAGAGTGAACAAGAGAGAGAGATGAATGTGGGTGTGTGTGTGTGTGTCACTGTGTACACAGAACAGGGGGGTTTGTTCTCACATTTCTGAGAAAGGGGGTACACAAACACACACACACACATTACATATATATATATATATATACACCTATATACACCCATACATATATACATATATACCCACATACATACATACACACACATATACATATATTCTTATATATACAGTGTATAAATACACAAATACATATATATATATACTCAAAAATTGAATCAAAATCCACTTTTGAAAACTGGAAAAATACTGGAATATAGGAATTACTGTGCAGTGTAGGTAAATTAGGGGAAACCCAAATCAAGGCCAAAAACCTAGCTAATACTCTACTCTAATGGTTGGTAATCGTGCCCCCATATGTATACGTGTCGTAGGGGTCCTTAGGAGTCCACCAGGACACGACACAACGTGTCCAGGACTAGAAAACCCAAATCGGGTAAGTGTGTGCAGTGACAGTGTCGTGCAGAGGTGCACACGAGTGTAGGACACGACACAAGTGTCCATAGGTCTCGTGCACACGTGTATAGGTTCTCCTAGGGTTGGTCTAGGTGTCTAGGTTCCTGCACCGTGTCCACGTGTCACCAGGACACTACACGAGATGCGTATCAGTCGAGAAAACTCGACTGATACACACTATGCAGCACAGTGTGGTGCGGTGGGTTCGACGCCTCGTGGACACGACACACACCACGTGGGGCCACGTGGTCATGCCCACATGTAGCCCACATGTTGTGTTACACACTCGTACAAACACGAGGTGTCCAGGTGTCGTGTCCACGAGACACGATGCGCGCAAAGTCGGCTCTGTGCAGTGCGCACAGAGCAGTGTAAAACCCGTACGAGTACGATTTCTCACTCGACACGACACGGCTTGACACAAAACTTTGGGAATGTCTTGTCAGACATTGCCCCTAGGTTTGTGTCGAGTTTCGCGTGTCCACGTGTCCAGGTGAAGGAGAAAAGGGGGTCGGGTAGCAGGACATAGTACACAGTGTGCGTACAGCATGTTCGTATCCATTTTGGGCACGGACATGACACGATAACGTGCTCAGTCCACTAGGGTTGTGTCCTACATGTCTAGGGATACCCAAAAATATAATTTGTTTTAGAAAATAATAACTTTTGTTCCTAAGTGGCATTTTACCAAACACTGAAATTTAAACACAGATACGTGTCCGATACGGACACCAAACCAAACCTATTTTCTACCAAACTTGACACACAGCTAGGGTTTACCTATATGCATGCAATTATGAAGAGAAAACACAATATTAACTAGGTTTGGGGATATTTACCTATGAGTGCAAAATCTTCAATAATAGGCCCTTTTGAATGAAATCCTCCTTCGACTCCCAACGTCCAAAGCTTCACAATTCCTTGCTAGCAAGCCACAATTGGTATCCTCTAGTGTAGGGGAATCTAATGCAAGAAACTAGGATCAAATTGGAGTTGAAATGGTTAAGTGGTGAGGGTGTGAAGTTGTAGGGAAATTAGGTTTTTAGTATAATGAAAATGAGGTGTGAATGAAGGGGGTGTGTTTATATGGAAGGGGGTAGGGTTTGGGCTGCCATGGGTAGGGTAGGGGTAGATATTTAGGGTTCATCCACCTTGCTAACTTAGCTCCTAAGTCTTGGACCAAGTAGATAGATATTTAGGTTTCTAGGAAATATCTAAAAGTAAAATATCTAGATATTATCAAACCTAGATATTTACACATAAAGCTAATATCTAACATTAGCCTCCTAGGTTAGTGACTAATCTCTAGATTAGGGTAAACTAGGTTAGGGACTAATCATGATACTAACAATAATTAAAATAATATTAAAATCACATAATTCAAATAATTCAAAATAAATCCTAGAAAATTACCAAAATATCCTTTAGGGTAAAAAGCCCTAATTTGATGTTCTAAGCCTATGGCTAGGCTCACATGGTCATGGCAACTTCTAGGTTAAGGAAAACTAGGGTTTACACTAAGGTTTTGCTAGTAAGTCACAAAGTCATAAGTCATGACTTAGAAAATAGTTTTAATTACACTAATAATCACCAAAAATCATATCATGACTAAAATACTATTAATTAATAATAAAAGATTATAAATTTTCAAAATATTCCAATTTCAGAAAACTGGGTGCTACAAGTCTACCCTCCTTAGAAAAATTTCGTCCTCGAAATTAGAATGGTCATACTCCTTCTAGGTTAAACACCCCAACAATCACAGTCTCAAACACATAGTCCGATAATCATATGCGTCTATCCAAAATCATGATACTCGAAATCCTCGTCATGCTAGTGAGCAAGGCTATGATATTCACAGAGTCCTCGACTAAGGTACATACCTCTAGAATCATGGTATTTAAAATTTTTGCATTGCCGCATGCTTGGCCGCGAAAACCTTAAATTTTCACACCCGAGAAATACGTCCAAATCCGACTATATGTCCTTACTATGCCAGCTAGCATGACTATAGAAGACTCTAGATGCCATAATCGAGACGACCTAGCCCATACGACTTATCTCAGAAGAAATAATTCAAAATGAAATATCCGAACAAAATTTATCAACTACAAGGAACAGATAAAATCAAATTTCAAGACAGTTATAAGGGGCAAATGCGGAAATAGAATCAAAAAGGTTGGAACCTGCAATCAGCTCTCCCTCTGCCTGTGCATCATCGACTGCCATAGCGAAAGCTCGCCCCGGCTGGCCTCCCTTGGCCTGCTGCTGATGCTGGACAAACCTCTGCTGCTGAGTCTGTAACGGTGGTCCCGTCTGCTGCCCTGTCGGAGCCCTAGCTCCTGCTGCTGCCTGAGCCAATCGTACCAAGCTCTTGGGACACTCCTTCAACTGATGCTCTGCTGAACCACAAAGCAAACACAGGCCCTGCCTCTTCCTGCAGTCATCCCATCCGTGACCTTGCTTCTTGCAGAAGTTACACATAGGGTGTTGTTGCTGTCTGGGTGCCTGCTGGTGAAGTACATGTCCCTGGCCCTGAAATGGCTGCTGAACTGGCCTCTGCTGCTGTATGTGAGGGCGCTTGGCTGGCCCTGCACTAGAACTAGCCCCTAAGGTATCACTGCTCCTCTTCGGCTTGAGGCTGAAGTCCTCCTCTGCAATCTGTGCGTCCATCAATATCTGATCGAACGTCGCGTCACGGCGTCCCGAGGTGCGGGTGCACACTGCATGAATAAGTCCCCTGCGGAACTTACGAGCCTTCTGCCCCTCATCCTGGATCATATCGGGAGCGAACCTTCTAAGGCGTAAGAACTCAGCTGCATACTCGTCCACCGACGAGTTCCCCTGCACTAGACCCACGAACTGGCCCTCCAATGCTGTAAGAGCCACGTCCGGGAAGAACTTCTCCTTGAAGAGCCTCCGAAAGTTCTCCCAAGTCAGCCCTCTCACCGACGCACGAGGATCCATGCGGTACCATGTCAGCGCAATGTCGAAGAATCGGCTGGCTGCGGCCGAAACCCAAAGCGCTTTAGGAAGCTCTGCCAGCTCCATGCTCCGCTGTACATCCTCTAGCCATTCGTCTGCATAGAGGATGCCCTCCGTGCCTGTGAAGTCCCTGGAGCTCATCTTCCTGAAGTCCAATACTGTCCCCGGCCTGGACTGCTGCTGGTACGGCTGCTGGCCAGTAGGGCCCTGTACCGTACCCAGTGCCAATCTCTCTACTGTTGCCAGGGCAAGCTAATGCGAGTTCTCCATACTCTACCTTAGCATCTCGATCTGTCGGTGTGACGCCTCCGACTGGCGCTGTGACGCCTATGCCTGGGACCGCTGTGTCTCTATCATCTGCTGAAGGAGAAGGAACATATGATGCGTATCCGTCGGTACCGGTGGTGGTGGCAGCAGAATCTCCGGAACAACGGCCGTAACTCTCTGGGGTGGAGGTGGTAGACCTCCCTGTGCAACTGCCTGGGTATCCAGAATAGTAGAATCACTGGGGGGCAGTCTCGTGAACTTCCTCCTCTGCCTGGTCAGATCTGTCGGGCAAGCTACTCGATCTAGTGGCCTGCGGGTGCGTCTTCGTCGTCCTGGAGACGAATCGAAACAAAGAGATCAATATGGCACATGAGTAGATTTATCAAGAAAGGACAGTTAATTTAATATAAGGGAAGTAATAATGATAATCAAAAGATCAGAAATTTTCCTAGATGTGATTGAGAAACTTCTATCATGTCCTAGGTCCTACGTCCTAATTGCAGGCTCGTAATTAGTACTCTAAGTCGAGCACCATTACGAGATCTCACTAATTGTGACACAGAGCTGCATGGGCCACCACAAAAATGTGTCACGACCCGCACCCTGATTAGGGGCACGAGAACGTGGGTACATCCAGCCTACGCCGCAGTATCGACGGGAGAACGTTGTATAGGTCATCTATAACAACTAACATCTAACAATAAGATATATAAACCTATCATCTCCGTACGGAGGTATAAAATAACATCTCAACTCTATATCTCAAACACAAGTCTAGGAAAGATAAAGATAGAACATGATATGGAATCAGACGAAAGAAAGGAACTGAAATATAAATAGAGTTATCACACTACACAAAGTAGATGTCCAACACAAATAAGTACAAAACCTGAAATATAACTAAGTCACAACTAACAATCGGAACAATCCAACACAAAATGAAAACTATAAACACTAGACTAGACTAGGCACCCTCTACTTAGCAAGATGCTCCTCAGGCTCCTGAAGGTCACACTCATGTGTCCCATAGAAGGTAGGACAGTCACCATCATCATCTGTAATATTTTCAACAGGTCTAGTCAGGACAGGAACGAGCATAATACATCTCACGCAGTTCATATCATGTTGGGAAATGTAAAGCATGCATAGAGTAAGATACATGGACTGTAAAGAAATATATATAAAAACGAGAGAGATTTGATAACTGGAAATATCTATATATACGATAAGTAAGAACTGTAGGTAACCTGTGATTTAGAGCATGAGATGGTTATATAAACGGGTTTAGGACATATACAAGATTTTACAAGATTTTACAAGATTTGTACAAGATGGGATTTTGATCACATAACCATTTCCTACTCACCCTCCCCAATCAATACACAACGATCCAGTCAAGTTACGTTACCTTGTACAAGAGGTTTTTATCATGTTTGCTCACGTGATCATGAGAGTACAAGATTGCACAAGAGTATACATGAAAGCGGTGTACATGAAATACAAGATGTTCGTGAAAAGCACATGACAACTTTATATGATGCACCCCGAGAGAGATAACATCGCATGATAAGATCCATATAGTATCAATCCGTGATAATAACGTGACAACATCATGTAAGGTATTCTAGAGCAAGAATATAAATCCTAACAAGTATAAAATGATCAGAGAATGTACTCGCCTGTCACCATGTATGACTGATATAAATAGATGTCCGAACTGGTGTCACAGAGTCCTATTTAGAGTAAAATAGGTCACAATATATCCACAATAGTAAAATTAGAGTATACAATGCATACTACATGATTCTAGGTCAATCTGGTCAAAAGTTAACTCTTGGTCAACTCAACAGTCAAACTAGGTCACAGGAAGTCATACTAGGTCACAGGGAATCAAACTAAGTCAAATAAAGTTAAACAAGGTAAAATAAGTCAAGGTTAGTCAAATCTAGGTTAAAGTCAACTCTTGGTCAACATTCTAGTCAATTCTCTAAGGCTAACACAAATCATGACACAACTCCTAAGTATCCCACTTAACCCCATACATATCTTAATCTACATAGGACTATCTACATAATCATATGGTCAAACATAAATCAACTAGTTTAATAGTCTAGGGTTTAGTCAAACCTTAGTTATCAAGCCCTTTAAAGTCCATCCAAGCCATTTCTAGGTCAAATTGGTCAAGGTTAGATCAACCATGGTCAAATTAGTTAGGGTTTAGTCAAACTAGTCATTCTAGGTTATTTTAAGTCAAATCTAGGTTAACTAGGTCAAGTTTGACCTAAGGTTGACTTTGGTCAACTTTAGTCAAACAAGGTCAACTTCCTAGGTCAAGGGTCACTTGGTCAAATTAGGGTTAGCCCCTAATGGCCATAGGCTAGTAACTATGACCATAGGCTAATCACATAGGTCACTACACATAGGTTCACATATAGCTACCTATAGGTAAACCTACATCTATGTAATATATATATACATACACACCACATGTATACAATATCAATATATACTATATATGTTTATCAATATATACTATATATATATATATATATATATATATATATATATATATATATATATATATATATATATACCATATATATAACCATATATATAAAAAAAAAAATATATATATATATATATATATATATATACCATATATATAACCATACATACCCAAATATATATAATACTATATATATACTCACTATGTCTAACATATATATATATATATATATATATATATATATATATATATATATATATATATATATATATATATATATATATAGCTAGGCGCACCGGCACTTGGGGCATCGGACAGAGTTCGAGCCCCCACGGGGGCGGCTTGGTGGTTCGCCCACGGCCCCCGGGCCAGGCGGTGGCTGGGTGTCTTTGACACGGCCGCTTGGTTTTAAAAAAATATATATATAAATATACATATATATACATAAAACATATACATATATATATATATATAGAGAGAGAGAGATGAATAGTGAACAAGAGAGAGAGAGATGAATGTGGGTGTGTGTGTGTGTGTCACTGTGTACACAGAACAGGGGGGGTTTGTTCTCAGATTTCTGAGAAAGGGGGTACACAAACACACACACACATACACATTACATATATATATATACACCTATATACACCCATACATATATACATACATACCCACATACATACATACACACACATATACCTATATTCTTGTATATACAGTGTATAAATACACAAATACATATATATATATACTCAAAAATTGAATCAAAATCCACTTTTGAAAACTGGAAAAATACTGGAATATAGGAATTACTGTGCAGTGTAGGTAAATTGGGGGAAACCCAAATCAAGGCCAAAAACCTAGCTAATACTCTACTCTAATGGTTGGTAATCGTGCCCCCATATGTATATGTGTCGTAGGGGTCCCTAGGAGTCCACCAGGATACGACACAACGTATCCAGGACTAGAAAACCTAAATCGGGTAAGTGTGTGCAGTGACAGTGTCGTGCAGAGGTGCACACGAGTGTAGGACACGACACAACTGTCCATAGGTCTCGTGCACACGTGTATAGGTTCTCCTAGGGTTGGTCAAGGTGTCTAGGTTCCTGCACCATGTCCACGTGTCACCAGGACACTACACGAGACGCGTATCAGTCGAGAAAACTCGACTGATACACACTGTGCAGCACAGTATGGTGCGGTGGGTTCGACGCCTCGTGGACACAACACACACCACGTGGGGCCACGTGGTCATGCCCACGTGTAGCCCACATGTTGTGCTACACACTCGTGCAAACACGAGGTGTCCAGGTGTCGTGTCCGCGAGACACGATGCGCACAAAGTCGGCTCTGTGCAGTGCGCACAGAGCAGTGTAAAACCCGTGCGAGTGCGATTTCTCACTCGACACGACACGGCTTGACACGAAACTTTGAGGATGTCTTGTCAGACATTGCCCCTAGGTTTGTGTCGAGTTTCGCGTGTCCACGTGTCCAGGTGAAGGAGAAAAGGGGGTCGGGTAGCAGGACATAGTGCACAGTGTGCGCACAGCATGTTCGTATCCATTTTGGGCACGGACATGACACGATAACGTGCTCAGTCCACTAGGGTTGTGTCCTACATGTCTAGGGATACCCAAAAATATAATTTGTTTTGGAAAATAATAACTTTTGTTCCTAAGTGGCATTTCACCAAACACTGAAATTTAAACACAGATACATGTCCGATACGGACACCAAACCAAACCTATTTTCTACCAAACTTGACACACAGCTAAGGTTTACCTATATGCATGCAATTATAAAGAGAAAACACAATATTAACTAGGTTTGGGGATATTTACCTATGAGTGCAAAATCCTCAATAATAGGCCCTTTTGAATGAAATCCTCCTTCGACTCCCAACGTCCAAAGCTCCACAATTCCTTGCTAGCAAGCCACAATTGGTATCCTCTAGTGTAGGAGAATCTAATACAAGAAACTAGGCTCAAATTGGAGTTGAAATGGTTAAGTGGTGAGGGTGTGAAGTTGTAGGGAAATTAGGTTTTTAGTATAATGAAAATGAGGTGTGAATGAAGGGGGTGTGTTTATATGGAAGGGGGTAGGGTTTGGGCTGCCATGGGTAGGGTAGGGGTAGATATTTAGGGTTCATCCACCTTGCTAACTTAGCTCCTAAGTCTTGGACCAAGTAGATAGATATTTAGGTTTCTAGGAAATATCTAAAAGTAAAATATCTAGATATTATCAAACCTAGATATTTACACATAAAGCTAATATCTAACATTAGCCTCCTAGGTTAGTGACTAATCTCTAGATTAGGGTAAACTAGGTTAGGGACTAATCATGATACTAACAATAATTAAAATAATATTAAAATCACATAATTCAAATAATTTCAAATAAATCCTAGAAAATTACCAAAATATCCTTTAGGCTAAAAAGCCCTAATTTGATGTTCTAAGCCTATGGCTAGGCTCACATGGTCATGGCAACTTCTAGGTTAAGGAAAACTAGGGTTTACACTAAGGTTTTGCTAGTAAGTCACAAAGTCATAAGTCATGACTTAGAAAATGGTTTTAATTACACTAATAATCACCAAAAATCATATCATGACTAAAATACTATTAATTAATAATAAAAGATTATAAATTTTTAAAATATTCCAATTTCAGAAAACTGGGTGCTACAAGTCTACCCTCCTTAGAAAAATTTCGTCCTCGAAATTAGAATGGTCATACTCCTTCTAGGTTAAACACCCCAACAATCACAGTCTCAAACACATAGTCCGATAATCATATGCGTCTATCCAAAATCATGATACTCGGAATCCTCGTCATGCTAGTGAGCAAGGCTACGATATTCACAGAGTCCTCGACTAAGGTACATACCTCTAGAATCATGGTATTTAAAATTTTTGCATTGCCGCATGCTTGGCCGCGAAAACCTTAAATTTCCACACCTGAGAAATACGTCCAAAATCCGACTATATGTCCTCACTATGCCAGCTAGCATGACTATAGAAGACTCTAGATGCCATAATCGAGACGACCTAGCCCATACGACTTATCTCAGAAGAAATAATTCAAAATGAAATATCTGAACAAAATTTAACAACTACAAGGAACAGATAAAATCAAATTTCAAGACAGTTATAAGGGGCAAATGCGGAAATAGAATCAAAAAGGTTGGAACCTGCAATCAGCTCTCCCTCTGCCTGTACATCATCGACTGCCATAGCGAAAGCTCGCCCCGGCTGGCCTCCCTTGGCCTGCTGCTGATGCTGGACAAACCTCTGCTGCTGAGTCTGCAACGGTGGTCCCGTCTGCTGCCCTGTCGGAGCCCTAGCTCCTGCTGCTGCCTGAGCCAATCGTGCCAAGCTCTTGGAACACTCCTTCAACTGATGCTCTGCTGAACCACAAAGCAAACACAGGCCCTGCCTCTTCCTGCAGTCGTCCCATCCGTGACCTTGCTTCTTGCAGAAGTTACACATAGGGTGCTGTTGCTGCCTGGGTGCCTGCTGGTGAAGTACATGTCCCTGGCCCTGAAATGGCTGCTGAACTGGCCTCTGCTGCTGTATGTGAGGGCGCTTGGCTGGCCCTGCACTAGAACTAGCCCCTAAGGTATCACTGCTCCTCTTTGGCTTGAGGCCGAAGTCCTCCTCTGCAATCTGTGCGTCCATCAATATCTGATCGAACGTCACGTCACGGCGTCCCGAGGTGCGGGTGCGTACTGTATAAATAAGTCCCCTGCAGAACTTACGAGCCTTCTGCCACTCATCCTGGATCATATCGGGAGCGAACCTGCTAAGGCGGAAGAACTCAGCTGCATACTCGTCCACCGACGAGTTTTCCTGCACTAGACCCACGAACTGGCCCTCCAATACTGTAAGAGCCACGTCCGGGAAGAACTTCTCCTTGAAGAGCCTCCGAAAGTTCTCCCAAGTCAGCCCTCTCACTGACGCACGAGGATCCGTGCGGTACCATGTCAGCGCAATGTCGAAGAATCGGCTGGCTGCGGCCGAAACCCAAAGCGCTCTAGGAAGCTCTGCCAGCTCCATGCTCCGCTGTACATCCTCTAGCCATTCGTCTGCATAGAGGATGCCCTCCGTGCCTGTGAAGTCCCTGGAGCTCATCTTCCTGAAGTCCAATACTGTCCCCGGCCTGGACTGCTGCTGGTACGGCTGCTGACCAGTAGGGCCCTGTACCGTACCCAGTGCCAATCTTTCTACTGTTGCCAGGGCAAGCTGATGCGAGTTCTCCATACTCTGCCTTAGCATCTCGATCTGTCGGTGTGACGCCTCCGACTGGCGCTATGATGCCTCTGCCTGGGACCGCTGTGTCTCTATCATCTGCTGAAGGAGAAGGAACATATGATGCGTATCCGTCGGTACCGGTGGTGGTGGCAGCAGAATCTCCGAAACAATGGCCGTAACTCTCTGGGGTGGAGGTGGTAGACCTTCCTGTGCAACTGCCTGGGTCTCCAGAATAGTAGAATCACTGGGGGGCAGTCTCGTGAACTTCCTCCTCAGCCTGGTCAGATCTGTCGGGCAAGCTACTCGATCTAGTGGCCTGCGGGTGCGTCTTCGTCGTCCTGGAGATGAATCGAAACAAAGAGATCAATATGGCACATGAGTAGATTTATCAAGGAAGGACAGTTAATTTAATATAAGGGAAGTAATCATGATAATCAAAAGATCAGAAATTTTCCTAGATGTGATTGAGAAACTCCTATCATGTCCTAGGTCCTACGTCCAAATTGCAGGCTCGTAATTAGTACTCTAAGTCGAGCACCATTATGAGATCGCACTAATTGTGACACAGACCTGCATGGGCTACCACAAAAATGTGTCACGACCCGCACCCTGATTAGGGGCACGAGAACGTGGGTACATCCAGCCTACGTCGCAGTGTCGACGGAAGAACGCTGTATAGGTCATCTATAACAACTAACATCTAACAATAAGATATATAAACCTGTCATCTCCGCACGGAGGTATAAAATAACATCTCAACTCTATATCTCAAACACAAGTCTAGGAAAGATAAAGATAGAACATGATATGGAATTAGACGAAAGAAAGGAACTGAAATATAAATAGAGTTATCACACTACACAAAGTAGATGTCCAACACAAATAAGTACAAAACTTGAAATATAACTAAGTCACAACTAACAATCGGAACAATCCGATACAAAATGAAAACTATAAACACTAGACTAGACTAGGCACCCTCTACTTAGCAAGATGCTCCTCAGGCTCCTGAAGGTCACACTCATGTGTTCCATAGAAGGTAGGACAGTCACCATCATCATCTGTAATATTTTCAACAGGTCCAGTCAGGACAGGAACGAGCACAATACATCTCACGCAGTTCATATCATATTGGGAAATGTAAAGCATGCATAGAGTAAGATACATGGACTGTAAAGAAATATATATAAAAACGAGAGAGATTTGATAACTGGAAATATCTATATATACGATAAGTAAGAACTGTAGGTAACCTATGATTTAGAGCATGAGATGGTTATATAAACGGGTTTAGGACATATACAAGATTTCACAAGATTTTACAAGATTTGTACAAGATGGGATTTTGATCACATAACTATTTCCTACTCACCCTCCCCAATCAATACACAACGATCCAGTCAAGTTACGTTACCTTGTACAAGAGGTTTTTATCATGTTTGCTCACGTGATCATGAGAGTACAAGATTGCACAAGAGTATACATGAAAGCGATGTACATAAAATACAAGATGTTCGTAAAAAGCACATGACAACTGTATCTGATGCACCCCGAGAGAGATAACATCGCATGATAAGATCCATATAGTATCAATCCGTGATAATAACGTGACAGCATCATGTAAGGTATTCTAGAGCAAGAATATAAATTCTAACAAGTATAAAATGATCAGAGAATGTACTCGCCTGTCACCATGTATGACTGATATGAATAGATGTCCGAACTGGTGTCACAGAGTCCTATTTAGAGTAAAACATGTCACAATATATCCACAATAGTAAAATTAGAGTATACAAGGCATACTACATAATTCTAGGTCAATCTGGTCAAAAGTCAACTCTTGGTCAACTCAACAGTCAAACTAGGTCACAGGAAGTCATACTAGGTCACAGGGAATCAAACTAAGTCAAATAAAGTTAAACAAGGTAAAATAAGTCAAGGTTAGTCAAATCTAGGTTAAAGTCAACTCTTGGTCAACATTCTAGTCAATTCTCTAAGGCTAACACAAATCATGACACAACTCCTAAGTATCCCACTTAACCCCATACATATCTTAATCTACATAGGACTATCTACATAATCATATGGTCAAACATAAATCAACTAGTTTAATAGTCTAGGGTTTAGTCAAACCTTAGTTATCAAGCCCTTTAAAGTCCATCCAAGCCATTTCTAGGTCAAATTGGTCAAGGTTAGATCAACCATGGTCAAATTAGTTAGGGTTTAGTCAAACTAGTCATTCTAGGTTATTTCAAGTCAAATCTAGGTTAACTAGGTCAAGTTTGACCTAAGGTTGACTTTGGTCAACTTTAGTCAAACAAGGTCAACTTCCTAGGTCAAGGGTCACTTGGTTAAATTAGGGTTAGCCCCTAATGGCCATAGGCTAGTAACTATGACCATAGGCTAATCACATAGGTCACTACACATAGGTTCACATATAGCTACCTATAGGTAAACCTACATCTATGTAATATATATATACATACCCACATGTATACAATATCAATATATACTATATATGTTTATCAATATATACTATATATATATATATATATATATATATATATATATATATATATATATATATATATATATATATATATATATATATATATATATATATATATATATATATATATATATATATATATATATATATATATATATATACCATATATACCATATATATAACCATATATATATAAAATATATATATATATATATATATATATATATATATATATATATATATATATATATATATATATATATATATATATATATATATATACCAAAAAAAAAAAAAATATATATATATATATATATATATATATATATATATATATATATATATATATATATATATATATATATATATATATATACCATATATATAACCATACATACCCAAATATATATAATACTATATATATACTCACTATGTCTAACATATATATATATATATATATATATATATATATATATATATATATATAGGCGCACCGGCACTTGGGGCATCGGACAGAGTTCGAGCCCCCACGGGGGCGGCTTGGTGGTTCGCCCACGGCCCCCGGGCTAGGCGGTGGCTGGGTGTCTTTGACACAGCCGCTTGGTTTTAAAAAAATATATATATATATACATATATATACATAAAACATATACATATATATATAGAGAGAGAGAGATGAATAGTGAACAAGAGAGAGAGAGATGAATGTGGGTGTGTGTGTGTGTCACTGTGTACACAGAACAGGTGGGTTTGTTCTCAGATTTCTGAGAAAGGGGGTACACAAACACACACACACATACACATTACATATATATATATATATACACCTATATACACCCATACATATATACATACATACCCACATACATACATACACACACATATACATATATTCTTATATATAAGTGTATAAATACACAAATACATATATATATACTCAAAAATTGAATCAAAATCCACTTTGAAAACTGGGAAAATACTGGAATATAGGAATTACTGTGCAGTGTAGGTAAATTGGGGGAAACCCAAATCAAGGCCAAAAACCTAGCTAATACTCTACTCTAATGGTTGGTAATCGTGCCCCCATATGTATACGTGTCGTAGGGGTCCCTAGGAGTCCACCACGACACGACACAACGTGTCCAGGACTAGAAAACCCAAATCGGGTAAGTATGTGCAGTGACAGTGTCGTGCATAGGTGCACACGATTGTAGGACACGACACAAGTGTCCATAGGTCTCGTGCACACGTGTATAGGTTCGCCTAGGGTTAGTCTAGGTGTCTAGGTTCCTGCACCGTGTCTACATGTCACCAGGACACTACACGAGATGCGTATCAGTCGAGAAAACTCGACTGATACACACTGTGCAGCACAGTGTGGTACGGTGGGTTCGACGCCTCGTGGACACGACACACACCACGTGGGGCCACGTGGTCATGCCCACGTGTAGCCCACATGTTGGGCTACACACTCGTGCAAACACGAGGTGTCCAGGTGTCGTGTCCGCACGACACGATGCGCGCAATGTCGGCTCTGTGTAGTGCGCACAGAGCAGTGTAAAACCCGTGTGAGTACGATTTCTCACTCGACACGACACGGCTTGACACAAAACTTTGGGGATGTCTTGTCAGACATTGCCCCTAGGTTTGTGTCAAGTTTCGCGTATCCACGTGTCCAGGTGAAGGAGAAAAGGGGGTCGGGTAGCAGGACATAGTGCACAGTGTGCGCACAATATGTTCGTGTCTATTTTGGACACGAACACGACACGATAACGTGCTCAGTCCACTAGGGTTGTGTCCTACATGTCTAGGGCTACCCAAAAATATAATTTGTTTTAGAAAATAATAACTTTTGTTCCTAAGTGGCATTTCACCAAACACTGAAATTTAAACACAGATACGTGTCCGATACGGACACCAAACCAAACCTATTTTCTACCAAACTTGACACACAGCTAGGGTTTACCTATATGCATGCAATTATGAAGAGAAAACACAATATTAACTAGGTTTGGGGATATTTACCTATGAGTGCAAAATCCTCAATAATAGGCCCTTTTGAATGAAATCCTCCTTCGACTCCCAACGTCCAAAGCTCCACAATTCCTTGCTAGCAAGCCACAATTGGTATTCTCTAGTGTAGGGGAGTCTAATGCAAGAAACTAGGCTCAAATTGGAGTTGAAATGGTTAAGTGGTGAGGGTGTGAAGTTGTAGGAAAATTAGGTTTTTAGTATAATGAAAATGAGGTGTGAATGAAGGGGGTGTGTTTATATGGAAGGGTGTAGGGTTTGGGCTGCCATGGGTAGGGTAGGGGTAGATATTTAGGGTTCATCCACCTTGCTAACTTAGCTCCTAAGTCTTGGACCAAGTAGATAGATATTTAGGTTTCTAGGAAATATCTAAAAGTAAAATATCTAGATATTATCAAACCTAGATATTTACACATAAAGCTAATATCTAACATTAGCCTCCTAGGTTAGTGACTAATCTCTAGATTAGGGTAAACTAGGTTAGGGACTAATCATGATACTAACAATAATTAAAATAATATTAAAATCACATAATTCAAATAATTCCAAATAAATCCTAGAAAATTACCAAAATACCCTTTAGGCTAAAAAGCCCTAATTTGATGTTCTAAGCCTATGGCTAGGCTCACATGGTCATGGCAACTTCTAGGTTAAGGAAAACTAGGGTTTACACTAAGGTTTTGCTAGTAAGTCACAAAGTCATAAGTCATGACTTAGAAAATGGTTTTAATTACACTAATAATTACCAAAAATTATATCATGACTAAAATACTATTAATTAATAATAAAAGATTATAAATTTTCAAAATATTCCAATTTTAGAAAACTGGGTGCTACAGTTGCTGCCATCGCCTCTTCTGAGTCCAATGATGATGAGGAGCCTGCATCTCCTGCTCCCTTTGCTGCTCCTGACTCACCTGCTCCCGAGTCCACTGCTACACTGGACTCTCTTCAGACTATGCTTCGCGATCGCTTCCGTTTGGAGGACGAGAGCTGGGCCGAGATGGATGATCGCTGGACGCAGATGGATTACCGCACTACTCTGCAGATGAGTGCGCTCAGCAACTCCATCCACGACATTCCGTACTCTATGGCCTCTCATCCGACGATGTCGATTCCGATGCTGCGTGATCCGTCTTACGACGGCTATCGCATAAACGATTCGTGGGTTCGTCGCTATCTTGATCCAACTTCAGCCTTTGTGGATCTCCGCCGTACTAGTTCTGATGGTGCGGGTCCCTCTCATGCTCCTTGATGGATATGGCCATTTGTACTGCTACTGATGATTAGGACTGTTTTTATTTTTGGCATTTTGTTTCTTTTTGCTCAGTTTGCTTATATTTTTATGTCTTTAGAACTCTATGTTTTGGTTTATTTTATGCATGTTCTCTTTCATTATATGGTTGTTAGCTTAATCTCTTTATGCCTACCTCCATTTTTGCTGATTGTCAAAAGGGGAAGAACCATTGCTATTTGTATGAACCTATATTATGTATATTTGGATAAGTATCTACAGGAAATATCATCTACGGGGGAGTACGATTGTTCAAGTACGGGGGAGCTATAATATGTCCAGGTATGAATATTGGACATACAAATATCATGTTTTGTCAATTATCAAAATGGGGGAGATTGTTGATCCAAACCGGACCACAGTCAACCTAATCTTGACAATTAACAAAACAATATTTGTTGTAGTCCAATTTGACACATCGAGCTCAAAAATCAATCTACTCAGCTCATTTGTTCCAGTTTACAGTTGCTTAGAGTTGTACCACTTTGTTGTATACTGGAGTCTGTATTTTTATTATTCTTGAGTATAGGATGATGTACGTTGGATCATACTGAGCACTTTGGGCTAGCCATAGCTTTATAGGATGACTTAGCCCAAATCCCAAACAACCCATTTATCCAAAGCCCACAAATAGAACATTCTGTCCATAATAGACAAAGTTCGGGCCGAACTCGGTCCCCAAAATTTCAGGATGCTGATTTTTAGGTATTGATCATTGCTAGTTGTCCAACGGCCAAAAATTTGAATTATTTATACCGAATTCTGCCTACCCCGAACCCTATAAATAGGCCTTGGTTTCTCTCATTTGAAACCATCCACTCTTCTCTTCTTCTTCTATTACATAGCCTATATATTCAAGAGCCTTACCTTCCCATCCACTTAGCATTCAAACTTTCTAACCGTCCAAGGTGCTCGGTACGATTCAGCTAGAAGTTTGAAGTGCAAAAAGTTGTAAGTCACTTAAAAAAGTCCAAGTTTCGCCAAAGCGATCATTGAAAGAAGTTTGGCGTGCTCTTCTATGAAAAGGCACGTGGTTGTAACCCTATTTCATAAATAGTGGATTTCAATCCTGGGCTAGAGTTCTCAGGCCTGGACTAGTCCTCCACGAGGAAAACCAGGTAAAAAATCTTGTTGTGTTTGTGCTTGCTCTCTACTCTTTATTTCCGCATTTATTCTTACTCTGATTATTTAGTTGGTGAAAAGAGTTTAAATTTTTAATTGATCATTTTTGATATAAACTCTATTCACTCCCCTCTAGAGTTGCCAACTTGGTCTTCACTCTGATCCTGATGGCGACTGCTGCTGAAGAACGTTCGGGATGACTGAAGAAAGTCTCGGAGTAGGAAGAGGTGCACTCCCATAAGCTGCAGATATCCCAGCCTGAGCTGGCATAACAGGAGCTGCATTCTCGGGGCCTTGCTGATTAAAAGGAGTGGCAGACCCCTCAGTGGTGTCTTCCCGATCGAGACGATGAGATCGCGTCTCCAAAACCATCCTGAAGACAGATCAAACGAGAGGACAATCACTGAGAATGAAGCGATAACATCAAGGAAGGATGGTTTATTTTCAAGGAAAGACAATAATGCAGCAAATTTTAGATAACATGAATTTGATTAAGAGTTTTTTCTAATATAATTTAGTACCTTCAAAATATATCCTAATCCTACTGCAGGCGGTAGTGATACTCTAGTTCGAATACCACTACGTAAACTCGACCTGCATGGGCCACCACAAAAAACGTGTCACGACCCGTACCCTAGAGTAAGGGCATGAGACATGGGTACGTCCAGCCTACGCCGCAGTGTCGGCGGTAGAACGTTGTCCTAGGTCACATACATCTAACAGTTATAAGGTACCTGTACAGTTTATACACTCCGAATGGAGGTGACATAAATAAGTACAACTCAATCACAACTAAGGAAGAAAGTACGATACGATAGAATAAATAAAACACAGAATCCACAGATGATAAATACAAGATAGAGAGATAGTTGAAATCTAAGATAAACATCTCCACAAATCCAGAGTACAAACTCCAATATATACAAGTGTATCCGACATAACATGAAGATAAATAGAACTAGCCTAGCTAACTAGTCTAGTCTATAGGGGTAGTGTCATCAGCAAGTGCTGGGTCCTCCTGAGGGTCCAGCTCAAGTGTGTCGTCTAAGCCTGCTCCGTAATAGGTGGGATACAGCTCCTCAAAGTCATCTATAATATTTTAACAGGTCCAATCAGGACTGGAGCGAGCACAGTACATCTCACGCAGTTCATATCATGACAGAAATAAAATACAGGCAATAGAGTAAGATATATAAAACGCTGAAGAATATACATAAAGTAAAAGAGAAGGCTGTAATGAAATATCTACTATAAATAAAGAGCTACAGTGAACTAGTGATTTAGAGTACAAGCTAGACATGTGAACGGCTTGATAATAAACATAAGAGTTTGCACATGACTATACTACTTTAAAAATTGTCCACATAACTATTTATCCTCTCTCGTACCTCAATCAATACACAAGGATCCGTTTAAGTTATGTTATTGCACATAAAATTCACATGAGGGCCCATAAATGGGTGCACATGAATATAAACATGGGGGCTCCGTGAACATGAAAGTACATGAATCACAAGAGTGTACATGAATGGTGAAAGCACAAGAATACATGATAAAAGTGAAACGCACATGACATGATGTATCTGATGCTCCCGAGGGGGATAACATCGTATGAAAAGATCCATATAGTACTAATCCGTGTTTCCATCGTGTCAGCATCAAGTAAAATAATCTAGAGCAAGAAAATACTCCTAGCAAATATGAAACGGTCAGAGAATGTACTCGCCTGATATCCTGAACGTCTAAATGAAATACTGCCTAAGGAGTGGTGTCTGGCTCCTAATCAGAACAGTACAAGTCATAACATGTCCAACTAATAAAGTAAGCTACTATGATGCAGTCTACATGATATTGGGTCAATTCTAGACCAAAGTCAACCTTGGTCAACTTCAGTCAACTAACTAGTCAATGCTAGGTTAACTAGGTCAACCTAGACCCAATGAAGTCTCACTAGGCCAAACCAGTCTACCCTACCAAGTATACACCATACACAAGTCTATATGACTACTCATGTGCATATTTACCATATGCCAAGATCACACAAGGATACCATAGGCTATGCACATACAATTTCCATACATTTATACACACACTATTCATATAGGTAATCTGTAATGTTCCAAATTCGTGATACGTATTTAGTGTACGTATACGTATTTTGGACCCATATTTTATTTAGTCATGATTAGTTATCTTGGTTTATTTTACACTGGCTTGGTTTTATTGGCATTGATAGTTTAAATGGTTTTAATGGTTCATTGGTTTATTTTGGATTAGTGAGGCTTGGTTTATTTCATGATTCATTTGGTTTAAATTGCTAAGAGAGAGTTTATTCGCCTTGACTTGGTTGGTTCGACTTGGCTTTGTTTTGCCTTGGTTCATCATGGACCAAGGGGTGAACCCCCTACCTACCACCACCATCCCCATTTATTAACCCCTTCTCCTTTCTCTCTCTTCATTAATCTTCTTCTTCTTCCTTATTTACTCCTCACCTACCAGAGGGAGAGAGGGGTCTAGGCAAGTGCAACATGCTTCATGAAGAAACTCCAATTTTATTGCTTCATTCTCTTCCTTACAACCTTTTAACTTACTTTAGTACTTGGCATTTCTACTTTTTATGGCTAGATTCTCGTAGATCTAAGTTTATACTATTTTTGAATTTCTGGGTTGTGATCTATTTAATCTTGTTTTTATCAAGTTCTGATGGTTCCATGTTATAGAGCATTTCGTTCTGCCCTATTTTGACCTATAAAAGTTCGAATTTGGACTCTGGATGAAAAATTTATGGAGCTTGGGAGCCTTGGCTTGAAGAGTTCTTCTCTTCAGAAGGATGGAGAAGAAGAACTGTTCACAGCCGTATGAACTTAGCCGCATAGCCTTTATGCGGCAAGTTTCCTTCCTGCCGCATAAGCCTTGCTGCACTGTTTAGTCGTAGGGACTACCTCCTCAGTCGCATAAAGGTTTAATCCTCGGTCGCATGAACTTTCAATCCCAGCCGCATGACTTAGAACCATTATTTTAGCCGCATTTGACTTAACTCGGGCCGCATGGACTTGATTGGTTATTTTAGCCGCATGAACCCTTGATTGAATCCTAGCCGCATGAAGATTCGCCCATTTCCAGCTGCATTGGACTGAGCCACATGCGCCCTGTTTTGCCTGGCCGTATGGGGACTAGTCCTTACCCAGCCATATGAGTTGATCCTGCCGCATATTGTTCCCAGCCGCATGAGCTAGTCTCTATCTTGACCGCATGAGAGATTATTTTCTGGCCGCATAAGAGTTCACTCTTGGCCGCATGAGCCTAATCTACCTGAGCCGCATGGGCTCGATTTCTGACCCGCATTGATCCAGCCGCATGGACCGATCTTCCTGAGCCGCATATACCTGTTCTTCCTGAGTCGCATGGCTCTCCAATAGCCCTGTGTACTATTATTTTATTACGATTTGCCCATGTCTTGTAACCCCTTTATTGTATATTTTACGTCCATTTTATATCCTTACGCCTTTTGTCCTTAACTTGATTGACATGATTGAATGATAAACTAACATGACACGATAGTGGCCCGCCGTGGCGCACTCCTGACAAAGTACACTTGGCATGATAAACTGACCTGATATATCTTGAACAGCTGTTGCGACGGCTACCTGACATGACCTGGCCCGTATAAGTAACCTGGACACCGTAGGCGATTGTGCTTGTACAAATAATCCAGTCATGTCTTGCATCATGTCTAGGAGGGGACTCCGGAGTACCACGGTCAGGAGTAACTACTGAAACGGACTAAGGTTAACGACTAGAATAATTTACTAGTCATGAAGAGATGTTCCCCGGTTACAGGCGATCCCGTTATCCCAGCCGCAAATGTTTGGACTTGTAGCCTGCCGACGAGTAGGGCACATTTCCAGCCCACTGTTATGTGGGGCACCCACCATTGTCACTTAAATAATTGAACTCTATTGTCACTCTTATGTATTGTACTCTCTAAATTGTCACTATAATGTTCGCCTGGATAACCTGGATAGCTGCAGGGCCTGTGACTACTTGGAGCATCTCATTGCATCTTGCTAGTAACTAGGACTGTGATAACCCTAGTTAGTTAATATAGAAAGCCGTAGGCAATGATTGGCCGTGATTGCTTGGATGGAGTCTAGTCCAGTATAGTATTGTCTAGAAGTGATTGATTGCAAGATTATACCAGAATGATTGAATGATTGTCACTCCAGATTGTTACTATAACGATTGTACTCTATTATCACTCTAGCGTATTGTACTCTTCATTGTCACTTTTATCATTGAACTCTCTCCTTTTCACCTTAATGATTGGCACCTTTAGCAATAAATGATCAGAGACTAAGTTCTGTTCAGGCGAAGGGTTACAATCTCGGTCCTTGTTTGGTTTAAGGATTGTAACCTGGCTTCCGGAATAGTACCTTTGTCTTCTCTTCATATATTGTCCAGCTATATTTTATTTAGCATGATTCTCCAGTTATCGTATGTCAATGATGCTTCACTTAATTATTTTCTCCAATTAGAATAACTGCATTGGTAGTGCACAAACCTCAATCTGTGTTACTTATTGTTGTTTTCTTATGTATTGAATGCTAATGATTTGTTGGTTTTAGTTCTTAAGTGAAGTCTCCTTTGTGGCACTTGCTCTTTCTGGGGTCTGATCCAGCTGGTTTTGTATGGCCAGATACCGGAGCAGCACCAAAGGATCTCCCTGCTTTTCAGCTCAATGGTGGTCACCAGGCGTAACCAGGGCATCGAGTGGGTTTCTTTTGTTCTTCCACTGTAATATTGTAAATTATTCTTTTGAGGCATTTAGCCGACGAGCAAGTGTTAGCTCGATTGTACTTATTTACTGTCCGCCTACGGGCTGTAACATGATTGACAAGCCCCGGGGGTTGATCATGTATGATTGAACTCTTGCTAGTCCTCACATTTTGTAACGACTAGCTTCATGATCATTCCGAATATGTAATGTATGGGACGCCTTACTATTGTGTATTTGGTGGTCTGACATCTTGTAACTATTATTTGTTGGTTGAGATTGAGACAATAGGCTATTTTATGACCTTAAGAGACCGATAGATTGTAGTGAAACCCTCACATATCTAGACAGCCGTGACCGTATAGCGACGTGGATTCCATTTCGTTATACGTAGCTGGCTATGTCCGCCCCCGCTCTCCAGTGTTCTAGTTCTGTGGCGTGACATGGTTTAAGTGGTGGCCCATACAGGTCTTGTCAATCAAGAAATGTGAGGGTTTACCGGATAGATGTCTCAATCTGTACTCGCCTTTGATCTCCACTCGTATCTTCTTATCTCCCTGAATTCCTGACTTGATAACATGCTTGTATCATTGATCTATCATGGTCCTTCTTTAATATCCCTGATGTCATTTGCTCCAGTGACATCGTTCCTGTTGATCAGGCAGAAGGAGCTCAGTCCTCAGCAGCAGCCTCCCGAGCCGTGCCTCCTGGAGAATCAGTACCGCCAGTTCAGCCCGTCCAGCCAGCAGGGTCAGAGGATGGAGGATTGGTAGGACTCATCCGTGAGTTGCTTGCGTCCCAAGATCGTCAGGGAGATGCCCTGCACCAAGTAGTACAAGATGCTCTGAATAGAAGTGGTCCCCGAGGGAACAGTACGGTCAACAGTTTCAAGCGCCTGAACCCTCCCTTCTTCGATGGCAGCGAGGATGCCATTGCTGCCGATGCATGGCTACAAGATATAGAGGTGATTCTCGAAGCCGTAAAGATTCCAGAAGACGAGAAGGTGGCTGTGGTGCGCCTACAGTTATTGGATCTAGCCCGTAGTTGGTGGGCCGCACAAGCAGTAGGATTGGCAACACCTGTCTCCTGGGCAGTGTTCAGCGAAAAGTTCCAGACCAAGTATTATGATGCAGTGGCTCGATATGACTTGCAGACCAGGTTCAGTAATCTTAAGCATATGGGAAGGACGGTCGACGGTTATGCGGCCGAGTTTTCCAGACTCAGTCGGTTTGCTCCCACCTTGGTGGAAACCGAGTTTGACAGAGCGCAGAGGTTCCAACAGGGACTTCACCTGGAAATTATATTGGCAGTAGAACAGTTCGAGCATTAGACCTATGATGCAGTGTTGCGAGCAGCAAGGAGGCACGAGTATACCTCCCAAAGAATAGTGGACAGGACCGAAGGTCGGAAGCGGTCCCATAGTCAAATGAATCAGTCTTCAGCCCCAGCCCCGGCAGCCAGGGCTTTGACTATTGGAGCTCCGAGGCGAGCGGCCTCAATGACGTCGGTTCAGCACTCAATCCCGACGTACTCTCAGCAGAAACAGAAGCAAGCGCAGTCTTCCGTCGTGGGCTGTTTTTATTGTGGGATGCCTGGACATATGGAAGCGGAGTGTCGCAAGGCGTTGGGATTGTGTTTATTGTGTGGAGCACCGAACCATAGGGTGGAGTCCTGCCCATTCAGAGTTGATTCAGCATCGATAGTATCTAGTCCCTCGGTTAGGGGACCAGCCCCAGCTCCAGTTTACCAGCAACAGCAGTTCCCGTTCCCGAGGCCATTGCCGACTCAGGCCCAGACTTTCCAGCAACAGAATCCGCGACAGTTTGCCTTAGCCCAGGCTCAGGTTCAGAATTGGCCGAGAGGTATATGTGTCCTCTCATCTTGCTTTTCTACCGTCATTATGTGGGGTGCATGACGTATTTCATATATCCTAATTACAACGGTACATCTCGGACCCGAGCCATATCCTAGGTCATTCGAAACTGATTATTGGTACCAACCTTTTCGTATGAGGATAGGCCCGTGTCCATGTTTGACCAAAGAGAGAGACCTCGAGCGCAAGACTATCAGTTTAGTCCGTGTTGCTTAGAGTCATCCCTCTTTGGGAGAGTCAAACTTGGGAGCATGAGGGTGATATCTGATCAGGTCATCCCGGCTGGTTTGACTCGTAAGGTGTAATATCTTCTTTATGCCTTACGCTTCGAATCCTTACTTGCATGAATGATTGTATGATTGATTGGTAGTGGTAGATTGCCTATGATAGAATAGCTTTCCCTTACATCTCTAGCCTCTTGATTAAATTCCGAGGACGAAATTCTTTTAAGGTGGGTAGGATGTAATGTCCCAAATTCGTGATACGTATTTAGTATACGTATACGTGTTTTGGACCCATATTTTATTTAGTCATGATTAGTTATCTTGGTTTATTTTGCACTGGCTTGGTTTTATTGGCATTGATAGTTTAAATGGTTTTAATGGTTCATTGGTTTATTTGGATTAGTGAGGCTTGGTTTTTTTTATGATTCATTTGGTTTAAATTGCTAAGAGAGAGTTTATTGGCCTTGACTTGGTTGGTTCGGCTTGGCTTGGTTTTGCCTTGGTTTATCATGGACCAAGGGGTGAACCCTCTACCTACCATCACCATCCCCATTTATTAACCCCTTCTTCTTTCTCTCTCTTCATTAATCTTCTTCTTCTTCCTTATTTACTCCTTACCTACCAGAGGGAGAGAGGGGTCTAGGCAAGTGCAACTTGCTTCATGAAGGAACTCCAATTTTATTGCTTCATTCTCTTCCTTACAACCTTTTAACTTACTTTAGTACTTGGCATTTCTACTTTCTATGGCTAGATTCTCGTAGATCTAAGTTTATACTATTTTCGGATTTCTAGGTTTTGATCTATTTAATTTTGTTTTTATCAAGTTCTGATGGTTCCATGTTATAGAGCATTTCGTTCTGCCCTATTTTGACCTATGGAAGTTCGGATTTGGACTCTGGATGAAATATTTATGGAGCTTAGGAGCCATGGCTTGAAGAGTTCTTCTCTTCAGAAGGATGGAGAAGAAGAACTGTTCACAGCCGCATGAACTTAGCCGCATAGCCTTTATGCGGCAAGTTTCCTTCCTGCCGTATAAGCCTTGCTGCACTGTTTAGTCGCATGGCCTATGGCGCAGGGACTAACTTCTCAGTCGCATAAAGGTTTAATCTTCGGCCGTATGAACTTTCAATCCCAGCCGCATGACTTAGGACCATTATTTTAGCCGCATTAGACTTAACTCGGGCCGCATGGACTTGATTGGTTATTTTAGCCGCATGAACCCTTGATTGAATCCTAGCCGCATGAAGACCCGCCCATTTCCAGCTGCATTGGACTGAGCCGCATGTGCCCTATTTTGCCTGGCCGCATGGGGACTAGTCCTTACCCAGCCGCATGAGTTGATCCTGCCGCATATTGTTCCCCAGCCGCATGAGCTAGTCTCTATCTTGATCGCATGAGAGATTATTTTTTGGCCGCATAAGAGTTCACTCTTGGCCGCATGAGCCTAATCTACCTGAGCCGTATGGGCTCGATTTCTGACCCGCATTAATCCAGCCGCATGGACCGATCTTCATGAGCCGCATATACCTGTTCTTCCTGAGCCGCATGGCTCTCCAATAGCCCTGTGTACTATTATTTTATTACTATTTGCCCATGTCTTGTAACCCCTTTATTGTATATTTTACGTCCATTTTATATCCTTACGCCTTTTGTCCTGAACTTGATTGACATGATTGAATGATAAACGGACATGACAGGATAGTGGCCTGCCATGGCGCACTCCTGACAAAGTACACTTGGCATGATAACCTGACCTGATATATCTTGAACAGCTGTTGCGACGGCTACCTGACATGACCTGGCCCGTATAAGTAACCTGGACACCGTGGGCGATTGTGCTTGTACAAATAATCCAGTCCTGTCTTGCATCATGTCTAGGAGGGGACTCCTGAGTACCACGGTCAGGAGTAACTACTGAAATGGACTAAGGTTAACGACTAGAATAATTCACTAGTCATGAAGAGATGTTCCCCAGTTACAGGCGATCCCGTTATCCCGGCCGTAAATGTTTGGACTTGTAGCCTGCCGACGAGTAGGGCACATTTCTAGCCCACTGTTATGTGGGGCACCTACCATTGTCACTTAAATGATTGAACTCTATTGTCACTCTTATGTATTGTACTCTCTAAATTGTCACTATAATGTTCGCCTGGATAACCTGGATAGCTGCAGGGCCTGTGACTACTTGGAGCATCTCATTGCATCTTGCTAGTAACTAGGACTGTGATAACCCTAGTTAGTTAATGTAGAAAGTCGTAGGCAATGATTGGCCGTGATTGCTTGGATGGAGTCTAGTCCAGTATAGTATTGTCTAGAAGTGATTGATTGCAAGATTGTACCAGAATGATTGAATGATTGTCACTCCAGATTGTTACTATAACGATTGTACTCTATTGTCACTCTAGCGTATTGCACTCTTCATTGTCACTTTTATCATTGAACTCTCTCCTTTTTACCTTAATGATTGGTACCTTTAGCAATAAATGATCAGAGACTAAGTTCTGTTCAGGCGAAGGGTTACAATCTCGGTCCTTGTTTGGTTTAAGGATTGTAACCTGGCTTCCGGAATAGTACCTTCGTCTTCTCTTCATATATTGTCCAGCTATATTTTATTTAGCATGATTCTCCAGTTATCCTATGTCAATGATGCTTCACTTAATTATTTTCTCCGATTGGGATAAGTGCATTGGTAGTGCACAAACCTCAATCTGTGTTACTTATTGTTGTTTTCTTATGTATTGAATGCTAATGATTTGTTGGTTTTAGTTCTTAAGTGAAGCCTCCTTTGTGGCACTTGCTCTTTCCGGGGTCTGACCCAGCTGGTTTTGTATGGCCAGATACCGGAGCAGCACCAAAGGATCTCCCTGCTTTCCAGCCCGATGGTGGTCACTAGGCGTAACCAGGGCATCGAGTAGATTTCTTTTGTTCTCCCACTGTAATATTGTAAATTATTCTTTTGAGGCGTTTAGCCGACGAGCAAGTGTTAGCTCGATTGTACTTACTTACTGTCCGCCTACGGGCTGTAACATGATTGACAAGCCCCGGGGGTTGATCATGTATGACTGAACTCTTGCTAGTCCTCACATTTTGTAACGACTAGCTTCATGATCATTCCGAATATGTAATGTATGGGACGCCTTACTATTGTGTATTTGGTGGTCTGACATCTTGTAACTATTATTAGTTGGTTGAGATTGAGACAATAGGCTATTTTATGACCTTAAGAGACCGATGGATTGTAGTGAAACCCTCACATATCTAGACAGCCGTGACCGTATAGCGGCGTGGATTCCATTCCGTTATACGTAACTGGTTATGTCCGCCCCCGCTCTCCAGTGTTCTGGTTCTGGGGCGTGACATAATCCTATATTATATTACAAATATCACATTAGTTATATATATTATTATTATTATTATATATATACATGAAGAGTTAGAGAGGGAAGAGCTTGCATATGTGAGTGTGTGTCTATACATAGGCATGTGTGTGTGTATAGGTGAGCTGACATCAGTGTATACATTTGTGTAATAGGTTAGCAATGATTCCATAGTGTGTGTGTGTGTCATTAGGTGTCTTAAATGTGTGTGTGAATGAGTGAATAGGCAGTTAGGAAACAGTGTAATGGCCTTCTCAGATTTTGTAAGGTGAGATATGTATGTGGGCTGAAATCAATGTGTGCAAGAGTGGATATAGGCAGTTAGTGTTTTGTGTGTGTGTCCTTGTAGCTTGGATACATGTGACAGGGATATAGGAACATGTGTGTATGGGTTAGCATTCAATGTGGTTCTCAGGAAAAATGAATGCATAAATGGGTGTGTGTAATGTGTGTTAATCAGTTTACAAAGTGAAGTCCCAGATTTCAGGTATAATCAGTGAGAGTAGGCTAATCCCAGTTAGATTTCAGTTTTACATTTCAACAGTGTGTGGCAATAGTGTCATGTGTGTGTAACAGTTAGTTATTTCCCTGTGTGTGAGTGAATACATAATGGTATCAATCTCAGGAATTTCGAAAGACAGTGTGTCAGTGTCAACAGTGTCTCAGTCCAGGTTTAGTGTAGGTGTGTGTGTCTGTGTACATGAGAGTATATGTGCCAATGTGTCTATATGTTCTCAGGAACTAATCAGTGAATTACAAATGAATGCTAATTTTCTCAGGTTTCAACAAAGTGACAGCGATATATGGGAAAAAAAAATCAGTGTAGGTGTACATGTGTATATAATCCCAGTTTTCTCAATGCAACCATTCACATCTACTACCACCTAATCATGCTAGAAGAAGCCCTAACATCTGAACTATATACTGCATAAGAGAGTAACAGTGAGTTAATATGAAATTGAAACACAACAGGGAATGAATGGGAAATTACTGAAATTGAACTCAGTCGTAGGGACTGGAAAATCGAACACAAAACTCCAAATGAAATTTCGATCACATATCTATGATAAACAAAAACCCTAACATGATATCTAAATGTAACAGCAACTAACCCACATTAAATTATACGATATCAACATCCAAATGTAAATCAAAATGGAAAATAGTGAGTTATTTCACTGATACTTAACAGCATCAGAAAATGGGGATTTCCCATTCGAAATTGAAATAACAATTAACAAGTAGGTTAATGGTTGGTAGTTAGTGACTAACATATGCACGTGTTATTCATACAGTATAGTGTCCAAAAACAGGACACAAACGTGTCCAAGAACCACACGAACCCAACACTAGTCTGGACACGAACAGCAGTGAACCCGTGCACGAGTCCTAGCTCACTCGACATGTAGCCATTGGACACGAGACCTTGGGGGTGTCGTGTCAGACATTGTCCTTCCCTCTGTATCCAATCTCACGTGTCTGCGAGCCCTAAATATGACACACGAATACGCGGGTAGCAAGATAGCCCGACTGCGCGCGTGCGGGGCGTGTCCACGACCCTAGGGCGACACGAATAGGACTTGATCCGTGCTCAGTCTCAAGAAAAACGATAAGCCACACGAAAACAAAATTTCCTATTCAAAAACAATCCGAAAACAGAGTCGAAAAGCCCACTGTGGCATTACGTCGAACACTACAGTAAATAGGCTGATACGTGTCCGATACGGACACGTAAAGGAAACGACACCACACGAAATCTATTCCTACAGTTAGAGGACACCTAGGGCTATGAAAATATGCCAAGAAATCAGAAATCTAATGGCTAAATAGAAAGTTACCTATGTGGTGCTTCTTCTCAAGAAAGCCCAAAAATGAAGATCCTCTCTAGCTAGCTCAAAGCTCCAATAGAGTCCAAAACTGAGGTTCACCTCCACCAACAGTAAGGAAACACTATTCAGATTACAATGTAAGAAATTTGAATAAAAATGGATGAGTATTGATCAAAATAGAAAAGGTTGAAGGAAGAACCAAACCTTGCTCTTGAGAAATGGAAGAATGAACAAAAGAGGCAAGTAATTTTGAGAGGCATTAAATAGGGGGGTGTTGATCCCTAGGTGGCCGGCCCACTATTCTAGGGTTAGGGTTTTGGAAAAACAATCCATGGCTCTCCTATCATCTAATCAAATCAAGGGTCCAAAATCTAGGTTTACACACTAGTCTAAGTTGCAACCTAGTTAGCTCTAACTAACCATGACTTAACCAAAATTAATCATGACTAACTAATACTAACCATGACTAACTAGGACTAACTATGACTAATCTAGGTTAGGTCCAATCTAGGTTAGGGCTAATCACAACTCATGGCAACTAATTAAATAATATTACAATCACACTATTCCAATAAATATATTAATTTTCAAAAATTTCAAAATGACAAAAATACCCTCAAACTAGAAATATGGTAGTGACACTATTTGCATATTCTTTTCAATTAACTGTTAAGTAGAAAAAAGGCTTGTGAAGCTATCCTTGTGTATCAGTAATTGAGAAGACCTATACCATATTGTTGTTCAGTCAACTGATAGGTTAGGCCATGTGCCATCAGTATAAGGTAATAGGAGAGTTGGGGTGTAGCTTTCGTAGTGTGCTGCTGGCAATAGGCATAAGTGGTGTGTATCAATTTTTTGGAGGAGGATAGATGCATACATGTACATAAGTGAGTGTTTGTGTTCGGTGTGTGCTCGACAAGGAACTAATTAAGGGAGTTATGTCCAGTACATAGAAGTGTCCTGATATTATCTGTGTGTGTCAAGTATAGAATCAGTTAGGTAGCATTATGAGTGTTCATGTGTGTAAGGGATACTTAGTATCAATCGATATAGAGGGTTGTAGCAGTGTGTTAGCATAGGATGTGTTAGTGTATAGTTTAGTATATCAGTAAATAAGGTTAAGGGTACTCTGATCATGAGAGCAGTCAGATTGAGAGGGCTGTGCAAGCTTGAGAGAGAAAAGGGGTACTTGTGTGTTTGTATAAACCTGTTAAGCAGAGGGATAAGGCAAGGGAAGCAGCAGCAACTGTTGTTTGTTTAGAAGTAGTCGCCACAACAATAGCAAGGGAGTGAACCTATGCACACAGGTTCAGTTAGGACAGGGGTTAGTGCAGGTATTGCACATACAGCAGTAGTGTGTAGTACGTGAGTAGGAACTTACGTGTAGGCTTGAAGGGAAGGCCATAACAATTCTTATGAGAGCTCTTGGATATCAGATTTGGCTATAGGAAGACTCTTCCTTTCCTTTCTATCTGTCATAGTACTTATATAAGTTTGGAGGTTTATGGGTAGGCTACTGTTAGGGATATAACAGTAGAGGTAGGCATTTACATAGGTGTATGAGTGGTGTTTTGGTTAGGATAGGTAAATGATTATAAGGGTTCTAATTGCAGTTGGGGGTTTAAGTACAAAGGTCCAAGTGTATATCTATAGTAACGTTCCTAAGTGCAGTTCAATTTGGTAGAGTGTATGTATTGGTGAAAAATTATACTAGTGGGGTGTGTGTGTGTGTGTGTGTGATGCCTAGTGTGTAGGTATCCTAGCGATATAATGCCTACAAGTATGTATATACATATGTATAGCTATTGGGGTACACATGTATGTTGTGATACAATTGGGATCATGTGGGATAGTATGGATATGGGTACTAGTGCAAGGATATAAGGTATCTATTGAAGTTAGCTTATAGGATACATGAATGGGTATTTGGCATATTACTATGGGTAAGGGTTTTAGATATATACTTATATGAAGAGAGATAAGATACATGAGTATATGGTAAATGTCTAGGTTTAAGGTAAAACATAGAAATTAGTATAGGCCAACCTATAGGGTAACCAAGACCAAGAAAACCTAGAATTAATTGGATATGTGCATATTAGGCCCACCAGAAGGGGTTTTGACCTAGTTTACCCAATTGACCTAGAATTGGCCTAAAAACCTAGTTTAAGTTAGTTAAGCATGTTTATGATTCCAAATTACCGATTAACATTGAAATTTCATATTAGATCATTATGACTTCATTTTGGACGTCGATCCTTAGTCATTGCTCAGGACCGCAGACGAGTACATACTCTGATAGTTTTTATTATCTGATAATTATTATTATTCAGCTTCTGGTATAGTATTACCTAATTCTCTATCATGACATGGATTAGTATTTCTAGATTCATTTACTTGCGACACATGTATCTTACTTGTCTGGCCTTTATTTCTGGAATCACCTACTAGAATTACCTACTGGAATCACCTACTGGCATCACTTACATTCTGGCTAGACTTGTACTTGATTTATGTGTTGGTATATGGATTCACTTGTACTCGTCGAAACGGAGAAATACTTGAGTAGGCATGTAAATATTCCCAATTATGTTGGAATCACCCCTACTGGTCTAATCTAGAATGATAGCAGTTGCACACTTACCAAGTGTGCGATGTATCGTATTTATCCCCTAGCTATTTATATGTCGAAAGCGGTATTTCAAAACACACTGGTTTAGTGCTTTCTTGCTGGACTCACATTATACTGCTGGACTCATATCATACTTGCTAGAATCACATCACATCTGTTCTAGTTCAGTTATCTTTATTTTCAGTCCTTATTACCATGTTCTTCTGGTTTATCATATTTACTTTTCTTGTACTTTAGTTAGTTGTTGTTCTATTTCATTTTCTGACTCATTCTTTTCATGCTTATCAAGTATTACTTACTATAACTATTTTATAGTCTTTGTCATTTAATTGGAATTATTAGAAGAGGTGTTCTCGTTCCATCCTGACTGGATATATTTTCAGATGACTGCTTAGAGGACTCGTGTCCCACATTCTACGGATCCGAAGAGGGATGAGCACAACTCTTTGCGAGCGTTTGTGACTGACACATTGAGGGAACACGATTTTCCTGATGCTAGTCGGTTTCAGGCCCTGGCAAACTCCTTTGTGGTTCTATGTTTTGTCCAGATTGGTCTGCATGCCAGTTCTCTTCCACGAGATCCTACTATCTCTGGCTATCGCTATGAGGATGAGGCGGTTCGTCACTTCTTTGAGCCCGGTAACACTTATGACTGGTACCCTGGTTATGGTGCTACTCCACACCCTTCTCACGAAGCTGGCACTTCTGGAGCTGGTCCTTCTGGACATGGTGGCGATGCTGATCGCGATGACGATGATAACTCTGTTTAGCTGCTGAGGATTTTGATCTAGACGTTATTGTATTTTATCTAGATGGTATCTGATTAGACTCTATATTTGTCTATGTATGTTTGGAAATGCTTCGACATTCCAAGATAGTACTTTATCTTCTTTTTTTAGCACTATGATTGTTTGTTGAGTTGATATATTTCAAACTCTTATTGGTATACATTTACTATTTCAGTGTGTATTGTTCTCTCTTTTCTTCTTAGTATACAGTTCTCATTTTATGCGTAGCACTATCTATCTTACTTTATGCTTTCTTCATAGAATTTTCTGTGAAATTTATGTTATTTTTTTATATTTTCTGTATTTCTTCAACGTTTGTTTCTTAAGCATGAATTACGGGGGAGCCTCTCTTTTTGTAATTATTTTGCTAAGTGACAACGGGGGAGAAAATAATCTAACATTTATTTTAGGAGATGAGGAGACAGTATAGTACAGAACAGAACACAGTTCCTTACAATTTTTTGATATTTTTGTTCAAATCAAGATCAATATGTTATATCGGTCAAGGTTTGTCAATTATCAAAATGGGAGATTGTTGGCCAATTGGTCATAGTCAAACCTAATTTTAATAATTGATCTAACCATGTCTCGATATAAGGGCTACTTGGACAACTGCTGAGAACTGCTACTGCTATCGTTCAAGACATGAAGTTGTTCTGCCATTGAGTCTGTATTTCCACTTTCAGTATAATTTTCATAATTTATTGAGTCTAGAATATGATGTACACCGAGTCGTACTGGAAAATCGGCTACCCTAAAATGATTTCAAAATATTCCTTTATTTTGAAAATAAACTCATTTACAAATGCTCCTAACTGCTTAACTTTTCAAAAAGCCCAAAACCCGATTTACAAAACCCTAACAAATCAACTCTGGACACCAAAAGAATTTGGCCCAAGTTCTGCCTGAATTCGTCCCGAGTTCGGTTAGTGGACGTTGGATTTTAAACTCAATCTTTCCGTGGCTATCTGCCAAGATTCTCTCAAAGAATTCTGTCCGAATTCTATCTTTGGAAAACCTATAAATAGAGAAGAATTTCTACCATTTCAAAACACCTCTCTTCTCTTCTCTCTAAGCTTACTACGGTATTCCAAAGCGTTCTAAGCTCTTTTATTTTCAAATTTCAAGCCAGTTACAAACCTCTAGTCGATTTGCCAGTGCGGTACGGTCTAGAAGTTTCAGAATGATTGTAATCAGAGACTTGATTGAAAAAGACACTTCACAATTGAAGTTGGTCGAGTACTTCGGATCAAAGCTCGCTTTGTAGAAGTTGCAAGAACTTCGCATGAAAACTTGTGACATTTTTTTATAGTGGATTTTAACTAGAAGCTAGAGTTCTTCCAACTGGACTAGTCCTCACAAGAGAGAAACCAGTATACATCCTTGTGTTTGTGTTTGTGTTTGCTCTCTGATCTCTACTTCTACATTTACATATCTGTGATATATTATGTGACCGTGCTGCTAACGATTTTTTAATAGCTAATTTTTCGCTGCCTGCTTTATTCACCCCCTCTAGAGTATAGCACTTTACATCCCGTTCCTACACAGGGTACCAAAATACCTTAACATGTTAAGTTATCATATTTCTGTCTTTACTCATGACTCAAATATCTAGACACATGCTACTAGACTTGACAGTACCTATGATGCTCCTGAATATATACGACGATTCGTTCGCTGTCTGAGGCGTTAATTTACCTACTAAAATATCGCCTGCTTCTATCCAAGATCCCAGCATCACAATTCCATTTTTGTCTAAATTGCGGAGTAAATGAGCTTCTAAATGTGGTATTTCCTTGGTGATTCTTTCGGGGCCTTGGCTTGTCACATGAGCCTGAATTTCATATTTTCGGATGTGAAAAGAAGTATAACATGGATGCAACTGGTAAACAAGTCCTAAATACTCATGTATAATCCCACATTTGTGTTACCTAGCATGCTATTTCTCCGTTCTACACATCCTACATCACTAACAGTCCCTATACCTACTGCTCAACCTGTACCAGGAATCCCTTTTTTATATATATGAGCATATAGAACTGACACCCTACCTGCTTCCTACAGCAGTGTGTATAGAAAACAGTATTAGCAGTGTATAATTATTGTTGTCCCAACATCTATCCTTACCCACACTAGGTCCCTGCCACTTGTTGGTGCAATTGCAGTGTTGGGATATTCCAACACCCAGTTTTCGATACCATGCAGCAATTTGTGCTGCTGCTACCATTGCCTACAGCAATTACCTGTTGTCCTGCAATTTCCCTTGCCCAGGTTCATGTGATACTCTGCCCATGACACATACCCGGACCGCATACCGACTGATATCAATTACACTTCCTCCTAATCTGCTACCCAGCTTTGCTGGGACAAACGTTTGCACCTATGCATACTGCATTCCCCTGCAGTCATATTTTCAAGTACTATTTCATGGCTTTTATCCTGCCTAGTATGGTTTACCCGACTCTTGCATGTATCCTATGTTATCACATCTATCTTTCTTTAGGATACGCCCCCAAATCCACCTATTAATCTAACACCCCTTTCCTGTGCACCTACCAATTCTGAAGTTGAGTTTCAATTCCCCCAACTGAACACTTTACTTCCATATCTATTGCATAGGCATAACCTGCTTGCACAGATGTGCTTCTATCGCACACCAACTTGGTACACCCCTATGTTTTGTACTTATCCCCAACCTCCACACAGGTACAGGGTATACCCATGATGAGAACACACACACTCTACATATATATGGTTTCACACAGATGCAGGACTGCTTCCTGCTAATGTAACTTCGTCTTAAACTGCTATTGTTGTTGAGCCTAATGTTCCTGCACAAGAGTGTTGGGAAAGAAACGCGGAAACCTTTTCCCAAACCGGAGAGTACCTGCGAGAGAACCGAGCAATACAACGCACGAACCCAAACCAATCACACAAAAACAATCCACGCAGACACAGAGAATTTTTGACGTGGAAACCCTTGCGGGAAAAAACCACGGGACGATCGGAGTCCAACCCTGAGAAGCCTCCACTAATGGAATAGAAGAATTACACCCTCTACAAACTCCTCCCGATCCAAATCGGATCCCCACAACACTCAGAGATAAGAACAATGATTACAAGGCTACGAAGAGCGAGAACGACGAGTAGAGATTACCCGAACACGATCTCCTTCGAACAGCGACCTTCAATCCTCCGTCTTCTTCTCCGAAGTTGTAATGGCACTCTTGCCTCCTTCTCTCTCAAACTTGTGTTCCTTGCGATAATGATGCGTTATGAATTAGGGTTGAGAAAACTCAATATAACTCCCTAATCCTGCAGCAAACCTGGACCGTTGGATTAGATCCAATGATGAAAACTCATCCTAAAATCCGCTTCAGCCCCCGACAACACAGAGTTCGGCCAGAACTCTGTGTCGAGCAAACAGAACCTCACGCCAACATTCTGGAAGCGCCAGACCGAGTTCGGCCAGAACTCGGCCTGGGACCTAGTTCGGGCCGAACTCGGATCCCCTGCTTCCAGCAGCTCCAGCAGCAACAGCAGCAACTTCGTCGCCTACTTCCCGAGCTTCTCCGACATCGGACGGCGCTCGTCGCACTCCGGGACCTTCTCCACATAGGTTGGGAACCCCACCCACTCCAACAAAGAGCAGTCTAATCCTTGCCGCTGAATACACACCAACCCCTATTTGCACTATACTTGCACATATCAGAGACTAACCTTACGGTTCCAATTGATACTTACATGATACATAGACCCACTCATAACCAATTTATATAACACCTATGTTGTGTTGTTGCAGATACTCTTTGCTGCAACCTTACCCCTTTTACAACCGATACACCTGTACACACAAACCCCCCTGATACTCTAGTACCTACATAAGGACACGCACCCTCCCTCCTTCCACTCGAGTACCCCTACCGGTTCTTGTTACTGCTACGCCTCTAGGCCATAGAACTCTCTCTTAGTTCGCACATAGGGAACTGACACCCCTTTTCTTACAGGAAGCAACACAGCATATCCCCTATTACCCGCACATATTTGCGCTAGGCAGCAAGACGCTTTACAACCTCCATCTATGGTACCCACATCTATGTCATGGGCTCGAATCCTAATATGGCCATTGCAACCCTCCTAACTATATTATCAAACACACGGCATGTTATACTTAAATAGAAAGAGGTTTAGATTCTTACCTTAATGAAGAATTATGCGGGAAAAAACTTTGATACAGTAGGAGTATCAAAGTTTTGATACCCCCTATGTATGACATATGGGCCCCTCTTGCTTTGTAAAACGTGTACATATATATATATACACATAAATTTTGAGAGGGCCCACATGTCATACATAGGGGGTATCAAACTTTGATACCCCCTACTGTATCAAAGTTTCTCTCAATTCTGCAGTACAATGGCGTGTGGGCTATCCTCGAGCGATGTCAGGGTGTTCTACTGTGGGGAGGAGAACGGGTTTTCGTAGGGTTTTGAAAAGAACCGATGGGGGACTGCTACTTCATATATATAGGCTGTTTGATTATGTGGGAAGAGATGAGATGAAATTTTTTCAAAATCAGGTGGAGTAGGTATTCGACCACCAATTTGAATCTCTGGGTACTGGTTAATATTGTGGTGGTCGACCAACCTAGAATTTGAATTTGGAGGGTTTATCATTTGAAAAGGTTTGTAGTAATCTCTTACTCGGATTTTGAGAATTCGAACCAGGGTTCTAAGGGGTCGGCCAGAAGAGAAATTTTGAATTTGATTCAAATAGGGTGTGTCGAGTTTTGGATAGTTGAGATGTGAGAGTCTCAATTTCGAATTTGTTTCAAACAGTAGGGATTTTGCAATAAGGCCCTTTGGATTTGGTTTTTACAAAACTTTCCTTTCCCATGTATAAAATAATAACATTTACCAATTGGTATAATAAACATTTAAAATATTACACTAAGGACCCAAAATTGGGCTAAGGGTTTACAGTTTGAGCTCGAGCTTCGCTTGATAAGGAAGCTTGATTCGCTTGATAAACAAGCTCGATAATTTTGAAATCAAGCTTGTTGCTCAACTTTATTTCAAGCTAATTAAGCTTGATTTCAAGCTAGTTATGTTTAATTAAACTATCTGAAATATTAACAATTTATTTATAAAATTTTAATTAAAAAAAGTTTCTTAATATCACTTATTAAGGACATAAAATATAATACACACAACCATATTGTTATATATATATATATATATATATATAAGAATTCAACAAAGAACAAACGAGCTTCTAAACAAGCTCCTAAACGAGCTTCTAAACGAGGCAGTTCGCAAGCTCATAAACGAGCCAGCTCGCAAGCTCAATCAAGCCGAGTACTTCTAAGCTTGAGCTTGGCTCGTTTATTAAACGAGCTCAAAAATAAAGCTTGAGCTCAGCTTGTTTACTAAACGAATCGAACTCAAACGAGCTTTTATCGAGCCGAGCTTCGAGCAGCTCACGAACGGCTTGACTCATTTGCAGCCCTAGTTCTGGAGTTACTTAAATGGAAATAAGGGAGAGAAAAAATGTATAGGTCTGCACTTGAGTATAACATTATTGCTTATATAATTGGTAAACTGCAAACATTAATATTTTACATCGATTGAAATGTTACATAATAAAACATATAGTGATATCAAGAGTCTATTTTTGTTCACCCATAAAAACTATGGTGTTTGTTCACCCTCCACTAAGAACATGACACGTGTCAAATTAAAAATGAAAATCACTTTGGTGGGTGAACAAAGCCACTTCTAAAGTGATTTTGTGTTGGCTGAATTGACATGTATCATGTTTTTAGTGGAGGGTGAACAAACGCCATAGTTTTGGTGGGTGAACAAAAATGGACTCGGTCTACATTGACCAATCAAAAATCCTAGAAGAACTCATGAGTTCTTAATTTTTAAAATTCGGCCATAAAAAGTCATTGGATAATTAAATGCATCTCATCCCCGATTTTTTTCAAGGAACTAAAAAAAAAGTATATTTTCAGTGTTAGCAAAATTTACGTGTCCGTCCATTTTAAGTTTTTTTTGAAATATTTTAGCAAAGGCTTTCATTCATAATATAGAAACCAAGTATATATTTCTCTACTATTTTAAAAAACTAAGAAATATTCTCATTTTTTTTTTACGGAACAGTTAAAAATAAAGATATACCTCAACTATTTTAATTGAGATTTTGACTGTTACGAAAAAAAGAAAAGAATATTTTTATTCTTTTAAAATAGTGGATGTATATGCTAGCTAATTTTATATTTTGAATGAGAGCATTGGCTAAAATATTTCTTCTTATTTTGAGTTCTTATTTGAGTTTCTATGCCCCGGCCCCCATACACATAGTGAAGCCACAATTGCTTCCAGGGCCCTATGATAGCTGGGTTCAACTTCATTCCATGTCAACATTTCTTCTTTAAGCACATATCACACATAAATATCATTAATATTGGCTAAAACAATTACTTGTATTACACAATAAAATTTAAAATAATTGGAGGGAAGGGTAAAAAAAAGCTTTTCTGAAGATCAGTTGGAGGTGCATCAATTATTAATTAGAGCAAATAAACATTTGACCCCCCAACTTTCACCAACGTTGCAGAGTTTTAGTCTAAGTGGCAGGAACTTTACCATAGAAATTTTATAGTGTTTTCGAAATGGTCGAAAATCATCAAGAACTTAATAGGATTATAAAAACTATTAATTAGAGTAATATAAACATTTGACCCCCAACTTTCATCAACGTTTCAGAGTTTTAGTACAAGTGGTAGGAACTTTATCATAGAAATTTTATAGTGTTTTCGAAATGGTCGAAAATCGTCAAGGACTTAATAGGATTAAAAATTAATTGTTAGAGTGTTGTAAAATCTATATGAATATGTTTCGTTAGAGTATAGTTGTAAGTATAGTTAACTATATCTATATCTTTCTCAGGGAACTATGTTTTTTATCATATCATTACTTCTTGCCAGGTTCTTCCGTATCCACGCAAACCTTGTTTATTTTACCTCCTTTTAGATGAAAAACTCTCTTAGTACATTAAATGGGAAAATTTAAACCCACAATCTCTTATGATACGAACTTATCGGCTCGAAGGTCCAAGCTCAGCCCGCAGACGACAACCTGATCCGAAAGTCCATACCAGGCCCAAAGGCCTACTCCTCTCCCCACTATACTTGTCTCTGGTCCATTGGCATGCTTCATCGCCGATTGTTCCATGGCCCACACTGGTCTGCAACTCAGCACCAATTTAATTTCTAGCGAAATTAAATTATTTTCTTCCTGTTTAGAACCTACAACCTTTGGAAATGCTGTCCCCCCACCTCAGCACTTGAGCAATTAGGTGATTGGCATGAGCAAGCCCTCCTATACATCTCTAACATTTGTCTTCCTATCTTGTGGATTTGGAAAGGTATTGGAAGCTGATGCCAGATTTTACATTCTTGGCTTGGCCAACAAGATCATTAGATTCTTTAGCATTAGGGGTCCTAAAAGTTCCTGACATAGTGTTTGGAATTTGCATCAAGCTCCACTCATATTTTAAAAAGAGGGCATATTAAAAACTTATTTTGTACTCAAAACTTGCAGGTCTAAATCCTTAGGACAAGCACATTTGTTCAAACTTGAACAATTGACATATAATCACAAGAGAGTGTTGAGGGAAACTAGGCAAGTGAACTTTTGCCTAAGCTATAGTAGGGTTAGGACTCTATTTGGTGTCCTATCGGTAGGGTTCGGGTCGGATTTATGTGATATCCTTTCCTTGCAATCTGATTCGGGTCAAATTCGAAATTTATGTAGTTGCATATTAAGCTATTCAAATTTAAAATGTTTAAACTATTACTTAAGTTTTTTCTTTTTTTAATCTCTACGTACTTCAATAGTACGTATGGTTTTCCCACATGTTACATACTTAATAATATCATTGGATGATACGAAGGTAGAAGCACCAGAAGTAGACTCAAAAGCATAATTTGATTTAAAACGACTAGTAGCAAATAAAGTCGGAAGATGGAAAGGATGTAGCTGGTGTTCGAAATACAAGAAAAACTTTTTGGTTTGCTCCCTGATGATAAGAAGTCTCATCCCATCAATATATTAAAAGCCTATCCGCAACAGGGAGAAAGTCGCTCAACCCTAGGTCTCGATTGATTCACAGAAAGGAAAGGCAAGGAAATCAATTTCTTGGTATTTCCTTTCCTTTGGAAAATTACAATTCTCATAGATTTTTTTTCCGGTTTTTGGAAATGCCAAGAAAATTGGAAAGGAAAGTGAATACTTAAAGGTGAGAAAGTGATTTCTTATTTGAATGGATGGAACCATTTTTTTTCTAATTTTCTTTGCATTAGGAATCACTTTTATTTCCTCCTCAATTCCTTTGGCACCAAAACATAGAAAAGTAATGACTTTCTTTTTCCAATTCCATAATTCCGCGAACCAAACGAGGCCTTAATGATTTCCATGGAAGGTAATTATTGATATAGGAGGCGACTAAGGGGAGGGCTCCTAAACAGATTTTTGTCTTAGGCATCCAAATCATGGATACTTTAATATCTTATTGAAATTTGAATTAAGCATTCAAACTTTAGAAAAAATAGTATGTGATAAACTCTTATATATAGCCCTAACCATAATTCCAAAATAATCAGATCGAGTTATCGGATACCTTCGACAAGGGTTGACCGGAGGGTGGGCGAGCTGGGCAACTGTCCCAAGCCCTCAATAGACAAGGCCCCCAAACCAAGGTTCGCGGTATTGGTATCAGAATCGGTATTGGACCCTTCCTATGAGTATCGGGATCGACGGTATCGGCAGCTTCAGATCGAAGTATCATAATTTTTGGTATTGAAAAGCAAATTATTATTATATTATTATTTCATTTATATAATAAGTATTTTCTATGTTATTTTTTAGTAGTTTTGAAATTGAATGAAATAATATCACCATTGCTTTACCTACAATAGATAATTTTTCGTCTTTTACATGCTTTTACAACCTTACATATGTACACCTTTGCTGATTGGTCTTTTTCATTCAATTTTCTTTGTCGAATTGACTGAAAAAGGACCTCCAATGTTCGTATCAGTCAATATGGGTCACTATCGGATCGGGACATGCCAAATCATATCAGTATTGGTTGTATCGGATCGCTATTGATCGATACTGCAAACTTACCCCAAACAGGATCCAAGGTTACTTCCTTGTCCATTCAGCCCTTGCAATGAAAATGTCCAAACAGGCTCTAAACCCACGTAAGTAGTACTCCGTAGTAATCACTTTAGTAGGAAGGCGGTCGAAAGAGAACTTACACACACTTATACATAATAAATTTTAGTAACCAAAATGACAATAACATGATTCGAACCATAAATCAAAAAATGCATTGAGAGTCATTAATAAGTACCACAAGACCAATTAATTTACCTGTTATGTTTTTCAAATATTTTTATTATTGTAGGAGTTACTTTGTCCTTTGTGTCCAAATGATCTTGTTTTTATTTGACTTGTTTGACTGTTAGAAAAAATATCAATAAGGTACTCAACTAGTTATTATTTTATTTTATTTTTTGAGAAGATTTCATTTGTTAAATTGATTGAAAAAAAAATTGATATCCGAAAAAAAATCCATAAATTCATTTATAAAAACAGGGTTTTCTATTTACCCATTCAAGAGGCCTTATTTTCAAACCCGTCCTATAGTCCGAGAATTCTGGGACCGCCCGGCCTTCGACTTCCTATTTATAAGTGCGCAAAAGTTCTTAGACTATTGAGAATCTCCTTTTACCTTTTGCCAGACACAACAGGCTAATCTCTTACCATAATCCGCAAATCTACAAAAGAAGTGAAATGTGGAATTCAAGAAGATAGAAGATGGGAAGATATTACGAACAGGAGAGAACAAACTTGTCTCAATCATACCTAAATTAGATTGTGATTAGTGCTGGTTGAGCGTTTTTAAGAGTGTTGTTCCTTTTGCCAAAAGAGCTAAAGTCACTTGACAAATCTCAACTACAATGTGAGGAAGTCAATAATACTCTTAAAAGTATCAAAGACCTAATTCCATTTGGGAGGTTTATCTACTTTATTTTAGATATTAATCATACTCTACAATGTGAAGTCACTTTTTGTAGATCAAATCCTTACCTATTCGCATACCTACAAATTGAAGGGTTCTAGAATTTTTATTTTTGTACCATGTCATTGAGGAATAAGGTTTTATATCAAAGCATAAGCAAGCAATGTTTGTATACCTAGAGTGCAATTTGTAAGGATTCATTTAGATATCCAACAATGTTGCATCTAATTTTATCTGAGATTTGGTACCGGCGAAACATTAGACATTAGATGTAGCGAAGACAAATTTGTGTAGATGGAATGAAAACTATAAGAAGAATAAGGGGCAATATATTTAAAAATGGATTAAAAAAATTATTTTTAGACATTGCGTCAATTGATAACAAGATAAGAGGAAATTGACTAAGATAGTCTGGACATAATATGTAAGCGCTTGCATAACCAATAGATACACAACCGATTTCGATATAAAATGAAAATATGACCAGTAGAAGTAGTGCTACGATTAACAATCATTGATGTAAGTGGTAAAGAAAATATTTTTTTTGTTGGTGTTAAAGATGCATACTCCCGAATATTAATTTTAGGATAAAGTATTTGTTGAATAGAACTATACATCTATAGTATAGATAGAATCTTGATCCCATGTTTCTTAGACACATGCATGGAGAATGTTGGCAACTCATTTTTTATTAGGGAACATTGCTTAACCTTCCTTGAAACTACTTCATAACTTCTCTCACCATGTGATTATGATCTTCTTTTTCTTTCCTTTTTTTTTTTTGGTTTGTTTGTTCCGTAGGCTTGTCACTCACTGTAGGTCAAGCCATAGAGAGATCTCGTAATGTTATGTAATTGATATATTTGTATGACATATTGGTCACAAAAATTGCAAGTATCTCATGCATCCTCCTATTGTCATGTTGACCACAAAAAATTGCAAGTATATGTATTCCTGCTATTGTCATGAAGTGATTAAATTGACTACAAAAAAATTATGGTGCAATTGATAAAAATAAATATCAGAGCTAGGTTTCGATCTTGGGACCTGTGGGTTAGGGCCACCACGTTTCTCTGCGCCACTCTGATTTCTGATCAAGCATATTGTCCTACCTCTTTAATTGAACATGTGGGGACAGTCTCCTGTATTAGTAGGGGGAAGATCGTGAATCGAAACAGTCACGTTCGCGAAAGGAAATCGTAATAAAGCTACAGATACTGGATCTCTGACTTGCTTCGCAATGCATATCATCTACCGAAGAGAGCAGCACAAGGTTCACCAACTTCATTCATTACAAGTCAAATTTTGACGATACAGATTCGAGTCACAAAAATACAAAATTTCTTCGGATAGACCATACATTTGCTGTTAGTAAACGCAACAAACCCTGTAATGCTCCCAAATGGCGTGTAGCTTTCGTTGTGCCAGAATTTTACAACCAAACTTCCTCAAACATAACCTGGAGCTTCGCAACACCAATCATCAAGTAAATGTTGTGCATTCAACACATATTACATAGTAATGTGAAATTGCAGAGAAAATTGTGGATCGAGAATCGCAATGCATTAAACAATGGATCTTGTAGCTATACAGAAACAAAAGGAGTAACAGAGTCTCCACTGGGTGTCAATTGATGAATAATACATGTGCGTATAAAAAAAGAACTAAAGAAACAGCAGAAAGAACTGATTTAATGGAGAATTACCCCCAGCTACAAGAATTGATCAGTGTCAGCAATATACAATTTAGCTAGCAACCTAACATCCCTCTGCCATTTTCGCATTGATCCTGCCATTTTCGCATTGATCCCCTTGTCCCAAAATAAAGAGGAGAAGAAGACCACCACCCACCGTCCCCCCAAGAATATCCGGTCATGCCAGCCCCTCAATTTAAAGGGCTGCGCGAAAGAATCAATTATGTTAATCCATATGGCCCTGTTTAAGTAAGACTATCGACCCTTGTCGAGCTGTTCTGCTCTCTGTAGTTAGAACCCGACTTAAGAATTAGGGTTAGAACCAATGTGTCCCTCTACTGTTTTTTCCTTCCCTCTCTGGCAGTCTATAGCTACGGCTTCGCTGGTCTAAGACGTCTTCGTTTGGAAAGGCAGGGCCTCTAACCTTCAGGCGTTTTGGCACTGGATCCAAAGATGGCGGTTCAAGATCACACTTCATGTTTGGTTCTCTTACCCTTGCTTTCATGGAATGTTCATCCTTTATCAGCCTTGGGCCCTGTTGGTATCGCTTAACCTTCATCATTGATAGGCTCCGAGGAGCAGGAGTATCAGTCCTAGATCCGTCTGAACGGAGTTTCTTCAATCGTTTCAACACCTGGAAAATTTTGGATGCATTAGTACAATAAGATGGTGCCTAATTCATTTTTGGTAAGGACAAATACAGTTATCAAAAAAAATTCGTTAAATTTTTGGACATTTCACTCCAAATAATTATAGCAACTATCCACCGAAAGTCAGATACAACATGTAGCAAGCCAGATCCATAAGAAGCTTTTCTACTATATGACCAAAGCATAAATTTAGGAAGCTTTTTAAGTGAGAAATCTAGTATAAGAAATAGCAATCACGTCCGTGATTTGAATATACGATGAACATCTAACGATTATAAAGTAGACATTTGACTACAATGCATAAAATTGTTAAATAACTAACAAGAAGGTTGCACCGAATGTTGACAATCAATGTGGAATGTTGACAATCAATGTGGTAGCTCAAATAAATTGAACCTCTGATTGATACAATGCATAAAATTGGTAAATAACAAGGTTGCACCAAAAAATGTGGATATCATTTGCAAATTAGTAGCTCAAATAAATTGAACTTCTGAGAGCACTTGGGTCTTAAGCCTATGGATTGAGAGTTCGCTTGATTTGTAGATGGGGAGGGACAATCATGCTATTGGGTCCTTGTATAAGGTCACACTGGTTCGCACAAAATGGCAAAGCATACTCCTATAGACACTCTATAATCCTTTTGGCTACTTTATTAATGTGGTTTGACTATATATGTAAAAGAGGCACAATAACCAATGGTAAAGGTCAACATACAGCGTACAACCACAAATATAAAGGCAATGTGAACTAACGTAGACTACACAAGCACTAACTTTAGCACTCCCCCTCAACATGGATCATGTGAAATATGTCTGAGACAAATAAAAGGTAGACCTAACCATCATAGTAGATCAGCCACATCAGCAAACATCAGTAGAACAGGTTAATACAAGACCCAAAAGAGTAACAACAGTAGTACAATAACCAATGGTAAAGGTCAACACGGCGTACAACAACAAATATAAAGGCAAAGATCAACAGACGAGGACACAAGACCAAAAGTAGTAGAGATTGGTGCATGATAACGCACAACCAGAAGAAGCAGATCAATGCACAAGGACACATGATCAGAAACAGCAGCAAAAAATAATCAGTTCAAGGATAGAGACAGGGTAGTAGAAAGTAGAGAGTAGCAAGGTAGCAGATATAGTAAATAGGTAAAGATTGGTAGTCAAAATTCACATTAGTTTTATTGTAAAGACCTAGGGTCTGCGCATTTAGAGTTTGGAGACGTCTAGGGACTACGACATGAGAAGGTGGTTGTGGAGATAATAACAGGCCGAGCAAGATGGGATGGTGATGGTTGTGCACAGTGACAACATTGAGCAAGGAATGGAGTTGTTGATCAGAAATAGGAGGTGGTTTGGGTTGGCAGGAAAGCATAGATATGGTCGAGGTCTGATGGGGCGTGCTGCAGGAGAAGAGGTTGTCGAAGGAGTACCTCATTGTCAGGTGGAGGGTGAAGGTGTACATCAAGGACGAGGGAAGGTTGATTGTGTTGTCGAAAGGGGTACCTCATTGTCAGGTGGACGGTGAAGGTGTATATCAAGGACGAGGGAAGGTTGGTTGTGACTTGTGCTCCCATAGTAGGGAGGCAAAGGAGGGTGATCGAGATGAGGTTGGTGATACTGACAATAGGTCAGGGTTTGGGGAGGGTTGAGGATGTCGATGGTGGAGGGAGTGGAGGCAGGGAGTTGGTCAAGAGAGGAGGAGACAGGCAAAGGAGGGACGCAACCTGGTAGGCTGGTGGGGAGTTGATGGCACCATCCGATGTTGGATTGGCTCGGCAGGAAGGTCAGGATCAGCTCTAGAACATCAGTTGGATAGTGATGGTAACAGGTTAGGGCAGTGGTGGTGGCAGAGGTTCATGGGGTGGACTGTGTCGGCGATAATCATGAGGTGTCATTAGAGTTTAGCTATGGGCAAGGAGGTCAGGGTGGGCAGTGGGAGGCAACAACTTAGGTGGTGGGTTATGAAATCAACAAAGGGTTCGCAGATGGAGATCAGTACTTGTTTTTATGGCATTGGGGTAAGAGGTGATGCTGAGGCGGAGAGTGGATTTTAGGGTTAGAAGGAGATGGATTTGGAGATTAGGGTTAGAGAGTAGGATGGTGACTAGGATTTTAGGAAGAAGGTAATAGTGGCTATGATTTTTGTGTTTTGGGAAAAGGGCTAGGGATTTATTTTCATGCAAGGTAGAGATCTAGATCCAAGATGAACCATCTATATTGTACAAATACAAACACGGATAAGATAAGGACACAAATCGGATACAGGACACAGTCACCATTTTCCCCTATCTATGCATATGAACCATGCTTTGATACTACATAGAAAACTACATTTGTGTACTTCATTGATATGGTTTGAGTAGATATATATATATACATAGGAGGATGAGAGCTTTCCTCGTACAACTCTATCCATCTGATGTGGAACTAAAGTAGACTATACACTCACTATAACAAAAAGGACTATCAGCTATATCCCAACGTATGCACTGCACTAAATAAATGGTATATTGATAAGTAGAGAATAAGTTTATACATAGGCTAGGGCCTAGCTTTTCTGATAAAAGAAATGGCAAGTTTCCAAAATATGAAAGTACATTATCTTGATTAAATAATTCAAAGACTTGGAGGAAAAGATGAAGACATTTCGGGCATATATCAGAGATACATGGACAAAATGAAGGTTGAATTTGAAGATTTCTCCAAATTGCTACCCCATATTTGCCCCTTGTAACTCCTCTCCAAAATGAAACCATCTTTGCAATTGCATTATAGAGAATTATTACCCAGGAAAGCAACTAATAATTTAGACAAGATTACAAGTAGGTATATGATTCAAAGTCAGTCAACGATATCATAAAGAGAGAGAATTCTTCAGTTTGTATTGAAAAAAAATAAAAGTGCTATCCAAATTGTGTGTAAATGAATTTCCCTAGATAAAGGTGTTGGCCTTAGTATATTAGCGTCTACACATGCCATAATAATTACTACGACGAAAAAAACCTACTCTTGATTGTTCACTAATCTAGCTTCAACTAATTGAGCTTGGTGTAGGGGGAAATCATGTTATCATATCCAGGCACATTCAGCTTGAGCTTCCTTCATAGGTAAAATGAGCTTGAATAACCCACTATTAGACTGAACAAAGGTGCTCATGAAATCTCTCTCAACTAATGCTTTTAGCTTAATTCGGACAAGCATAAAGTTTCTTGATTGATGTCTTCATTGCATGGGAACAACTAGCAGTATTTCTATGTCTACTTTCCTTCACCGCTAGTTTAACTTAGGGCAATGCTAGGGGGACACCAAAATCTGACCACATGATGTGGCAGCCTATGTGTTGATCATGTGTGGAACCACCGCATTAATGTTATCAACACATAGGCTGTCACATCATGTGATCAGCAAAATGTGTTCATATTTTGGTGTCCCCTTGGCATTATTGTTTAGTTTAGGCCAATTACCTCAGACATCCATGTTTGAACTTTTTCCTAGTCACTAGATTTTAGGTCTCAGTAGTATGAACTCAGTAAGGCTACTCTACCCATATACATATAAAATAGAATCCTTACATGATCTCTCTCCTGTCATGTTCCTGGTTAGGGTCAATAACGGTCACCTAGTTGGGGCTGGGATCAACTTGGTCCCATCCGTTTTCTCAAAAGAAGAAAAATGTCGTATTTTAGTAGATTTAGTTCAAAACATGAATTTATGTAAGATTTTTGAAGTATTTTGGTGTTTTCACAATTTCGGGTGTTCCCGAACACGAAAATGCGATCTGTTTGGTTTTTTTGAAACAAAGTTCAATTTCAGAAATAATTGAATTTATTTAATAAAATATTCAGTATTACCTACAAGTAAAAAGTGACTATATATGCATAAAAATATATATTAGTCTCAACATAATTATATACACATTATACCTAAAGGAAAATCAATCACTTCAAGAGACATTCAATCTGGCATTTATTTTCTGCCTGATAATACTAAACTAATAAAGATCATATAAATATAAGCATAATCCTTAAACCCAAATTGTCAGAAAGCAACTTCCTTTACCATATATACATACAATTGACTGAAACCAATTGCATAAGATATAGTGTCAACTGAACCAAGATATAGTTAGAATATGCAAATTGTACAGTAAATTTACAGGTGTGTCTCTGAAGAAGAAGATGTCTTAGACGACAAATAAAGTCATCAAAAAACATTTGGGCTTACTTTAGATAGATTTAAGAAAGAGAGGATACAGGGTTTCAGACAATCCTTGTGGAAGGACTTATCCTTTCAAACAAAGTGGCTGGTTAGAAGAGAGGTTCGGTGTAAATTTATTGTAAAAAGTACACATGAAATCATGAAGTACATATAGTAACAAGCCAGCAGCCTGCTATAGTAAAATACATCAAGTTTTAACACATTTTCTAGCTGGAAACCGTGTAAGTCTTGTGATATATTGTGTCGTATTCCCTCTTTTTCTTGGACGTCGAGTTTTGCCCTTGCTCTGCAATAAATTACTCCCATCAAGTGCAAACAGACGGCAAGACATTATTTAGTCATTTATCCCAGTGAACCATAAAAAAAAACCCAAGATATAGCATTAAGAATATATTTATACTGATGTGATGAATTACACACTCCTCTCACAGCAAAGATCCTTCATCTGACATAAACACATTGCATAAGATCAGTGGTCACAATCTCTATTAACTAATAATATGGTATCACCATAAATAACCAAACATGGAGACGAGTTATAACATCTAATATTTAAAAATAATAAACCATGTAGAAACTAGTAAAAAACAGAGATTTAAGAAAAATGCATGCCATATACCTGTTGTGCCGGATGCTTTGAGCTCATTACTTCTGTAACTCTGTCTACAGTTGGGGCAGACCTGCGCTTAACCCTGAATATTTCTGAGTCAGACTCATCACTGTCTTGTAAAACCGGAGTAACATGAGAACCAACTTGAAACCCATACCCGTCACCAGGTATCCTTCCTGAGGACTTACTTGTAACAAAATTTGATCCATTATACTTCGTGCAACACTGTAATTAGAAGTGAAATGTTAAACCATAGAAACATTAAACTTTGCAAATCATAGTTTGTTCAATTGCTAGCAAAAGCAAGAAGCTGTAACCAAAATCTTACATCATTTTGCAAAGAATTCTGGTCCAGCCCTGCTGACCTCGCAGAAAAGACAGACTCTTGTGCAATAGGTCTGAGATCATTCTTCCAACAATCTAAACCTCGTGACTTCCCCTTAATGTGTTCCCCAATTTGAGGAGTTGCTTCAAATTTAATCTCACAATATGGTTCATAGCCATCATCTTTAGTGCATAAGAACAACCTTGACTGTAGGCAAGATTCATCACCTTGTTGCACTTGCTTTTGCACCTCCTCAGCTATCGCAGCTTCATTCTCAAATTTCTTTGATGCAGACTCTAGTTCTAAGATGTCCATCCTTATGTAAATTACACGATTACAACCACAAGGGCAATTCCTTATCTCCCTCTCTGAAATGCAAAATCAGAAGAGTTAAAACTGGTCCAACAAAATGTAAAAAAGCACAATAAACCACACATTCAATGGCAAGTACCATGTTGAAGACATATGGGATTGGCATTGCAGTTGCACTTCACATAAGCTACATAGCAATCGCGTTGGCACATGCTACAGGGTGGTACTGACACAGAAATATTGGAATAGCAAGCTTGTGCTCCAAATTTCTTGATCCACCAGCGAGCACGATGATGGAACCGCATTAAGTGCACAAAAGAAACCTTGACACAGCGTTGTGAGGGTAAGTCTTCAGTTAACATCACAGGATCCTTAGGATTTGACAAACAGTCATAAAGAAGCATTGCTTCTCTACAGAGAAGTTCCTCATGAGGTAATAATGGTGTTCTGTTAAGAAGGGCATATCGACAGCTAGCGACCGCACCCAACGAGAACCAATCTCCAATAGCAAAATTCACTGCTTCGCCACAATTAAAACCTACAATTTGATCAAAAACACAATTCAGACAATTTATAAGTGGTGATGATATTTGCAAGCTACTCTTTGCTCCAGAAATATTCACCGTGACTGAAGCCTGCATGATACGCTCTAGGAAAGGTTATAATAAACTCTCCAGGCTTCTGTACAGCTTTATACACAGGAACATTATGTTCCAACAAAATATTTGGAGGAAACATTGTCGTTTTTCCCAAAAGTACATCAAATGCTGCATCAACTCCCTCCGAAGACAAAATTTCCTGGTTATAAACATGCTCCCGGACTACCTTTTCAAAAACAGGAGCAGCATGGCCTGGAATTCCATACCATGTTTTAAATGCTCCACAATGATGATAATTGATGCTGTAAGAACACAAAAACCTTACATTCAGCAAAATCTTAGAGTAAAAGGGAAATTAAAAAAGGCACATCTTAACGGTGATCAAGCTCTAAAATAATATTTAAACACCTGTAAAGGTAATGATCTTCAACGTGCCATGCGAACATACTAAATAGCATCCCGATGTAAAGCATGGGATCTGTTACTCCCTGCAATTAACAAATATCATTATAAGAATGTAAAGGGCCCCAATCATATGATAATAATTAATCGTAGTAGGTAAAGTAATAAATTTTCTTATTAAAACCAATAACTTACTGGAATAGAAGTATATAGAAGACGCAATATAGACTTGGGAAGCTGAGAAAGTCTCTGGAAACAAAATAGTACAAACAAATATCAAGAACAAACCTGTGTGGAATAATATCAGAGCTATGCTAGACAATTATATAGATACTTTACAGCAGAGAAACAGGTAGCACGATGAAACAGAGAAACAAGCAGTAGTAAGGAAACAAACATAGACTTGGAAACTGGTAGCACAATGAAATAAAAGACAATATTCTTCTGTAAGAAGTATATAATGATGACAATAAGCAATTACCTACTTTACATACTTGGAAACTGAAGTATTGGGGTATCAAGTGTTGCTGTTAACACATCAAACAAAAAAAGGACGAGAAGTACCTTCAAGTTCCATTTGCTTTTTCCAAGTTGATCTCTAGGACAAGATGAGAAGGCACTACCATCAATGTCACATGCATACTCAACCGATTCAGTCTTTCCAAAAGCAATTTCATGCCAAAACTGCTCTTCAACAAACTTAGCTGGAAGACACCCAGCACTGGAATATCTCCTAGAAAATTCCTTGTTAGCGATCTTCTCAAAATCGCGAAATGTATACTTCCTGAAAGCCATATCAACAGTTACGAAATGCTGCTACATATATGTATCGAACTCAGCTCAAAAGGTAGTTCACCTTCCACTCATGAAGAAAGTGACTTTATCATCAGCAGCCCACTCAGCAAACCGAAGGGGTTGCACTCTAGTAGTAAACTTAAACCCCACGTTCTCCTTCATCAATACTACACCAGCAGGCACAGACGCATTTATAGGAGAAATGATCTTGCATATACCTGAAAAATAATAAGTCATAAGATATTTCTAATGAGGAACCAACCTATCGCATTGTAGATAGACTACTTCAGCCAATGTTAGTCACAAATTGATAAAAGCGGTCATCAACTGTATTTTGAATCTTTGCTATTCTATCAATACTGAGAAGCAAGCATACTACGAAAAACTACTACCGTTTATTTATAAAAATTGACCAAATTGTGCAAGGTACCATGAAGTCAGTAAAGTAGCAAATTAGAAAATGCCCCACAACGAAAAAAAGATCTTTCCACTAATGGTTTCATTCTCCTGGCTATGATACTGGGAAAGAGTCCTATTCTTCTCCTCTCGACCCGACCTTGGGTTATTTTTCACAATCTAGGTCAGTGAACTTCATCTAGCCGCATTGCATCAATATGGATCAAATAATCCATTTGGTGTACATTCAGAGATGGAAAAAATTGCCGGGCCGGGCCTCGATTCAGAAAGATGAAGGGACAGAGGTGACTAATTCCCCATCTCATTTGGGGCGGAAAACGAATCGACATCTCGATGTGATACAGCCCTTTCCATTTTCCGTTGGGAAAGAACGGCGAAGTCCAGGCCTTTGCATTCGCAAGAGTGGACCCCACGCTTTGGACGAAAGCCATGAGAGATCAAAAAACGCAGAACAAACCAAAAGGATCATTTTATCTATCGATATCGAAGATATTGCCAGCCACATGTTAACTGTACCTGTAAAAAGATGGACATAAAAGGACAACATTTTCAAGAAGATTAACTAATTTTTACCTTGTAGCAAAATCTTAACTCAGAACTTGCACAAGCACAAGGCATACACATAGAAGTGTCTGCACAGTCCTTATTTTTCTTATAGGATGTCAAACACTTCAAAATAAGAGAAAATCATCTCAGAACTTGCAAAAACATAAGGCATACACATAGAAGTGTGTTCATAAAGTTCTTGTTTTTCTGATAGGATGTTAAACACTTCTAAAATAAGAGAAAATCATTTGAGCGCATGTGCAATGTACACCAATAGACACACATGTTTAGAGCAATAAGATAGTAATCAAAGTAGCTGCTAGAACTAGGGGAAAACCTAAAAGATTTTGTATGCCACAACGAAGGATCTGGTTTTTGTTAATGTTACAACGGACATTGCTCTTAACAGAGGTTAATATTCTCTCAGTCCCTCAGAACTCCAGTAAATAGAGTTGTGAGTCCCCCTCCGTCTCCATTTGGTCAACTTTAACCAAACCCCATGGTTAAAGTTATTCATAGACCATTTTGTGCTTTCAATATTCTTAACAACCAAAATTCACTTTTTTCATCTTCTCCCTCATCTCATTTCTTAAACCCTTATCCTTCTTTAATAATCTATATGGATTGATTTCCATAGAGTTGTACAAAGGCTTCAACCCTTTCCATCGACAACCATTATATATACATGAAAGTATATATTTGACTTTTTAGTTTGGGGGATATAGTAAGAACTTACAGTAAAATTCAATATTTTACCTTTTACTTTTGATTTCAAGTTTTTAATCTCTACTTTTCTGGCATGTGTTTTGTTTTATAATTATTATACATGGTTTTGTTAGATTTATAAAGAGAAATAATTTAGGGTTTGAACGAGAATTTTCTAGATTTTGAGTAGTTTGTGGATTGTGGACTTTGGTTAGTCTATGGATAGTAGAATTTGACTTCCAAATATAAGTCGTTCAAGTATATTTTGATTTTAATTCTTACTATAAATGTAAGTTAAGAAATAATGGGATAATAAAGTATGGATGGATTTGGATGATGAAAAAGAGTTGGGAAAAGAGATGAGGAGAGAGGATGGAGAAGGAAATAGTTTTATTAGTTGTAGAAATGAGAAGAAAAGAGTGGATGTAGAATTGATGGGTCTGATGGAGGTTTTAATAGAGGTAGGAGAGGGATTGGTGGAGAAGATGACAATGAAATCCATGGGAGGGGACAAATCGGTCCAAATAAATTTCTACAGTCAAAACTAACAGAATATTCCATTTGAAAACTGGTTTACCGCTCCAAACTGGTTTACGGTCAAAATAATATTACGCTAAAATATGTACTTTCGCGTAATATGGTGGCCCATGCAGGTCGTGACATGTTTTTAGTGGTGGACCCATTATTTTGTCCAATTAGAGGATTTGCATTTCTAGCGGTTGTCTTCATTTTCAGAAATATCTTATCCGATTACATTCCTATCATAGATATTCTAATCGCCCTCGCTATCCTACTATAATGCAATTTGTTAGTTTTTTCTGAGTCACAAACCCTTATACCCCATTCCAATTTGATTTGAAATTTTTAGTCGCTCCTTTCAGAAGATTCCATTATTTCCTGCCTTCTCAATAAATTGTTCATGTTTCTTTCTTTCTTGCCTTTTCTGTTTCACGAGACATCATTTGATTTTCCCCTATTTTATGATCATATTTTAATCGTACCTAGATTTTTATCGTGCTTAAAATGATTTTGATCACAACAATATTCCAACTCTATCTCAGATCATATATAGATAATTCTGATCGTGCCTATATTTTATCATTGTACCTTGAGATCATGCCTAGAATCCGTTCGTGTCGGATGATTTAAATCTGGAATGATTTATAGTAAGGATTTATGGAGTACATGAGTTTTGGGATAAAGATGAGATAAACATGAACACTTGTGATTTGAATCAAGGAAGGGATAATTAATTATGTGAATATCAAGCAAATTGACATTGTAGATTAGAGGTTGTTAAATGATAAGCAGGGAGATGCACTATAGGAAGATGCATGATGAATCAGAAGAAATATAAAGGACGACCGAAACAAAAAAAAATTGGACTTAAGGTGTAACTAATTAAGGATGACAATCGTATGAATTGAATGGTGCAAAAGATTCCATAACTCTATTAACTGGAATTTAAGGGACTTCTAAGCAATTCCTAAGATTTAGGGGGGGTCTTATTTAAAAATATGTGAGATCCGAGGAACTTTTATGCCGAAAACCATAAATTCTCATATTCCCGAAGTGTTTGTATACAAGTAACCTGCTTAAAGGTCCAAAGGAAAAGTTCTCCCCTAGCTATATGATATCTGATTAATTGCTGCTAATTTGGATACAAGTCACATAACATATTGGAAACTGGAAACTGGGAATCTTGAGAAGCAAAAGTGAATGTACATATTTAATCATTGCATGATGTGCAAAAAAGGATTTTTAAACGGAAAAATGAAGCAGATGAAAATTAAAGATTCAAGAAAAAGTAATGTATACCATATTTGGAAGCTTCAGGAGCAATCTTTTGAAGATAAATTAATGGATCTTCAAACTCCTCCTTTGAAGGGCAAAATACAGGGCATTCCGGAATCTTGTCAATCCATTCTAGATTGGACATGTCAAATTTTTCCACATTATGCTTTGAAAATGCATCTTTCGCCGAATGACCCAGTGGAGAAAATGCATCTGAATTTCCAAAAACTCTGTCTCCACACGATGTAGTCTTCATAGCATCTCCTCCGCTTCTAGTCATCGTATGACTAACATTTGTCGCTTCAGGCACAACATCCAACTTCATGCGTTGGATCCTTTTGCGCTTCAAAGTTTCTAAACCACTTTTTCTAGACAAACACGCCTTTCCTTCCACCTGTCAAGACAAACAAACTGAATAAGTCATACCGAACCACTCTAGGAAACCCACAAGATCTTAAATGAAAAGACTGAAATTGTGATGTAACACCAAGTATAACAATAAATTATTAGAGAATCAACTAGAGATAAGTACATTAATAACCAAAACATGCTAATAATTCTGGGTCAAGGTTACAAATGTTCAGAAAGTCACCAAGTAAGAGAGTTACACAGAAGATCACAATTTTACTTTTAATGAACTTTTCCCCAACTTAAAGAGAGAGAAAATAATAACACAACAAGCAATTCTTTACGGGGAGAAAATCTATATGGACAGTGCTTCAAAACATTGTAAAAATATATGTGATCCTGTTTACTGTGACACACTATCAGATTACAAAAAGAATCATCAGGAAACTCCAAAAGTAGGGGGGGAGGGTATTCCATTGCCATGAGGCCCCCTCTAATACAGGGACTAGGGAGAGTCAAGTATCAACCAATATTGCAGAAGTAGAAAGTGACTCTTTAGGAAGCCCATACACTCCAAAAATAGGTGCCTTGTCCATGTGTCATATTGTCAAGCATGCATTGGACATGACACAAACACCAAAAATACACTAGGAAAAACCAAAATATGTGTCGTGCTGGTGTCACCATGTCCGTAAATATTGTATCATGTTATATTTGTGTGCATGCCACATCGATGACTTGGCTCATGTTAGGAAGCACAGACACTCCAAAAGGTAAATTATAAGGGCACATCACATTTTACTCAGGGCTGTCCAAGTGTTAGTTTTTATTATTTACAAGTTTGCCACTGAAAAAATTACTCAGGACTATCCAAGTGGTAGGTATAAAAGATAATGAGGACTGCCAGGAATTGTGGCAGTCCTGAAAGTAATGAGGACTGCCACAATTCCTGGCAGTCCTAGAAGTAATGAGGACTGCCAGGAATTGTAGCAGTCCTGAAAGGGACATGCTCTACAACAGGACTGCCACAATTTCTGGCAGTCCTAGACATATTGAGGACTGCCAGAAATTGAGGCAGTCCTGAAAGATACTTGTTGTACAGCAAGTTCCTTTCAGGACTGCCACAATTTCTGGCAGTCCTAAAGTCGACATTCCCGAATGAAAAAAATATATTAGGGTTTATTTCAATCTTGATAATAGAGTGAAATATGCATTTTAGGATTTATTTCCATGCATTCTTTGTGATGAAAGAAGTATTTAACCTTTATTTTCATACATTTTAGGGTTTATTTAATTTTTTGGGTGCCATCGAAATTGGGAAAGAGAAGGAAACTAGGGTTTTGATGGAGATGGTGATGATGGAAACGGTGGAGAAGAAGAAGATGATGATGATGAGAAAAAAACTAGGGTTTTGATGAAGATGTGAGAATGGAAATGGTGGAGAAGAATAAGATGGATAGAAGAAGAAGAAGAAGAAGAAAGCTAGGGTTTGTGAAGAGAGAGTGGAGAAGAAGAAAATGGACAGCCCCTGAATAGAAAATTTGGACAGCCCGAGTAAAAGTTCCTCAAAGCCTGGCTAGCCCTAATCCTGGCTAGCCCCGAGTAAAAAAGGCTGTGCCCTTATAAATAGCCCTCCAAAAATAGGTGCCTTGTCCATGTGTCATATTGTCAGGCATGCATTGGACATGACAGTATGACACAAACACCATAATTACACTAGGACAAGCCAAAATATGAGTCGTGTCGGCGTCACCATGTCCGTAAATACTGTATCATGTTATATTTGTGTCCATGCCACATTGGTGACTTGGCTCATGTGAGCGATGCAACTATGCAAGGGTATCATAAAATGATACTTCATAATTACATGCAAATTAAACCTTGACATTTTGAACATTTCAATAGGATTAATATGGTCTGTACTCAGCATGCATGCATACATTTTCGTAAGCTATTCACCTACCACCTAGTGGGAATCATATCCCCTAATGCCAATACCTCACCGTAATACCATTCAAATATGAAATAATGCAATGCATGAGATATCGGCATATATGCAGAGATAATGGCTTGCCATTACAGGGCAATGGGCATTACGAGATATCTGAATCCCACCTAGTGTGCTAATTTACCGATTTGCAACTAAGTGGTACGCGAAAATTATACAAATTTACTGCTCGCAAATACATAGTTAGAAGAAAGATCACGCGGTAACTCGAGAGAGCATTGATTTGTTAATCCGCCGGTCAATGTTGCACAATTACAAACAATAAACCATCTACCATGGTGTGTACATGCCACAAAATAAATCCTAACCTAATTATCATGAGATTTTCAAATAACTATTAGAAAAGTATCTCGAAAAAATAATTATGCCAATATCATCAATACATTCTACCATCACAAAATAAGCCCTTGATTCATTTTTTTTTTCCTGGATTCATTCAAACAGAAGGAAAGGAGAGGGGGGGGAAATCTCAAACTGTACAAAATCTTAAAAACCTGTATAACACCTGAAATTTTATCACCACAAAAACCGTAAAAAAGCACAAAAATTTTTTAGGGCAGGGACAAAATAAATCAAGAACCAAAAACATAAATCCTTCCAAAATAGGCTAACATCCCCATAAAATCCAAAAAAAATTAATAAAATAAAATAAAATAACAAAGAAGATGAAATTCCAAAAAAAAAAAAAACGCATCAGATCTTCAGTTATTAAAACTCAAGGACTAGAAATAGAAACCTAAAAAAATCCTACCAAAAACAGAAAATTCTCTAGAGATTTCCATCAAAAATGCAAATAGATTCAGTTGGTAGTCGTCAAATTGCTAACTGGTAGTCATGCATGATGCATTGATTAAAAAAATTAATAACACTATAAAAAAAAGCAGCCTCAATAATTCCATTCCATCAAAATCCACATCAATTTCAATAGAATGAAAAAGAGCTTTTTCTCAGAAAAAAAATTGAAAAATTGAGCAAATTTGGCGGAAAAAAAAACCTATAATCAAACTAAGAACCAAACAAATCGGCCCAAATTTGGAAATTCCAAACTACAAAAAAATCCTTCAAATTATACGTAAATTACATCTGAAAATAATATTCCAGAATTATTGCAGAAAGCATTGCATAAATCTCTCCAAATTTAAAAAATCCCACTAAATTACACTGAAATTAATATATCCAAAGAATTTTCCAGAAACAACCGTGAAAAAATTAGCATTAAATTCATCAAATCATAAACAAAAGCACAAAAAAAAAAACAAATCTACCAATAAAATCGCTCAAAAACAACAAATTCTACAATAAACTCTAGAAATTCCTTTGAAATTAAATAAACTACGTCTGAAAATTAATATTTCCAACGAATTATTGCGGAAACAACCGAGAGAAACTCGAGCATTACATAAATCGCTCCAAAATTTCCCTTAGGAAACTACAGAATAAACAAACTAAAATTCAAAAAAAAAAAAATCCATTAATAAAATGTACAAGATTCCTTCAAAAATACATAAATTACATCTGAAAAATAATATTCCCAACGAAATTCTTCCGAAAACAACCATGAAAAAACTCATGCATTACATAAATCCTTCCAAATTCACATCACATACCACACAAAATATAAAATTGCCAACAGAAATTAATAAAATCCAACAAAATTTCCAAAAATCCACGGAAAAATTAGCATCACATCCATCAACCACAAATAAGCACAAAAAATCGCTCGAGAATTATAAATTCTACAATAAACTCGAGAAAATTCCTTCAAAAAAATTTCAAGCTAATTTGAAATTAATATTTCCAGCAAATTATTCCGAAGACGACCACTAAAAATTCAAGCTTTACATAAATCCCTCCAAATTTAGATCCAATTCCAAAAAAAAAAAAAAAAAAAAAAAAAAAAAAAAAAAAAAAAAAAAAAAAATACAAATTACACCAGAACTTGCAATATCCAACAAAATTTCCAGAAAAAAAAATTAGCTAAAGAAGAGCATAAAAACAAATTAAAATACCAATAAAATCGCTCGAAATTCTACAAAAAAAAAAATACAAAAAATCGAGAGATCTCGAGAGGAGAAGATCACTTTACCATCTCATACCGATCGCCGGATCCAAACCTCTCCCGAACAAAAACCGAATAGTATGTAGAATTCGGGAAGCCTCCGGATCAGTGGACCGCCGGCATTACGCTGGCCGGCGCCGAACCTTTCGGAGGACTAATTCGCGCTGCTACGGGGAAAGATTCGGAAAAATTCGGCGGAGGAGGAGAGGGAGGGAGGGAGTGGTTTCGGAAAGCAAGGAAGGAAAAAAATCGGAAAGAATGGAAAAGTGCGGATATAAATAATAATAATTCGTAGCCGAATAAAAAAGTAAAAAGAACAAAAAAAAGAGGGAAGAAGGAAAGAGGAAGGGAAGTGGTAGTTGTGTGGTGGTTCGACCAAACGGAACCGCTCTTCTCGGCCCACGTTTCTCGTAGGGGCTTTTCTAGTGGAATTACTTGTTTGACCCTCGTTGAGTTTGCATTCTATTGGGCTGAAAAAAATAATAGAATTGCAGTGGGAGAAGGGTATATATGTCATTTTCTCTAAAGAGACAGGAACAGAAGCAGAGAGAACGGAGCAGTTCAAACTCTCGCGATAAACTCCCGCACATCCCGCATGCGGCGGTTAAACGCAAAATGCACGGACTGAATCTTTCACCCGCCGGTTCGTTAATCCGCCACGTGGCAATAGAACAGCACTTTCGGCGATCTAGCCGTCCGTCGATCGACACGTGTCCGTACACTCGGCTACAGCCGTCTGATCCTAGAGTGCAGTAGGTCGTGGGTTTGATAGAACGGAGTGTGCTGGCCAGTTACCACGTCAAAGGGCTCCAAAAAACCGCTACCGGTTTTATGACCCGGTTTTATCGGGTTTTTTTTTTTTATATTGTTCTTTTGTTGGACTTTGGGTTAGGCTCACCTCCCCGGTGATTTTTATGGTCCAGACAACTAGTTGGTCACCAACTTCATCAAGGTTTAGATAAAACCAATGGCATGTTGTACTCTTCATCTTCCAAACTCCAAAAATAAATAAAATAAAATTCATCTAATCTTAAGTTGGCATGGTTATGTGCTCTTCTAATTTTAATTTATATGGCATTTCTATATTCCATACATATTATTAGAAGGTTCCCACACTTTTAAGGATGATATCTAATTATTTCAATAAATATTGTATTACATTTAATATATATATATATATATATATATATATATATATATAGTATATATATATATAATATATATATATATATATATATATATATATATATTTATTTATTTATTTATTTATTTATTTGAAGCAATGGGTAATTGTGGCGAACTCACATCCATTGGGACTCGAACTCCGACCACTTGGGCCGCATGCATCTCGCTTAACCACTAGGCTAGAGGTCATTTGCATATATATATATATATATATATATATATATATATATATATCTATATATATATATATATATATATATATATATATATATATATACACACACAAAAATTCAGCCGGCTGGTTTTGTATTATAGAATTACCATATGTTTTATAGATTGCATTAAAATTTAGTGGTTGAGATTAAAAGGTGTAGACCCCACCACCTTTTTAAGTTATTTAATTTCAACCATGCAATTCCAATCCAACGTGTATATCATAGGTTGGTTCCATAAAACAAAATCAGCCGGTTGGTTCTAGAGCACTCATATATAAATATATATATATATATATATATATATATATATATATATATATATATATATATATATATATATATATATATATATCGAAGAAGGTGTCACTCCCCGTTCCCAGAATGCGTATTTTTATACATGTACAACTCATGAGTATTTATTTAATATTTATCATGTATTATCATGTATTTAAATTCCTTTAATTTCATGTTAATCAATTAATCTGCTCTTTAAATTTTCATGTTAATTTATTTCCTGCAATTATATTTCTGCAATTTTATTTCTGCACTTTATTTCCTGCTTTTATTCTCTGCTTTAGCTAGGCTTTGGGTTCGGGATTGGCTTTGGTTGGATCCCTACAACCCGACCCATTGGACCCATTGGACCCGGCCCAACTCCCACCTACCACCCCCTTTTCTATTTAAAGCTTACATCTCTTTCTCTCTCCTCATAAACTCACATTCTCACCATTACTCCTCTTCTTCTTCTTCATTACTCTCTCCACCTACCAAACCGTAGGCAAGTACAACTTGCTCCACATGAGAACCCATGTTTTTATGGTTATTTATCTTCCTCTCGTGATCCTAAGAGAGTTTAGAACTTGGCATTTTTCATTTCGAAGTCTTAAATTTTGTAGATCTAGAAATGAGTTATTTTCGGAGTTTGGTGGTTTTGATCTATTAAACTTCTTTGATTTCAAGTTTTGATGGTTCTATGTTGTAGAAAGTTTTATTCTACCCAATTTTGACCTTTGGAAAGTTGGATTTGGACTTGTTTTGACCAAGTTATGGACCTTTGAAGCTTTGGGGTGCAACCATGGAGTTCTTGCTGTTTGGAGAAGACAGTGAGCAGTGTACACTAGCTTTTTAGCTTGCGTCACTGAGCTGTGCGCGCTCTTTAGCGCAGCGCAGTCTGGAGTCCATACGCTACCTTTTTAGGAAGCGTGTGTCTTACCTACGCTACCTTTTGGAAGCGTATATCGTATGGAGTTCATACGCTACCTTTTGGAAAGCGTATATCGTATGGAGTTCATACGCTGCCTTTGGGGAGCGTATGACTTGCATACGCTGACTTGAATGGTCAGGAGTCGTATGGAGTTCATACGCTACCTTTTGGGAAGCGTATGACTTGCATACGCTGACTTGAATGGTCAGGAGTCGTATGGAGTTCATACGCTGCCTTTGGGAGCGTATGACTTGCATACGCTCACTTGGATGGTGAGGAGTCGTATGGAGCCCATACGCTGCCTCTTTGACCTGAGCGTACGCTGACTTGAGCGTAGCCTGAAATGAGCGTATGCTGACCTTACTTACCCTGATCTTCTATAGCCCTGTATATTGATATTTTATTAGATATTTAACGTCCATTTTATATCCTTACGCCTTTTTGGCATGAACTCGAAAAATCATGATATGATAATATTGTTAATATCAATTGTTATGTGGAATGTGCCTTGTGTCCCGATTGATTTTTGGGATACCCTGTATGACTGGGACTTGACCATGAGAGTTATAGACTCGACCCCGTTTAATGCTAATTGACTTTCGTGCCTTGTCACCATTGATAATAATGGTTATCTTGACTAAATTAATCATGCGTTCCTAGTCGAAACTAAGAGACTGGCTAGTCGTCTTATTGAATTGAATGAATGAGACACGTTCATGTTATGGACTATTGTAATCGACTGGCTGATCCCGAATATTGACTTACATGCACATGCAGGCTTCAATCTATTTATTTATTTATTTACTTATTTATTTTCTATAAAAGAAGCATGTGTACTTTATGGTCAAGGCATGATTACCGTGGTTAGATTTGATTGTTGCATTACGCTATGTAAGACCTGCAACCTAACCGCACTGGTATCGTTGTAAAGTTGTGCATATCGTACCCCGTACGAAAGTACTCATTCGAATAACCATGATCCACGGTATGGGATTTCACTCAACGTAGGGACTATTAAGTTAAATAAAATAATGATGGCATGGAGAGAATGGATTCCCGAGTTCTTACATGGCAGCCCCCTTGGGATAAGTAATACAAGACGGGCCGGCTGGTTCCCACAGATACTGTAAAACTGCCACACGGGCAGGGAACAGTATCTGCTTTTATTATTATTGTATATTGTATATTGACGGACGTCCTGCTAGGACTCGTCTAATTCATGCATGGTGCACATGATTGACTGGATAGACTAGCCTTGCTCGCACATGGTAAGAACTGAGGAATCCCTAATTGCATTATTCCAGGATAACTTGGGACTCACAATAGCAAGCCGTAGTAGTTGAATGGCCGTTTAAATTAATTTGTTTGTGCACTGTATCTACTCTGTTACCTAACTGGGATGATCAGAATGTCAGGACATGACGGGCCAACTTCTGTCCTTGTTTGGTTGGGAGGTTGGTTCAAAGTGTCGTGATGTGATGTGAATCCTAGTGAAAAGCAGAGATCTATTATTATATTCTCTTGCTTACTGGTTTTAGTTCTCATGTCGTGCTTTCTTGTGGTACTTGCTATTAGAGGTCTAACCTCTCTGGTTTTGCATGGCCAGATTTAGAGCCGGTCCCCGAGGATCCAGCTTACTTCTACCTCTAAGATGGTCAACACTAGAGGGATGATCGCAGGAGGACTCGAGTGGGTTCCTTACTTCACCCCTCGTTTTGTCACTTACTTTATACTTGGTCGTTTGGCACCGACATGTTAGTCGGATTGTCTTGTACTTACTTTTACATAATTGTAATTAAAGTCAGACTGCAGCTGATAACAATTGTGTATACTTTTGCTACATTAATCTGGCTATATTTTGTAAAGCCAGATATCAAGAACATTTGACAGAGCGTTTGGGACGCCTTACTGCTTTATCTTACATGTTCTCTATTACTGTTTCTTGTTTGAATGATTGAGACAATAGATGTGAAGAGACCATAGTGAGACTTTCATGTAGTATGCACCCTCTCGTCTTTTAGACAACATTGATCGTATTATACGGTATTCATCTACCCATAATACGTAGCTGGCTGAGTCATTCCCTCGCTCTCCAGTATTCTGGTTCTGGGGCGTGACAGAAGGTAATATTATTGATAAAAAAAGTATTACAAAACTAAAAATCCGTCCCACACCCAAAATAAATTATCTGGGGCCAAGGATATCTACATCAACATCTATGTTTCTTTGTACATCGTGTATACTGAGTGCAAGATCTTCAAAGATTCGACGATTTTTCTCACGCCAAACATGCCAAACAACAGTTCTGAAGATGAGGCGTATCCGCCTGTAAGCTCCCTTTCCATTTCCTTTTTGAGCTTTAACTTCATTCTTTCCTGAAGCAAGATCCCTATCATGTGTGATAGGTAGGCTCGGGCACATGAGTTATTTACTCTAGATCTCCCATACAAAGTCACAACAGAAGAATAAATGATCTCTGGACTCATCCATTAGCCCACACAAGCAGCACAACTTATCTAGACATTGCATCTCGAATCTGCTCAGATGATCTCTAGTAAGCAGGCGGTTGCGAATCATTTTGTAGAGACATAACAAGATCTTGATCGCCCCTCCTTTGATCCAAACCAATTCTACCCAATGAACCTCCTTCTCTCTGGTCCTGGTTTGGTTAAAAACCGTCTGAAACCTGAACTTTTCTCTTTCCATGTCCTCCCATACCCAGTAGTCTTCAGTACCCCTCCTATCGATTTCTACTGCTCGAATATCTACCGCATGTGTCGTCTCCATCAAGCAACCTTGGAAGTCCCATTCTCCCTCTTTGATAAGGCAACTAACCGATTCAGTAGAATACATAGCTCATAGACATGCAGTCTTCTCTATCAATCAGACTGTTGTTGTTGAACCAAGGATCGTGCTGTAGCACCCAGTTTTCTGAAATTGGGGATTTTTAAAAATTTATTATTTTATTATTTATTAGTGGTATTTTAGTCATGGTATGATTTTATAGTGATTATTAGTGTGATTAAACCATTATCTAAGTCATGCTAAGTCATGACTTATGACTTTGTGATTTTGGTTAGTATAACTTAGTGTAAACCCTAGTTTTCCTTAACCTAGAAGTTGCTATGACCATGTGAGCTTAGCCATAGGCTTAGAACCTCAAATTAGTGATTTTTAGCCTAAAGGGTATTTTGGTAATTTTCTAGGAATTATTGGAATTACTTAGGTTTATGTGTTTTTATTATTGTTTAATTATTGTTAAGTGTCATGTTAGCTTCTAACCTAGTTTAGCACTAATCTAGAGGTTAGTTACTAACCTAGAATGATAAGGGGATAGGTATTAGTCATAGGTTAAAGTGGGTTAAATATCTAGATATTTACTTTATTGATATTTTGCTTGATTTATGCAAAATATCTTAAACCCTTTATCCAAAGTCCTTGCCTTAACCTAGAAGCAAGCCTAGGACACCCCCCCCCCCTTGGTATGACCGGCCAAGGACCCCCCCCCCCCCCTTGGCAGCCCACCATCCTATATTAACCCCTTGAATTAATTCATGAAAGATTTACATGAAATTAATTCCTAGAAAATCCCTTTTTCTTCAAACTTGCATAACTTGAGCAATTTTGATCCAAATCACCTCTAGTTTCTTGTATTGGACTCCCCTACACTAGAGGGTACTAGTTAGGGCCTGCTATCAAGGAATTTGGAAGCTTTTGGGCATCACCAAGAGGAAGAACACCCCCCTACTTGGGTGTTTTCAAGGATTTTTGCACAAATAGGTAAATGCCCATAAACCTTGTTAAAATTGTGTTTTCTCTTCATATTAGCATGCATCTAGGTACTAGGGTACTGTGGGTAAAATTTGGTGAAGGTTAGAGTCGGTTTGGTGTCCGTATCGGACACGTATCTAGGTTTTAATTCAAGTGTTTGATGAATTGCCTCTGTAAATTAAATGTTATTATTTTTGAAAACTATTTGAACAAGTTTTTAGCTCTATAGGTGTAGGTCATAGAACCATAACCCTGAGCACACTTCGAGTCGTGTCCGTGTCCAAAACAGGACACGAACACACTGTAAAACAACACTGTGTAAACTGTTAAATCCCAAGTGTTTGACACTTTGTATTGTGTCCACACGTGTCGTGGATACAATACAGACACATGGACACACACCTAGACCCTAGGCCTACCCCCTGACACGAGCACGTGGCCCCACGTGCCACGTGTGAAGTACACGAACCCCCGACACTTGTGCACGAGGCACTGCGTAGCTCCCCTGCTACCAGACCCCTCGTGTGGACACGACACGACACGTAGACACGTGCCACTTGGCACAGACCTAGGGGCAGTGTCTGATAAGACACCCCTAAAGTCTGTGTCACGATGTGTCGTGTCGAGGGAGAAAATCCACTCGCACGGGTCGTACACTGGCACAGCACACACGTTTCAGACCTCTCTGATACGCACGTAGAACTCGGACACGCGGACACTTGGACACGAATCAGGTTAGTGGACACCTAGTAGACCCCTAGGCGAACTTTCCCCCACGAGCACGAGACACATGGACACGTGTGTCGTGTCCTAGAGTGAACTGCACGCGTGCACGACGCTGTACACGCGTGGGTGTATCAGGAATTTACCCATGTGATGTTTTTGAGTGTTTGGACACATTATTTCGTGTCGTGGTGTCGTGTCAGTGTCCTAGGACACTAGAGTATCTACGGGGTGTCAGTTACCAACCCTTGGTTGAGAGTCTTAGCTCGATTAGGTTGTGTGTATTCGAATTTCCCCATTCGAGTGCACTGTGCACTGTCACAGTTTTTGGGATTATTTCCAGTTTTTAGAAATCGAATTTCGATTCGATTTTGTTAATGATTTATACTTAGGACTAGTGTATTTTAGTGTGTAGATGTGAAGTATATGTGTATTTGTGGGTGTGGGTCGATTTTGAGGAGTTTTGGTAGTGTGTGTGTATAGTTATATGTATATACATATATATGTATATATGTATTCTGTTATGTGTGTGTTTGGGGGTATTTGGTTCCAGGTTCTGGAAAACCCCCCCTGTTTACTGGTTCTCTCTCTCCCTCACTGTCTACTCTCTCACAGTCTCTCTCTCTCACTCTTCCTTTCCCTTCCCTATATATATATATGAAATATATATATAGTTATATATATGTATTGTATATATATATATATATACATGATATATATATGTATATTAGTATTAGGTCTCTATATGTATATGTAGTGTATTATATACATGTGGGTGTATTATATATGTTATTCCTATTTTGGGTATATGGATAGTATATATCTATATATGTAGATATATATATATATATGTGTGACTTTTTAGTTTTAGGTTATATGAGAAAACCCATTATTGCCCTATGGCCAGGGTTATTGGCCTATGGTTGGGACTAGCCCTAATGACCCAAAAACCCATTGTTGACCCTTGTTGACTGAAAGTTGACCAAAGTCAACTATAGGTCAAAATTGACCTAGTTCACCTAGAATTGACTAGGAATGACCTAAAACAACTAGTTTGACTAGTTTGACTAGAACCCTAACTAGTTAACTAGTGTTGACCTAGCTTTGACTTAGAGTTGACCATTGTTGACCATGGTTGACTAAAGTCAACTATTGGTCAAACCATGACCTAATTGACCTAATTGACCTAATAAATGACTAGTTCAACTAGTCAGACCATGTTTGACCTAATTACCCTAACTGACTAGTCTTATTTGACCAATGCCTTAGTTGGTCTAAGTTTGATCTAGACTTGATCCAGATTGATCATGTTGACTAGTATTTGACTAGTTTGATTAGAGTGTTGACTAAGAGTTGATTTAAACCTAGATTAAACTTGTTTGACCTTGTTGACTCTATTTGACTTAGTATGACTTCCTGTGACCTAGTTTGACTATTAGAGTTGACCAAGAGTTGACTTTTGACCAGATTGACCTAGAATCATATAGTATGCATTGTATACTCTATTTTTACCATTGTGGATATGTTGTGACCTGTTTTACTCTAAATAGGACTCTGTGACACCAGTTCGGACATCTATTCATATCAGTCATACAGGGTGACAGGCGAGTACATTCTCTGATCTTTTCATACTTGTTAGGATTTATATTCTTGCTCTAGAATACCTTACATGATGCTGTCACGTCATTATCACGGATTGGTACTATATGGATCTTGTCATGCGATGTTATCTCCCTCGGGGTGCATCAGATACAGTTGTCATGTGCTTTTCACGAACATCTTGTATTTCATGTACACCGCTTTCATGTATACTCTTGTGCAATCTTGTACTCTCATGATCACGTGAGCAAACATGATAAAAACCTCTTGTACAAAGTAACGTAACTTGACTGGATCCTTGTGTATTGATTGGGGAGGGTGAGTAGGAAATGGTTATGTGATCAAATCCCATCTTGTACAAACTCTTGTGAAATCTTGTGAAATCTTGTATATGTCCTAAGCCCGTTTATATAACCATATCATGCTCTAAATCACAGGTTACCTACAGTTCTTACTTATCATATATATAGATATTTCCAGTTATCAAATCTCTCTCGTTTTACATATATTCTTTACAGTTCATGTATCTTACTCTATGCATGCTTTACATTTCCCAACCTGATATGAACTGCGTGAGATGTATTGTGCTCGTTCCTGTCCTGACTGGGCCTGTTGAAAATATTACAGATGATGATGGTGACTGTCCTACCTTCTATGGGACACATGAGGGTGACCTTCAGGAGCCTGAGGAGCATCTAGCTCAGTAGAGGGTGCCTAGTCTAGTCTAGTGTTTATAGTTTTCATTTTGTATCGGACTGTTCCGATTGTTAGTTGTGACTTAGTTATATTTCAGGTCTTGTACTTATTTGTGTTGGACATCTACTTGTGTGGTGTGATAACTCTATATATATTCAGTTCTTCCTTTCATCTAATTCCATATCATGTTCTATCTTTATCTTTCCTAGACTTGTATTTGAGATATAGAGTTGAGATGTTATGTTATACCTCCGTGCGGAGATGACAGGTTTATATGTCTTATTGTTAGATGTTAGTTGTTATAGATGACCTATACAGCGTTCTACCGCCGACACTGCGGCGTAGGCTGGACGTACCCACGTTCTCGTGCCCCTAATCAGGGTGCGGGTCGTGACACGTGCCATAAACTAGTCTGATTCCGGAGCAGATTACTCTAGCAAGTCTAGGTTTGGCCGCGCTTCTCAATCCCATGATCAATTTAACTGTAACCGAATAGTTGTTATTAGTCCTGGCAGACCAGAAGTCACCGTCAGGAAAGTACCTCCCTCTGATCCTTTCAGCCCATAAAGATTTTTTTGTGATGAATTTCCAGAATATTTTGTAGGAGGCAGTATCTCTAAGGAGCGTCGGGGACCTCAGCCCAACACCTCCCTCCCTCTTTGGCCGGCACAGCTCTTCCCATCTGATAGCATGTATCAGGATCGAAATCAAACATTTCATATGAGAACGGAATTGACGACATTGAAGTATCGGAGATTTCAGATCGAATTGGTATCGAAAAGTAAATAATTACCAATAAACTATTAAAATTTTAGGAAAAAATATTTTATATATTTAGACATAATTTTAAGTATTTTATGTGTTATTTCTTAGTAATTTTGGAATTGACTAAATAGTAGTCTTCATTGTCGATTGGTTAACTGCAATAGAAATTTTATTTTATTTTTATATGTTTTTACAAACTTACTATATTTTTACATCCTTGTTGATTGGTCTTCTTCTTCTTTTGTCAAATTGGCTGAAAAAAGATATTTCCCTTATCGATTAGTATTGATATCGGTCGGTAGGTGTCACAACCCGTTACCCAAATTGTTGGGCCGGGCCGAGCCATGTCCAGCCTACGCTTGCTAAATCGTAGTAAGTTGTTCTAAGAATAGACAATAAATGATCTAAGCTGCTAACAGTTCTAAAATCATATTTAAAGTTTCATCACAACACAGCATCTATAAGCGAAGGTAACATGAGCACAGACTTAATAATACATAACCAAAGTATCTAACTGGAGACAAAGTCCAGTATCCAAATATAAGTACAGACAAAGTCTAAGTCTCAAAACACAAGAAAGATAACTAAGCAAGGTTCCCCGCTGGGGCCTCTTCTGGAGCTAAGACCAGGTCCTCAATGCAGTACCATAATATGTAACATATAGCAATTCCTTCTTGAAAAGTATACCTACGACGTTATCCTGTCAGGATGGGAGCAAGTACAACCTCTACAACTAAAGTACTGAACATACAATGAAAGAGATGTACAATAAGAAACATGGTGTGATAAGTCTATAAAACAGGAAATACTGGAAAACATGGCCTCATGGTACAACTGGGATCACAATATCATAGTAATACAGGAAACATGGCATATCTGGAATCATGGTATATCTCATAATCTATCATGGCAAGGATACATATGTCATAAAGACAGATGTATATGTAATGTTTAAAACTGTAGCAGGTACGTGATCGGTCAATAGATGTACAATGTACTGAGGCACAATGTAAATAAAATGTACATACGTACAAGTGAAAACAAGCGATAGATGTACATACGTACAAATACAGCTGGTGCGCCTACGACAAGGTATACATAAAATGTCAACCTTGCTCGGTACGTACGTACGAGTAGGGGGGCATGATCACGTACGCTACTAACAGTTTCCCCATAACCCATATTCTAACATGTGAGAGATACGAGAACAGTAAAAACATGTGTGAGATACTGGGATCGGTATAAAGCACGGTAGGTACTAATAGCAGTAAAACAGGTGAAAGTACTGAGAGCAGTAAAACATGTGAATACTCGGGCAGATATAAGCATAGTGAAACATGTACGGGGAACCAGTAAGAAGTATGTGAAGATATGATAACTGTCCTAAGCATGGTAGGGACTAAATTAATGTAACATGTGAAGATTTAACTTGCTACCTCGGTTAATACATGTTCTAGCATTAAAAGACAGTAAAGGAGTTTGTAGATGTACTTGCCTCGAGCAAAGCAAGAATACTAGTACGAAGATATAGATGTCCGGTATCATGTCAATAATGATATACAAACTCAGTTCTAAGCTATGTTTAATATTACACTAGTGGTGTGACACGACTCCTGACTGGATACTAGCCAAGTGGGAACCTAGCATAAAAAGTCTAATGTGATGTGCCACTATACACAAACTAACTTTCTAGGATCTTACACTAGCGCGGGGTGAGGTCCAATACGACTAAAACACAAAACAACATAAAAAGTTACAAGTCGTAATTATTCAATAATTAAATCTACTGTACACTATGTTCCAACAATTTTTGAGATAGACAAAAAGCTCAAATATATATAAAATAAAGTACCAAAATGATCCTTGTTAATTATAGAAATTTATACTAATTTTTCTGGGATTTATAAACCCTCATAAATATTTATTAAAAATCAGCAAACATAAATATACTGAAAATGAGTTCTATTTTCCTATTTTATAAAATACCAAAAGTACTTATTAAATGCTAGAAAAATTATAATAAATTAGCTAAATTAACATAATATTTAAATACAATTTTTCCCAGATTTTTACAGAAATTAAAATATATATAAAAATTCAAAACCAGAAAGTAACAATTTATGGAAAAATAATTAATTGTAAATTAAGGATAATACATAATCAAAATCTACAGATGTTGTCGGACGATAAAATAAATATCACTAACGTGTCCAGAACGGTTAAATCAGCTAGGATAGCCTACCCATAAATCCAATTTGGCCACAGGGGCAAAATCCTAATTTCGGGTCAAAATGATGTCCGCCGTTGGACACACTTTGCACCGAAAAGCGTGTCGGGATAGAAGTCTACAAAACCTAGCAAATTATATGTCCATGAATCCAGAATAATGATACGAACCCAACGGTATGTCCAAAATGGAATTCCGATGTGCCGATCTCAAAATGATACGTTGACGCGACACTTGGTATCCGGTTTGCACGAAAATACGTGCCGGAGCAAATGTCTTCAAAATTCAGCAAATTATATGTCAACGAGTCCAGAATGACGATACGAACTCAATGGTATATCCAGAATTGGATTCCGATGAGCCGATCTCAAAGTGACCCGTTGACCCGAAAAGTGGGACCCGTTTTGCACCAAAATGCGTGCCAGGGCCCACGTTCTCCAAATCAAGCAAATTTTATATGAAAACATGCCAGAATGATGCTACGAGTCTACTGGTGGTGTCAGAAATTGAATCCGGAGTCCCGGGTTCAAAAATGGAATTTTACAAGTGCAAATTAAAGAATTCGAACGGCCAACTTTGGCGTCGAATTCAACCAACCAAACGTGCTTAAAATGAAACGAAATATAAAGGAGACAGGAAGATGGTTATACCAGCTGTGCACCGGAACTGACGGTGCACAAAACGGAGCTGTGACGGCGAAGTTACGAGCTGACGAAGTCGGCTCCACGAAACTGTCCAAAAATAGTTCAATTTAAAATGTCAACTTGGTGGCCAGTTTTGAGGTATCAAATGATAAAATTAACGGACGAAAATTGACAGGAGTGAAGATGGATATACCGAGATTGCGACGGAGCAAGAAGTTCACCGATCCAACGGTCGGATCTCCCAGAAATTGCGTGCAAAGTTGCTGTCCCAAAACTCCATTTCTGAATTTTTCCTCCGCGCGCGTCGACGGGATTTCGACGTAAACGCACGAATCGTGTATTTAACACGTCGGGGAGGCTGAGGAAGGCGTAGGGGACTTCGCCGGAGGGTGCGCGCAGCTAGGGTGGGGCATCGCCGGTGGCGCGTGGCCGACGACGGCGGCCTGTGGCGCGCGGCTGCCGGCAACGGCGCGCGAAGGCGCTGCCAGCGCGCCACTGCTGCTGTCTGCTGTTGCTACAGCGGCTGTAGCTGCTGCTGCACGCGGGGGAGGCACGGCGCGGCGACGCGACGCGGCTGCCCGGCGGCGGACGGCGGTGGCTTGGGTGATGGAGGTGGTGGTGCATGGTTTTAATGGTTAATGGTGGTGGTGGAAGTGATGTTGATGGAGATGATGATGGTGAAGATGATGAAGAGGAGGAAGACAAGAAGAGGGAGGAGGAGGTGGTGTTGCTCATGGTGGTGGTGGTGCGACATGGGGTCGGCCATGGGGGCTGTCGGCCGAAGCATGTGGAGGGGGATGGGGAGCTGGTGTAGTGAGAGGGAGAGAGAGTTTAATGTGTGTGTGTGTGTATATTAAAAGAGGATGAGAGAGAGAGAGTTGATATAATAGAGAGAGAGAGATATTTAAGAGAGGGGGAGAGAGAAAGAGGTCGGTCCTCACAAAGGGGGGGTGCTGTGTACAGGAGGGGGGGATGTGTGAGTGTTTGTATAAAGTGTGGGAGAGAGAGTGAGTTATTATTATTATATATATATGTGTGTATATATATATATATATATATATATATATATATATATATATAAGATATTTAAGAGAGAGAGGAAAAGAGAGAGATATTTTCCAAATAGGAAAAATAGAAAAACTATGTGGGGTATTTTGGACAGTCAGGAGAGAACAATATGGAGCTTGGGTTCGGGTTCAGTCGAACCGGGTTGAGTCAAAATCGGACTGGGTGCAATAATGGAGAAAAAATAGGGATTTATAATCATGGATAAATAAACAACATGCGGGGACTCCAATAAATGGGACACAAGTTTCATGTGGGTAGTAGGCTTCATGTGGGCCACGTCCATACTTCGGGTTGACAGGTTGGGTCGATGTCGGGTCCCGAAATTAAATTGGAAGTTAAGTCAGGTTTCACGGTAGATAATTAATTGTCCTAAATTGAACCGAAAATTGTGCGAAGGAAATGGAGCACAAAATGGATTGTCTGAGTGGGACACGAAGGTCATGGGTGGAGAGCGTCTCGAGTAGATCATTCATGAGAAGTTGGTTCTGGGAAAACGACTGGTCTGGTGCTCCTAAATTAAAAGTCACGGTGACGTGCAAACGAAGATCAAAAATAAAAGTGGGAATAATATTCAACGATTAATTGGTCTAAGTTGACCCGAACTTGCGCGATACAAAAAGAGCACAAGGGAACGAATTCAAGTGGGACAGGATATATCAAAACGAAGATAATCTTGTCTACTTCAAAACTCGTGAAGAGAGTTTACAGAGATTGGTATCCCTGACGCTCCAGAAATCAAAATCATAGAAAGGTACATTAATGGTCGAAATAATTAAATAAATAAAATATTTATCGATAATAATTCATTTAGAAAAATTTAAAACAGCCCTGAAATTCAGGGGGCTTACAGTAGGTATCGAATCAATATTAACCGAGACTACAAATTATGATATATAGATTAATCTTTATTTATGTTATCTTTGGTGTGTCTTTTAGCGATCTTGCTTTTATTCTTGGGTAAGTTGTATTTTTTTTTCGTATCTTCCAATCCAACATATGTGTCTAGAATGGCAAGATGCTATTAGAATCTTACGGTTTGTTTTTAATTTTCGCACTTTAGCAATTTGTAATCATTTGTCAACAGAAAATTTGTACTTTGTACAATTACGACACTAGTGAAAGTATCTTGGTAAAATACAAGAAATAAACAACTAAATTAATCATATCACAATAATTTCTTGTCCTACTTGTGATCTTTCCTTGCAACCTACTATTGGTGTTGTCTTATTAGCAGTCTTATCTAATTATTCGATTATTAAATTTCTTACTCAAATTTTCAAAGTAGCAATATGTGTTTAGATTGGTTCGATGTATTAAGAGGGCTAATCAGCGTTTAGACCATGAATCTTATACAACTTTATAGTTTAAGTCATTGTTTTTAAGATGTCTGACATTTCGTACCGAATTTTTGTGCATGTTATATTACATATTTTTTAAACCATTATCTCCAATTTTTACTATTTTTATAAATAGAAAAAATAATACATTTTCATGGTTCGATATACTGATCTTCCGTTACCAAGTCAGGATCTTATGCCTCTCCCCGATAACAATAAGGGTTGCTCGAGTTCAGCAATTTAAGTCCTGACATGTTCAATTGAAAAGTTTAGACCATGAATATTTTTTTTCCATTATACTGTCTTTTACAACATGTGTTGGTTTGTGCCACATGTCCTCATGTTGAGGGTATAATGGAAAAACTAAAAATAAAAATAAAATTCAGGGTCTAAACTTTTTCAGTTGGACATGACATGACTTAAACTCTAAACTGGTATAAAATTCATGGTCTAAAACACTAATTAGCCCTTATTATAATCTTGTACTTTGTTTTCAAATACTTTATGTAACTAAGATACCAGTAAAAATATTAAGCCAATGCTAAGAACACTACACAAAGTGTTAGTAGCTGTCATTATTTCTATCGTTTCAAAAAGTATGAGCATTATTTGATTTTAGGCCGAGAATCGAATTGAATTGAACCGAATAAGATCTTCGGTTCGAAATCGACTAAGGCTTACGCAGTTATATAATTACTCTCAATCTCATATATATATATATATATATATATATATATATATATATATATATATATATATATATATATATATATATATGGAAACATTGTCAATACAAACATCTAAAAATTTGTATCGATACATCACAAATCTGATTCATTGGTTGTTGATCCAATGGTTCTTATTAAATGAGTTTTCTTGGACTATTAATAGAGTAGGGAACATCATTTAATGCAGTTTTTGACTTTTGACCTCTTGGTAACTTGCTAGTGTAGATCATTCTTGACTTCAATTTTTTAACGAACACCCTAAATTAATTCATATTTACTTTCTCTTTAAGCTGATAAAAATTCACAAAATACCCTAAATTAACTGTCATGCCCTGCTCCCGAAGGAGCGATCGTCCTCGCTAAGGCGTGATGTCGCACGATCCTAGGTTGTTCTCGTGTAAGGCCAAGTCCAGAAACGGTCAATTGAAGTTAGGCCACAGAGTCGCACAGAGTGTCCCCATTTGCAGCAGAAAGTAAATAAACACAAATTGAAACAAACTCAATAGTCTTTATTGATATTCAAGAAATATTACAAGTGGCACTAGGCCGAGATTACAATTCGCTCAAGTTCTTTCTCTCGAAACATAAAAGGCGTGCCAAGTGGCTTACAAGATGGAATGATTTATGACGATGTTCCAATACATTATGTCCTGTATATTAGGGGTGTGCATCAGTCGGTGGTCGACCTATTTGATCACAACCGAAGTCGAACCAAAGTTAATCAGTTTGAAAATAATCACAGCCAAACCAAACCAACCAATTGGTCGGTTCAGTTTTGAAACCGACCAACTTGGTTCAGTTTAGATCGGTTCGGCTAATCGGTTTTGAACAGACAAAATTTTTTAAGTATATTAAAGTGTTTCACAAAGTAAATTCACACAAAAATAAATCCTAACCATCTTTTGTTTGGAAGAAGTTTGTATAAGATTCCAAAGTGGACAATAATCTTCTAAGTAAATCACTTACATAATAAATTTCTTCCACAAATATAAAATAATTCTCGAAAATAAACCATAATCCTAATAGATCTATGAATTGAATATGGAAAATAAACAAACAATGAGATGGATAGGTTGGACCAGATATAAACCTAACTTTAGGTTGTTACTAACTAGGTTCGGTTTGGTTCGATTTAAGTGATTTTTGGAATGACCAAACCGTGAACCGAACCAAATTGGTCGATTTTTAAATGGTCAAGTCAAACCAATCCGACCGGACCGTCGGTTCGGTTAAAAATCGACCGATTCGGTTTGGTTTGGTTCGATTTGGTCGGTTTGATTCAAATATGCACACCCCTACTGTTACGACCCGATCCCAAATATAATGGGTCCAGTCGGATCATGCCCAGCCTGCACCGTTGTGAGACGGCGGCAGTAAGCTGTATCAAGCAGTAAAACACAACAGGCAAATATCTAACGAAAATAAAATATTTTATTAAATTAAAACTGGTTCTGGAATGGAAATAATAAGACTACAATATCACAATTCACTTATTACAATTGTTCTGATAAAACAAAGAAAGAAAAGAAACTATGCCAACATCTATGGTTCTGGGGTTCCTGGTTCTGGTTCAGCTAGATCAGCAGGACCCAAGTCAAGCCCGTAGAAAGAACAGTAAGCTAGTTCCTCTTCATCGTAATCACCTAAAAATGTTGGGTCTCCAGTCAGGAGTGAACAAAAAACATATTTCTTTCACATCTAGCATTTCTAAATTAACAATAAATAAAAATGTGAGACAGTTTAAGAAACTTTATAGGTTTTTGTAATTAACAGTAAAAGACAACAAGCAATGTGATCTCAATGTCAAACGAATATGTATACCAACATCATGCTAAGCTAGTATTTTGAGTATATACCAGGGCCTGTGACCGGCTGGGATAGAGACAATATGTATACTAACATTTCGGTCGAAACGAATAGTATACAGTACGGCTCAACCCACTATGTGGTAGAGGTTAGCGCGAGAGAGACAAGAGAAAATTTTGGCTTTGGTCACAGACGTTATACTACTCCCCCAAGCAATCCTCGAGTCAATGAGTCAATGAGTCAATAAGTCAATAAGTCACTATAGCAATCCAGCAATCCGTCAATCGATGTGAAGTCCAAGAGGGATCCACGGTGAATCAGTGTCACTATACTATATGAAATCAACTGATGCATACATTTAATTATTAAAGTAAAAACACAGACATGGAATAGATATGAAACTTGCTTCAGACGGTTCCTCGGCGTGGGCAACAACAAATGGTAACTGCTAAGGTTTTAGGGAACAGAACTTACAAGATCGTAGTACCAGATTTTAGTAACTAGAACTACACTTATTTCGAAAGAACAACACTAGAGACTAAGTCTGGTAGGTTGGAAAACCTAATTGGAAAATAATTATATATTTTAAAAATAGATTTCATTACAAAATAATAATTGACAAAATAACCGTTTTTGAATAAAAATATATGTTTTGTCGAAATAAATATTAAGAAAATAACTTTTAAATTGTATTTTTAGAGGTTAATAATTAAAAAGGAAATTAGATTTTCCAAAACAAATATTTTTTTACTAATTAGAAATTATTTACCAAAAAACACTTTTTCCTAGAAATACATTTTTAACCCTTTTTATCATAAAAGGGAAAATAACTTTTAATTTGCAAAATAGTACTTTATGAAAATACAGTTTTTATCAAACTAACGATTTAACTTAATAGCAAAACATTTTTGTTATTCTTACTAAAACCATTTATTACTAATAATTTCATTTCCATAATTCTTAATAATCCGACAATTTATTTAAAGAAAATACATTTTGCTATAAACATTAATAGGCTAATATTTACTGTAACAAATATATTAACCATTAATCCACCATTATCAACTAATCCCTATGGTTTCCTATACTAACAATTAATAACTACATAATTATTTAACTACACCATCCTACACGAATAACCAAACATTATTATTACAAAACTAAACTATTCCAATTGGCAGAGCTTCATTCTGCCAATTGGCCGGGACATGAAATGGGTTCTGTATAAAATGACAGAATGTATCCGGGACAGAAACTTACCAAAAGTTTGCACGAAAGAGCACCGAGGGGAGGCCTCGGACTCGGAACGAAACGTCGGAACGCCAAAGAGGTCGGGAACGGGCACGGGTGCACGCACGGGGAGATCGTGTGGGACACGCGAGAAGCACGGGAGCTGGCATGCGCGGGCGAGGACCGGCGCTGGCGGGTGCGCGCGGGCGGGGATCCGCACTGGCAGGTGCGCGCGGGCGGGGGGCTGCACTGGCTGGCGCCGGACGGGGCCGATGGTGATGCGGTGCGCGACGGAAGGCCGAGGGTGATGCAGCGCGCGACGGAACGGTGGAAGAGAGGGGTCTGGATTCAGAGAGGGCAGCAAGGGGAGTTCGGTGGTACCTTCGGATTTGGATTTGGTGGAGTAGATTGGGAGAGAGAAGGATTTTGGTGTAGGGGAAGGGTGAGAGTTTCTGTGAGTTTATGTGATGGGTTACGTACAGAAGAGGAAGAGGGGATGGGGGTGCACGTAGTGGTGCAGGAGAATAGGATCTACGGGAGAATAGAGTCGTGGGTTTGAACGAGTAAGAGAGGTTGGGTTTGAGTCTAAGTGTCATGGGCTTAAGTTATTGGGCTTGGGGGTTTGGCTTAAACAAAACAACCAATAAAAACCAATAAAAATTAAATAACATGCATGGGCTTCACACCTACTGTATATGGTACTTCAGTTCCTTTACAACGCTCTAAGGCTCCAGAGTTGGCTTCGCGCCTTAGCACGTTCGAGGGAAGTCTCCGCATCCGACGAGGTTCTCCCGCAGGCTGCAAATAATCTGTGGTTTTCAGTACATTGTTATGCACTGGTGGGGAGGCTAGCTCGCCAACTCGCTATCATTACCAAACACGTTTATTTTACTTTTGTGCACCATCTATCAGTTATTGTCTTACTAATCTTGCTTTAGGATCAGTTTTATGGCATATGATTTAAAGCATATCTCGTGTTATTGATGTCAAGTGTCGCACAGGAATAACATGCGCAACTTAGCATACTTACCGTATGGTCTTCCCTGTTCAAGGTAAACCAAGTTAGCCAACATATTATACGTAAAGACTTAACGGATTGTATAAGCATTCAAAAGTGTCGAGGGCATGTTCCTGCCTCAGGTGGACGAAGTAATCGAGTTTGTCAAGTTGTGTTGTACTCAAAAGCTTTGTTCAGATGTTCATGTTCACGCAGTTGTTCAGCTTAACTCAAGTTGTCAGATGTATTATACTCAAGCGTTGTTCAGATACGTTTCATTCAGTTACTTAGCATGTTCAGCTAACTCAGTGTCACGATCCGTTCTCGAATAATCGGACACGAGTCGGACACGCCCAGCCTTCGTCGTTAGACACGACGAAGTAAGTTGTACCAATCTAGGGAAATCTAACCAGATAATCATGAACAAGTATGAAATCACAGCATCTATAAATGTATTCCAAATCTAGAGTAAAGTACAAGTCTCAAAATTTATTATATTTTAGCAAAATGAAAGATAGAGTCTACTAGTCTCAAATACAAGGAAAAATGTAAAGTGCTAATGGTAAAGCTCTAGGCTTCTGCATCCTCTAAGTCGAGAGCAACTCCAGCTGGCTCTCCTGCATCTACTGGCTCTCGGCCATAATATGTGTCACAAAGGGCCTCCAACTCACCTGCAACACATCCTATTCAGGAGCGGAGCAAAGTACAGTTCTAGGTAATGAACAAGACATCATGATATGAAAGTACAAGGGAACATGGTATGTAAAGTACAAGAAAGAACTTGGTGTATAAGCACATGAAAGAACATGGTATGTAAGAACATAAAAGAATATGGTATCTCAGGAATCACAGGAACTAAGTACAAGATATATCTTCTGAACATGTGTGCACAATATCTGAAATATAACTAAGTATGTGACCGGCTAGGGGTAAGCACATGAAAGCACATGAATGGTACAGCTTAGGACCCGCGTGCACGATGCGGGGTCTAAGCTAAACACACCTGAGTTGTTTCTTGGGTTTGGTCACATAAATAGTATATTTTTCCTCCCCAGGTACAAGTAATAAGAACAAGGAACATGAGCACCAGAAAAATATGTCGTGTCGCAGTGTGTCAATCAAGGAAGCACATGATACAATAAAATGTACAAGACCATAGAGTGTACTTGCCTTGCTCCAGGAAAGTACGGGTGAAGATCGGAGCTAGATGTCTTCCTGTTTAAATAGGTACAAGTTGATTAATCTTCTAAATAATCAATGGTTAGATATGCTAGCCAATTATCTATCTGGGTTTTTGTTAATCTAAAATGTATAGAACTAACTATCTATAAGCTTTAGTAAAAATAATATATTAGCACTTTAAGAATAATCCATTAAGAATCTATATTTAGTGTAATGATATAACCATAAAGAAACTGACACAAAAAGAACATTGAAAGTTCTTGAAAACCAGATGACTAAAATCATCTAGAAAACTGAAATCTATTTACCATACCTATTTGATCAAAATAACTGAAAGCTTACAGTCCTAAATCCACACTTAACACATGTCTCAACTCACTGTTCAAAGTCGGGAATTTTCATAGTCAAAAGTCATTCAATAGACATATAATTTCAAAAACTTATTAATTTATAGAATAGTGGTATCAACTACAAGCCATCACTGGAATACATTGATGTTCAAAGTACAACAGTATTTAAACTAACTGCTACTGTCACGACCCGATCCCAAATTATTGGGTCAAACCGGATCATGCCCAGCCTGCACCATTGTGAGACGGCGGCAGTAAGCTGTTCTATATGCAGGTATTCACCACAACATCTATACATTTGTCACAACTCAATATACGAAAATTTTAAAACTTTTATTCAACAATTGAAAAGTACAACTGGAAATAAAATAACTGAATAAAGTGCTGAATTCAAAAATTAACAAAACTCCAAAATAATAAAACTAGAAAAACTGGAAACGACTAGATAAGCGGTCGGCTCGTCGGCCTCAGGTCCTGCGTCCTCCAAGGGGGACTCCGGCAACACCACGGGGTACAAAACTGGGTCATAGTAGCTATTGTACAATAGCTCAGCATCCTCAATGTCACCTAAAAATGTTGTCTCCAGTCAGAAGGGAGCAAGTACGAATATGCATCTCATATTTCAAGTAATAATGGAAAAGTGCAGTCTAAACAGTTGAAACAATATTTTCCAGCATTTTAACAATTGGAAACAATGTGATTTGAAAGTGTAATCGTCTATGACCAGCTTGGGTTATACAATAGCGTCCTAGCGACGCGATATGGCTTATTCCCGTGTGTAAGAGGAGTAAGCTCGCATAATCATGCAATATGGGGGTATTGGTCATAAACGTTACACATTTCCCCCAATCTCCACAATCAATATCTATCAATATTTGAACCCTAGGAGAGGGTTCCGTGTAGCAATGTGGTTTAAACATACAGCTTGACAATTACTAAATAAAATACAAAAAAATATAACCGTAACTTGCCTCTGTTAATTGACTGGATCGGGAAAGTCGGTACCAAGGAGGTTGTCAAGTTCGTCTCCGAGATCCTACAGTTGAGAACCTTGGCTTAGAACCATAATGAAACCATTCTAGGTGTGCTAGTTACAATCTCTAGAAGTAGACCCTACTCATATTTTAGAATATTTAGTTAATCTTCTGTAACGCTTTAACGTCGCGAGCTACGTGCGTTGTCAATTAGTTGGATATTCGGTTTCTAATTTACTTGGGAAAAATTAGCCGTTACCGGTTAATTTGCAAAACTTTATATTTTTATATCATATGTATAAAACTATATTTTCCTTTTAGTGATAAAACATGGACTTCATTAGCTTACCAATATTTTATTCAAGTTAATTTATCGTGACAAACCTTATTAATTTTATACAAAATAATTAATACCTAAATTATAATTACGCGTCTAATAACGAAAACCAACTCAGAAAAGAAAGTAAAAACCTAAACTACACAATACAGGGTCACAGCGAAATAAAATAGAAAACTGGGCTTATGCCCTTTATAAATTTTTACATAAATTAATTAATTCCTAGGGCGAGCTCTGAGTGCCGCGAACGGTCCAAACAGTAGGCCGAAGCCCTGCAACCAGAATGCTAAAAGGCCAGTACTAGTTCTAAATAAATTTTAAATATGAAAAATAGGAAAGGGTCTCAGACTTGGTCTTGCAATCTCATGTTGCTGGCTAACGCCTCAACGTACAGGATATCCTGTAGCGTTTGCGTTTCGCCGAGGCTCATCCGACCGATACGGTCGTTGCCTAACGGGGATACGAAACTCCAAAATCCACTTTCAAATCGACAAAACCACTTTTGTAATTTGTTTACAAAATACCGAATTTGAAAATAGAATCCCATTTTAAAATACTTTATTTTTGAAAACTTTTCCGAAAATTTGGGCAGCATCTCCTCTGTAATTGGGACAACCCAATCCTGGGACGGTGCCAAAAGTCAACATAAACAATATCCCGAACCAGGGAAACAACCCAAACCATCCATAATAATATTCCACACAGAAATAATATCCCACAACCAACACAATAAAGATAAAAGCCAGCAAAAATATAAAACCGAACCGTAACCGAAACTAATCGGAAACGTACACATCCAGCGTAAAACCGAACTACCAAAATATACCGCCGCGACGAATGTCGCGTGTATCCCCATAATAGAGTCGAAACGATCCCCGCAACGGGGTCGAGACCGCGTCATCACAGACTACCTACGGGAGGGACACATGTCACGCCCAAATACCGGAATACTGAGACGGACTAGGCCAGCTACACCGTATGAGGTATATAAATGTCATACGGCGATCGTGGCTGTCAAGAGACTAGGGGGTGCATGCTACAATCAGGTCTCCTATGGTCCTACAGAGCATCTATGTCTCAATCAATCAAAACAAGAAGCAGTAAATAATGATCATATAAGATAAAGCAGTAAGGCGTCCCCGACGCTTCATCAGAATGATTCATGAGTCTAGCTATACAAAATGATGAGCTAGTTCCGAGAGTCAATAGTACATAACTATAGTCAGCTGCAGTCTGATTTAATTACAAATTATGCAAAGGAAACTAGTGTCCAGAACTGCCGGCTAAACAAGTGCCGGTGGCTAAACGCCAAGTACAAAATAGAAGATATCAGAGCGGTGAAGAAGAAACCCACTCATGGTCCCTGGCGCCCATACTCCTGGTGTGCACCATTGTTCGGGTGGAAGGCTGGATCCTCTAGAGCTGCTACGAGATCTGGCCAAACAAAACCAGCGGGGTCAGGCCCCGAATAGCAAGTACCACAAGGGAGCACAAAAGAGTGAGATAAATCCAATGAGTTAAATAAGACCTGATTCACGAGTTATAGCCTTATACCATATCATCGAGACAATACGACACCCTTACAACCAAACAAGGACAACGGTGCCAATATCGTACCGAGATAAGATATATCTTATAACCATGGACAGGTAAAAAGGGCTTCTGATCGCGACTTTGGTCCATAGCCTATCGCAGCACAATAGTCCAACCCAACAACCAAACAATGACATGGGTTGGACCACGCACCACGATAGTCCATGTTCCTCGATAGCTAACAGAAGAAAACATATCACAAACAAGTCAGCTTACAAGCGGCCAATCAATCCTACGACTTTCTATGATTTGTCTGGATTATCCCAGTAATGCATATATAGGAATCCTCAGATCGTGTCAACCCAGCAGGGCTAGCCAAACCATATAATATACATACACACATAGCACTTTGATTATGCACCGGTCCCCCGTAAGGCCACCGTGCTAAAACATATAACACATAGCGCGTAGGAATCGGATATAGTCATCCACTATAGGCGGATGAAATTGCATCCGTGGCGGCCAACCCGCCATGTCAGGACAGGACCTGGGGTGGCCAGTATGGCACGATCTCGGGATTCTTTCCACCCAATGCATCTACCAATTTGAGTTTCTTAGATTAACCCTATCTCGATATTGAATTACATGTCGTGGTCACATAGTCATCCTCCTATATGTCGTACCATAGTACGTGTACCCTAAGTATGAATCCACATCGGCTCAATCTAGATCCATGCTTAGTGTAATGCTTCAAACAACAAACAACATACTACGATACTATTACTGACCAATTACCATGACTGTGCTGGAAGGTACACATGTATTGACATATAACACGAATGATCATTTAGCATGTAGAGTCACACCTCAGTGCACTCATTAAATGCCACCGCAGTACATACTAATATTGTATCTCAATACACACTTAGAATATGTACCAGCACGTATACAGGTAATCAGGTCAGGAACATGGTCAAGTCAGGAAGTCGCGTGGACCCCTCGTGACATAAAAATCATATGTAAATTCTGGTTAAAGTGAGACATGAAGATCCTTGAAGCCAAGACAAAGATCTACAACTTTCATGTTGGAAGTTTGGAGAAATTCCGGCCACAAATCAGTCAAAAAGAGCATCAAACAATCAAAATCAGCCAAAATCAGCCTTATGCGGCTCAAAATTTCTTATGCGGCCAGAAATGGTCATGCGGCCCAAAAATGGTCATGCGGCCAGAAATTCTTATGCGGCTCAAAAATGCTCATGCTGCCAGAAATGGTCATGCGGCCCAAAAATGCTCATGCGGCCAGAAATGGTCATGCGGCCCAAAAATGCTCATACGGCCAGAAATGGTCATGCGGCCAGAAATGGTCATACGGCCAGAAATTCTTATGCGGCTCAAAAATGCTCATGCGGCCATAAATTCTCATGCGGCCAGACACTATTCATCGTCCCTACCAGAATCAGGACAGATGAACATAGAAGTTTGACCAAAATTATTTTGGCCATAACTTTCTCAATTCAAGTCAAAATCTAACTTTTCAAAGGTCAAAATTGGATAAAATTGAATTTTCTACAACATAGGACCATTAGTTTTCGAAAACAACCAAGTTTGATAGATCAAAACCATGGAAACCCTTAGAACCCTAGTTTTAGAAACTTAGATCTACACCAAACTAGTCATTAAAATCAAAAACTCCAAGAACTAAACTTGTAGAGAATGAAGAGAAGAACAATATAGACAAATAATATCAAAAAAAATCAAGAAATAAAAATGCAATAATCTCTCCATTTGGTGCAAGATGTACTTGCCTATTGGTTGGGAGGAAAAGAAATGAAAAGAGTGAATGAGGAGAGAGAGTGAGGAAGAGAATATATATAGGGGTTGGGTTGACTCAAAGAAACCCTAAGCTTAAGCATGCTCTTAACCACATGACTAATAACATGTTAAATGCTACATGATACAACTAATTAAATTAATTAAATAAAATTCTAACCATAACACGGTTCAGAAATCTTATCATCGAAACAGTGAACCACGCCTACAACCAGACAAGGACAAGGGGTGGCACACTAATCCGCGACGAGATACTGTTCCATGCCATGGCCAGTTACAAATACAGGATAAATGCAATAAAGATACAGGTGCCAGATACCATATACATGAAAAATCAAAAATTTACGTACTCCGGAAACGGGGAGTGACATCTCTACCCTCCTTAGAAAAATTCCGTCCTCGGAATTTCGATAAGGCTAGTTGAGCACGCTCTCAGATCACGAAATACACTCATGACATATAGCAAGCACAATTATCAAACAACATATGACACATGAACAGTTTAAGAAAGCAAGAATAATTAAGTAAGAGCACAAACAATAATCATACCCTAGAAGGAAATGATCGGAGACATACGATTAAAATATGCCTCTCAAGTCAGGTAGAAATTCATCTTCGAGGTCCTACACTGACACCCAAAGTGGACAAGGGTCAATACTTGAGATAAGTTGGTACCAATGACTAAATCAAGAACGAGACTCTGTCCAGGACGTACTCTCGTAATCAAGACACATGATGAATATCACGTATCACATGATACGAGAGCAGATGAGTGAGACGAGAAAGTCGCCTTCACTCTTCGAATATAGAACTCAAGGAATTATAATGAATAATACTGAAATCCTACCCACAATCTGACCGCCTTCGGCCAACCTCTGCTCTAATACTCCAAATTCTTCTTGCCTTTGTCCCTGCCTTCCCTGGCCCTGCTGTCCAACCTGATGTTGCGCTTGTCGGTACATCTGAGCTTGCGTCAGTAATGGGCGCTGGGCTAGTGGCCTCACTGCTAGTGCTGGCCCTTGATACGGTGCTACCTCTGGAGCTGGCAATGCCGGAAACCGTTGAGCTGGCCCTCCTGGCCTCTGCATCATAGGACAATTAGCAATCCTATGGTCTGGACTGCTACACCTCAAGCATAATACATTAGCTGAACGACACACATCCCTAGTGTGCCCTTCCTTACCACAGTAAGTACAACCCACTGGTGCTTTCTGACACTGCTGCTGGTTCCTCTGTTGCTGCTGTCGAACTGGTACAGTCACAATTGTCGTGACTGGTGCTGCATCATGAATACGGATGCCAGGTGCTGGTGCTGACGTCCGAGGTACTATTCCTCCCCCAGCACTCTGCGTATGAGACCTCTTCTGGCCCCCAGTCCTTGCTGATAACCTTTGAATAGTAAGCTCGTGCCTCCGAGCCGCCGTCAATACTGTATCGAATGTCTGATAGTCGTGCCCCTCGACCAGCTGCAAAATCTCTAGGTGAAGTCCCTGCTGGAACCTCATTGCTCTCTCTGGCTCTGTCGCCACCATCATCCGAGCAAACCTACTTAACCTGCAGAACTTTGCTGCATAACCATCCACCGTCTTACCAGCCTGCTTGAGACTGATAAACCTCTGCTGTAGCTCATATCGCGCTACCATGCCAAAGTACTTGGCCTTGAATCTGGTACTGAAGCTATCCGAGGGAACATGATGCCTCATTCCAACCTCTTTCGATGCCCACCAATCGCGGGCGAGATCCTGAAGTAAAAGTCTGACCTGGTCAACCTTCTCTTCTGCTGGAACCTTTGCTGCAGTCAATATGGCCTCTGTATCCTGAAGCCAAGCATCCGCCGTAATGGCTTCCTCCGTGCCGTCAAAATATCTCGGGTTAAGTCGACAAAACCTTCCGGACGCTCCTGAATTATTTCTGACACTTCTCTCAAGGGCTAATTACAACCCCTGATTCTGTAGCAAATTTTGTTCTTGCTGTCGGGTTTGTTGTTGCTGTTGGGCTGCCGTCTGACGTTGCTGGGTCTCCAATAACCCTCTAATAATCTGCAATAGTGCCGACGCATCTAGTACTACTGGTACTACTGGCATCACTGGAGGTACGGGATCCTCTGGCCTCTGTAGCTCAACTGGCTCATGCTCGGTAACGTTTTCGATGGGAATCTGTCCAGGTAGAGGGGCTACCCCTTGCTGATCTCCAACTGGTCCCTGATCTACTGGATTCTCTCCCATGCCGGCTCCTCCAATAGCCGAGAATGATGTGACCCTAAAGAAAAGGATACAAGGTATCAAAAGACAGGACGAAAAAGAATCGAGGATGATAATCATGTTAGCAATCAAGGTAGGAGAAAAAGAAGACGAATTAGGAGATCAAGGGGAACATGTTTTGAATGAGACTCCTATAATCGCAACACCCCACAAGTCTGAAAAACAGACCTGCATGGGCCACCACTTAAACCTTGTCACGTCCCAGTACCGGAATACTGAGACGGACTAGGCCAGCTACACCGTATGAGGTATATAAACATCATACGGCGATCGTGACTGTCAAGAGACTAGGGGGTGCATGCTACAATCAGGTCTTCTATGGTCCCACAGAGCATCTATGTCTCAATCAATCAAAACAAGAAGCAATAAATAATGATCATATAAGACAAAGCAGTAAGGCGTCCCCGACGCTTCATCAGAATGATTCATGAGTCTAGCTATACAAAATGATGAGCTAGTTCCGAGAGTCAATAGTACATAACTATAGTCAGCTGCAGTCTGATTTAATTATAAATTATGCAAAGGAAACTAGTGTCCAGAACTGCCGGCTAAACAAGTGTCGGTGGCTAAACGCCAAGTACAAAATAGAAAATATCAGAGCGGTGAAGAAGAAACCCACTCATGGTCCCTGGCGCCCATACTCCTGGTGTGCACCATTGTTCGGGTGGAAGGCTAGATCCTCTGGAGCTGCTACGAGATCTGGCCAAACAAAACCAGCGGGGTCAGGCCCCGAATAGCAAGTACCACAAGGGAGCACAAAAGGGTAAGATAAATCCAATGAGTTAAATAAGACCTGATTCACGAGTTATAGGCTTATACCATATCATCGAGACAATACGACACCCTTACAACCAAACAAGGACAACGGTGCCAATATCGTGCCGAGATAAGATATATCCTATAACCATGGGCAGGTAAAAAGGGCTTCTGATCGCGACTTTGGTCCATAGCCTATCGCAGCACAATAGTCCAACCCAACAACCAAACAAGGACATGGGTTGGACCACGCACCACGATAGTCCATGTTCCTCGGTAGCTAACAGAAGAAAACATATCACAAACAAGTCAGCTTACAAGCGGCCAATCAATCCTACGGCTTTCTATGATTTGTCTGGATTATCCCAGTAATGCATATATAGGAATCCTCAGATCGTGTCAACCCAGCAGGGCTAGCCAAACCATATAATATACATATACACATAGCACTTTGATTATGCACCGGTCCCCCGTAAGGCTACCGTGCTAAAACATATAACACATAGCGCGTAGGAATCGGATATAGTCATCCACTATAGGCGGATGAAACTGTATCCGTGGCGGCCAACCCGACACGTCAGGACAGGACCTGGGGTGGCCAGTATGGCACGATCTCGGGATTCTTCCCACCCAATGCATCTACTAATTTGAGTTTCTTAGATTAACCCTATCTCGATATTGAATTACATGTCGTGGTCACATGGTCATCCTCCTATATGTCGTACCATAGTACGTGTACCCTAAGTATGAATCCCCATCGGCTCAATCTAGATCCATGCTTAGTGTAATGCTTCAAACAACAAACAACATACCACGATACTATTACTGACCAATTACCATGACTGTGCTGGAAGGTACACATGTATTGACATATAACACGAATGATCACTTAGCATGTAGAGTCACACCTCAGTGCACTTATTAAATGGCACCGCAGTGCATACTAATATTGTATCTCAATACACACTTAGAACATGTACCAGCACGTATACAGGTAATCAGGTTAGGAACATGGTCAAGTCAGAAAGTCGCGTGGACCCCTCGTGACATAAAAGTCACATGTAAATTCTGGTTAAAGTGAGACATGAAGGTCCTTGAAGCCAAGACAAAGATCTACAACTTTCATGTTGGAAGTTTGGAAAAATTCTGGCCACAAATCAGTCAAAAAGAGCATCAAACAATCAAAATTAGCCAAAATCAGCCTTATGCGGCTCAAAATTTCTTATGTGGCCAGAAATGGTCATGCGGCCCAAAAATGCTCATGCGGCCAGAAATGGTCTGCGGCCAGAAATTCTTATGCGGCTCAAAAATGCTCATGCGGCCAGAAATGGTCATGCGGCCCAAAAATGCTCATGCGGCCAGAAATGGTCATGCGGCCAGAAATGGTCATGCGGCCAAAAATGGTCATGCGGCTCAAAAATGCTCATGCGGGCAGAAATTCTTATGCGGCCAGATACTATTCATCGTCCCTACCAGAATCAGGACAGATGAACATAGAAGTTTGACCAAAATTGTTTTGGCCATAACTTCCTTAAATCAAATCGAAATCTAACTTTTCAAAGGTCAAAATTGGATAGAATTGAATTTCCTACAACATAGGACCATTAGTTTTCGAAAACAACCAAGTTTGATAGATCAAAACTATGAAAACCCATAGAACCCTGGTTTTAGAAACTTAGATCTACACCAAACTAGCCATTAAAATCAAAAACTCCAAGAACTAAACTTGTAGAAAATGAAGAGAAGAACAATATAGACAAATAATATCAAAGAAAAATCAAGAAATAAAAATACAATAATCTCTCCATTTGGTGCAAGATGTACTTGCCTATTGGTTGGGAGGAAAAGAAATGAAAAGAGTGAATGAGGAGAGAGAGTGAGGAAGAGAATATATATAGGGGTTGGGTTGACTCAAAGAAACCCTAAGCTTAAGCAAGCTCTTAACTACATGACTAATGACATGTTAAATGCTACATGATACAACTAATTAAATTAATTAAATAAAATTCTAACCACAACACGGTTCAGAAATCTTTTCATCGAAACAGTGAACCACGCCTACAACCAGACAAGGACAAGGGGTGGCACACTAATCCGCGACGAGATACTGTTCCATGCCATGGCCAGTTACAAATACAGAATAAATGCAATAAAGATACAGGTGCCAGACACCATATACATGAAAAATCAAAAATTTACGTATTCCGAAAACGGGGAGTGACAACACAGGGATACAGAAATTATACCTCGGGTTGCTCGGCTAGAGCTCTCAGATAATAATGAAGAGAAGGAAAAAATCCACGGTCAGCGAAAGCTCTCGAAACAGCGTCCGAAAAGCAGCAACCTCGCGGGTCAGGGAGCGACGGGGCCGCGGGAAGCACGGACCACGGAATAGCAGATCGGGAACCACGGAACAGCGTTGGACAACGCTGTTGGAACAGCGGGGCGCGGCACGGAAGACGCGCGGAGACCGGGGCGATCGCGCCTAGGGGCTGACCGGAGTGGGGTTGGGGCACGGGGGAGCTAGAGGCCGAGGGGTCGGGCCTCTGGCCAAGGGAGGCCGGCCGAAGGGTGGCCGGGGCGCTGGAGGCGAGCCGAGAGGGGGTGGCGTCGGGCGGATTTGGCCAGCGGAGAGGCGGCGCGTGGGCGGATCTGGCCGTCGGGAGTCCTAGAGATGGCGCGAACGGCCTCGGGGACGCGCGCGGGCATGGCAGGGTCGGTCGGAGCTGGCTGGACCGACGGAAGGTGGCACCGCGGAGGCCGGGTCGACAGGCGGCCGAAGTTGGAGAGGGGTTCGGGCGGCTGAGTGGGGAAAGGGTTTTGAGAAAATGAAAATGAGGGTGAGAGATGAGTGAGAGGGATTGGGAATTAAGAGTGAGGGAGAGAGTGTGCTGGGAGTGGGGTTTATGTGGAAGGAGTGAAAGAGAAGAATGAGGGGAAGTAGGGAAATTTGTGGAGGAGAGGGAAAGAGGGGAATGGAGAAAATGGGGGTGCTGGCTTGGTCGTGGGAAGACCAGGCCAATTCGTGGAGGGGGAATTTGTTTTTTTATAATTAATATATATAATAATCAGAATTTTAAAAGAAGGAAAATAAGGACCGGTTCGGACTGAGTTGGATTTCGGAAACCGGGTTCGAACTCGGAGTCGGACCCCGGGCACGGGATCTGGACAGGGCCACAATCCAAAATCCCAAAGATAATTTTAAAAATAATGCTAATTCCGACTAATAAATAATAATAATAATAATAATAATAATAATAATAATACTAAAGCTAAGATTACACTACAAATCTAATAATTAATAAATTCCAAAACTCTGGGTTTCACAGCTACCCAAGCAACCTACTTAACCCTCAAATTTAAATTTAACATTCCTAACGGCTACTAGGCTTCTGCCACCAACTGAACAAGTCTGATCAATTGAAACCGACCCTTGGAATCTGACCCATCCCGGACACTCTTCGTTGGACACGATCCGCAACTTGGATACTTGAAATTCTTTCCTCAACCTCGACACAAGCAACTGGTCTACAGCCAAGAGTATCCTGCACTAAGCAAGGTTCAATAGAGCCTGGCACTGCTCTGCACTGCACAGTTCTAACTACCAGGATCACCCGCAGAGACACGATCTCAAGTCGAGTTCACGAACTTGCACCCATACTAGCTACACCAAAATGACACCAACAACACCATGGCTACTGTAATGCCCCGCTCTGTACGATGCATTACGCTGAGGCGTTGACTCAAATAGTCGCGTAGTCGTGTTGACCGAATAAAATGTATCGATACGAATCGATACGAGAGTTACGTTGTCCCGAGCAACGCATCGAACTAAGTCGATACGAAGAGTTGCCTTGTCCCAAAAGAATGCATCGAGTGAATCGATACGAAACGCCGCATTTCCCTGAAGGATGAGTGCATTGAATCAGCTCGAAGATTCTAAGAAATCGAATCGACCAAGGCGCAAGTCCGAATCGATGCAAGTATTGATTTTAGTTGGTTTCGTGTGCAGGTTATACGTTGACGCGAAAATATTAGGGGTCGATCTTTTGCCATATTTAGTAAGGGGTCCGCGAAATCAAATCGACGCCTTGCGACGGACTGAGACTTGGGCACGGTAAGCCAAATCGGACGTATAATTCAATGAAGCACGAAGTGCTCGAATAGCTAAGACAGGAGAGTGGCCGTGCAACAAAGTTATAAAATCGAGCCGCGTCGGCTTGACGAAACGATAAGGCGAATCGACTCAAGGTGGGAGGATTAATTTCTTTTTACTCCTTCATGCGATAAGTTAAATATATCATTATATGCTAAGTTAACCTATCGACGCCACGGGCGTGGTCCAATCGGAAAGTAAATCGTAGTGTGAGTCGAACACTAAGTTAGAACAATTGAAATAAAACGTGCATCATATGCATGAGTCGCTATGGGACATTGGATATCGCAAAGGCGAGCGCCTCGGTGCGCAAGCCACAAGAACATGGAATAACTGAATTTGGCGAGTGCCATAGTGCATGTGCCTTCGCACACGAGTTAGAAAGGCTAGAACATTGAAAGACAATAGGTGAGCGCCCTAGCGCGCAAGCCCCGAACGTTGAACACTAAGGCATAGAACATCGGAATACGGTCGAAACGTGCCTTCGTACACGAGATCATAAAAAGATGGCTTCGTCGTGAGAGAATACAGTTGTGGCATGAATGTGACGGAACTGTCGGATATGACGTAATGCCTCGAAAGGTGTTCGAGACCTTTGGGTCGTTCGGTTGACGAACATTGAGTTGAGGCATGATGCCATCGAACGTTGAAACGAAGTATGAAATGTAAGAACATATAAAGTTAATTGGAAGGAATACGAGATGATAAAGTCTGAGTCTCGGACTCAAGACTATGTTTGGTTGTTTGAATTTGATTGCTTGAATAATAAGGGCGTTGCATGATCGAATGGAATGGACGAGAGATTAAATGTGATAATCTTCCGTGCACGGGTGTTTCCCCCAAACGGTTAAATACCGGAGCGCCCCAGAACCGCTTGGCCTAGGAGAAAAATGAATAATCTTTGAAGGCGCACATCCTTAAGACGAGTAGCACTCGCTTATAGATGGAAAAAGTCGCAAATGATGGTATACAACGGGAATATTTTGGTTGTTGGGACTGCAACCCACCCGTTAAACGTCGGGCAGCCCGACCAAATTTGAGAAAAGAAGGAGAGAAAAGAAAGTAAGGAACTCCTTTAGTCCATTCCGGCGCGGATACGCCAACGGCCTTCATATAGCTAAGGAACGATAGGTTGAAAGTGTAGGCATATACGTATCCCGCACACATAGATCCTGCTTAGAGATGCACTTATAATATGATAGGGAAGGAATGTGGCACATTTACCTTACGTCGGTGCAAGGGTGAGTGCGTCAACTTGGTAAGAAGTCGCACCACGAATCAAACACGAGATTGCTTGTTTGTTTGTCTATTCAATTCGAATAACATGCTTGCCATGCTAACATGCTTTACGCTTTCGAATATGCCATGAAATTGACCCTAAGGAGAACATAGCAAGATCATAAGCTAAGTTGCATGATTTAACATAAATACTACAATGTCGGTTTTGAAAGAAGATCTTTGCATCAGTACATGCGAGGACGAACGTACTGATCTCCCACCAGCTTCGTACAGGGTGCAGGGAATGGATGGCTCGCAGCGAAGCATTGCTTGAACGCACTGAGGCTTGGAATGCTGAAGCGTATTGAAGCGTGCGATCGCATTGACGCTCGGATTATGCAGCAGGATTGATGCGGCCGAGATATAGAAGGCATGATGTATGGAACGGTGAAATCCTTTACGGGCAATAGAGAACTGAGTGTTGTAGCCAATTTGGCACATATTGTTAGGCTATCGAAAGCCTTTGTAATCTCAGTTTCGGATATCAATAAAGAGAATTGTTTCGTATACTCTATTTTTCTTTCGTTGTTAATATCGAATCAAAAGATAACCATTTGAGAACTTGTCATCTTGCCTTGCACGAGCACAACTCCAGGCTCGTACGACATCACGTCCCCTGCGAAGATGATGATTTAGGTTATTCTGGGTTGGGGCGTGACAAATTGGTATCAGAGCTCTAGGCTCAATTTTTTCTAGACGCTTGCTTCATTACAATTCTAAAAGTTGCCCACCACCACTTGAAATCACTCTTGACTCTACTCGATGCCGTACTGGATGTTTCGTACAATAATTCTAATATAAATCGTGTAATTTTTCTGCATATGTTTTAGAAATTACATGATGTTTGCTAAGAAAGTCGCGAAGGGTATATTGCATTGAATGCAACGAACCGTAAAAATGTTAGTTGCTGCAAGTGCAACAAATTATGAAATACGATTTGAGATGTTGTTGCAATGTAACATGTTAAAAGAGAAATAAAATGATGCACGAAGTGCAACGAGTTAATTGTGAATATGCGTTAAAATGAAAGTGATAAGCCAATACCGAATGTGTTGAACGGATTTGGGCATTGACTTTGAAAGTCGAAAATAAATTGTTGCACGATGTGCAACGTGTGTCGAAAGTAAAATTATTGTACGTGGTGCAACGCATATCAAATTAATCGTTGCACGGAGTGCAAAGGAGATTGGAAATAAATCGTTGCACAAAGTGAAATGAAATATCAGAAATAAATCGTAGCACGATGTGCAACGCGTATCGGAAGTAAAAATTTGTTGCATGGGGTACAACACATATCAAAATAAATTATTGCACGAGATACAATGGAAGGAATTAAAATCGTAAATCGATAGAACGAATCGTTCGGTTGCACACCAAACTTATGTTGGCAAACGAGAACATTGACCGAGTTGTGTCGGATTTGATTTAAGCAAAATTATGGTTGTGATCAAGCACAGTAACTGCAGAAATCGTGAGTCGGAAGAGATGAGTAGAATGCGAAGGAAATGACTTAATTTCCGAGTGGTATATGCTATACCACGTATGCGATGAATGACTCAATTCCGATTGGTATATGGTATACCACTAGTACGATGAATTGGAACGACGCATTGTGAGAATTGCGGAAGGTTTGTCCGCCACGGACGGGAGAGTACCGAGACTCGATTGGAAATTTGTATGACGGTATGTTGATACAAGTGTTCTTCAAAAATCGGTTGGAACGATAAGGCGAGACTCGTATCAATGAACGATACGTCGGACGAGAATTATAAGTCGGTCGGACGACCGAGACTAGCGGAACGATTATGCCTTGAAGTAATAATCGGACCGACGGAAAAGGAAAACTCGAGCTTACAAATGAGTCGCACGACTTGCGATCTCGATAAAAATATTGGGCAAGGCGAATCGAATCGCATGACTTGCGATCTTGATAGAAATGTTCGGCGAGACGAATCGAATCGCACGACTTACGATTTCGATAGAAATATTGGGCGATGCAAATTGTAATCGAATCGCACGATGTACGACTTCGGTGAAGAGTTGGTTGACGTGAGTAATCGTGCCTAAGAAATAGTTGGTTACGTTACGGCAAAATTTATTTGAGTACGACTGAAAAATACGCAAAACTTAGAGGGCGAGAGATCGTATGACTTGAGGGTTCGATGTTGGATAATCGGTAACTCAGTTACGCGATCAAAGCATAACGAAATGCAATGAACCGAGAAATGATTCGAGACGTACGGAAATGTTTGTGGAGAACTTGGACGTATGCAATACAAGTTGTCGACGTTGAAACAGAATCAAAGTTGACCCTTACGCTATCGAAATTGATACGACGTATCGAGATCGATACGTAAGGAAACGTAAGCACGATGCGAGAATACAAAATGGAGTGCACCTTGCACTATCAAAGTTTTGTAAATAACGATACGAGAAGGAACGAACTGGTTGATCATGAACTTCGTGATTGATCAAGACGAGACTATAAGTCATCGACGATTTCTTGATGCGTATAGCATCTCGTGTGTCGACCCGCAAATAAGATAGACTCGAACTCGATGCGAGTAGATGTTTCATAAATTATAAAATCATCGACGGTAGTGCATGACTTGACTCGGAGGATAGTTGCGCATCAGTTGTGTCGATAGAAACGGTTTTGTCCGAGATTGGGTAGTCGCATAGAATCGTCGGAACGTGATTTGTCTCCGAAATAAGATATAGCATGGTTCGTAGTAAACTGTCCTTCGGTGATGATCCACAGTTATCGAGCGTAGCTTCGGGGTAGCTGACCCTAGAAGACTTGATCGCCAAATCAAATTGAATGCTGTAGACCGTAAGATGACCCATGCGATATCGCATATGAGATTGCATCGATAACAAATATAACATGGTGCGTGTTGACGATAAGTCTAGGCGATCGAGATGGAACAACTTTCGATTGAGAATATATAGTTAGATCTTTGAGTATTCGTCGGATGAATGCTTGAATGGTTATGTTGGTCGACGATCAAACTAGAAATTTACCAACGAACTTGATGATTTGGATAGGCGATTGCGAGAATCGTGCTATGCACGAGAGAGAACGATAAGGGAATGACTTATGAGTCATGTCGTTAGATTCGGATTCACCTTGCAATTGAGCTTGCGTGAATCGAGCTTATATTCGATGTTGCGAGACGGGTAAGTTAGGAATTTGGCTAGTGAACTCCTACTCATTAGGAATCGAACGTAAGGCGTATCATAAAGACCTTCGTGTCAAGGCGATCGTTGCCTTGAGCACCGTCGCCTCGATATAAACTGTTGTGTCGGATAGATTGTGGCCTTTGTGCAATGTCAATTTGAGTTGCATCGGGAGAAGTTAAGCACGGTGTCTAGGTAAGTCACCTAGCGGGCGTAGTCCTGGATGTTGATGAAATTGCAAGTCAACAAAGGAAATCATATTGAGATAAGTTGCATAGCCAGACTTCGAAAATAGTTGGTTGGCGATTTTGAACGCAAGGCGTTGCGAAGGATCGTTGCGATTGGATGCGCGACGGCTTGACGCGACGCATAAAGTTGATAGTCCATACGAAATATACGAAACGAGAAATATAATTTCTGAATCGTGTCGCGTGCAGTGACTTTGTTGAATGAATCACGTATGTATCGAATATACGTATGCGATAAAATTTTGAGAACTGTTGCTAAGGATAAGTCCGATCGAGAATACGAGATGGCAAGCATAGGATTAAAATTTACCTGTCAGCTTTGTTCCAATTTGCTACCACTGGAATTGGTCAAAATACATATATCTTCGGGACGCCTTGAATATAGGTACGGATCCAAATCGAGTTGTATACAAATTTAAATGGAGGTGCAGAAAAGTCATTAAAATGTTAGTGAAAAGCATGCAAGATAGTGTGAAACTGAATAACATTGGTGGGACGAGATCGTGAAACGATCTATAAAACACTTAGTCGGAGTATTGGTTTTGGTTCGAGGATGAACCTTGTTTTGAGTGGTATATTCTGTAATGCCCTGCTCCCCACGGTGCATTACGCTGAGGCGTTGACTCAAAGAGTCGCGTAGTCGTGTTGACCGAATAAAATGTATCGATGCGAATCGATACGAGAGTTACGTTGTCCCGAGCAACGCATCGAACTAAGTCGATGCAAAGAGTTGTCTAATCCCGAAAGAATGCATCGAGTGAATCGATACAAAGCGCCGCGTTGCCTCGAAGGATGAGTGCATTGAATCGGTTCGAAGAATCTAAGAAATCGAATCGACCAAGGCGCAAGTTCGAATCGATGCAAGTATTGATTTTAGTTGGTTTCGTGTACAGGTTATACGTTGACGCAAAAATATTAGAGGTCGATCTTTTGCCATATTTAGTAAGGGGTCCGCAAAATCAAATCGATGCCTTGCGACGGACTGAGATTTGGGCACGGTAAGCCAAATCGGACGTACAATTCAATGAAGCACGAAGTGCTCGAATAGCTAAGTCAGGAGAGTGGTCGTGCAACGAAGTTATGAAATCAAGCCGCATCGGCTCGGCGAAACGATAAGGCGAATCGACTTAACGTGGGAGGATTGACTTCTTTTTACTCCTTCATGCGATAAGTCAAATATATCATTGTATGCTAAGTTAACCTATCGACGCCACGGGCGTGGTCCGATCGGAAAGTAAATCGTAGTGTGAGTCGAACACTAAGTTAGAACAATTGAAATAAAACGTGCATCATATGCACGAGTCGCTATGGGACATTGAATATCGCAAAGGCGAGCGCCTCGGTGCGCAAGCCATAAGAACATGGGATAACTGTATTCGGCGAGTGCCTTAGTGCACGAACCATATCGTGCCTTCGCGTACGAGTTAGAAAGGCTAGAACATTGAAAGACAATAGGTGAGCGCCCTAGCGCGCAAGCCCCGGACGTTGAACACTAAGGCATAGAACATCGGAATACGGTCGAAACGTGCCTTCGTGCACGAGATCATAAAAAAATAGCTTCGTTGCGAGAGAATACAGTTATGGTATGAATGTGGCGGAACTGTCGGATATGACATAATGCCTCGAAAGGTGTTCGAGACCTTCGGGTCGTTCGGTTGACGAACATTGAGTTGAGACATGATGCCATCGAACGTTAAAACGGAGTATGAAATATAAGAACATAGAAAGTTAATTGGAAGGATTACGAGATGATAAAGTCTGAGTCTTGGACTCAAGATAATGTTTGGTTGTTTGGATTTGATTGCTTGAATAATAAGGACGTTGCATGGTCGAATGGAATGGACGAGAGATTAAATATGATAGTCTTCCGTGCACGGGTGTTTCCCCCAAACGGTTAAATGCCGGAGCACCCCGGAACCACTTGGCCTAGGAGGGAAATAAATAATCTTTGTAGGCGCACATCCTTAAGATGAGTAGCACTCGCTTATAGATGGAAAAATCCATAAATGATGGTATGCAGCGGGAACGTTTCGGTTGTTGGGACCGTAACCCACCCATTAAACGCCGGGCAGCCCGACCAAATTTGAGAAAAGAAGGAGAGAAAAGAAAGTAAGGAACTCCTTTAGTCCATTCCGGCGCGGATACGCCAACGACCTTCATATAGCTAAGGAACGATGGGTTGAAAGTGTAGGCACATACGTGTCCCGCACACATAGATCCTGCTTAGAGATGCACTTATAACATGACAGGGAAGGAATGGGGTGCATTCACCTTGCGTCGGTGCAAGGACGAGTGCGTCGACTTGGTAAGAAGTCGCACCACGAATCAAACACGAGATTGCTTGTTTGCTTGTCTATTCAATTCGAATAACATGCTTGTCATGCTAACATGCTTTACGCTTTCGAATATGCCATAAAATTGACCCTAAGGAGAACATAGCAAGATCATAAGTTAAGTTTCATGATTCAACATAAATACTATAATGTCGGTTTGTAAAGAAGATCTTTGCATCAGTACATGCGAGGACGAACGTACTGAACCCCCACCAGCTTCGTACAGGGTGCAGGGAATTGATGGCTCGCAGCGAAACGTTGCTTGAACGCGTTGAGGCTTGGAATGCCGAAGCGTATTGAAGCGTGCGATCGCATTGACGCTCGAACTATGCAACAGAATTGATGCGGCCGAGATATAGAAGGCATGCTGTATGGAACGGTAAAATCCTTTGTGGGCAAGAGAGAACCTGAGTGTTGTAGCCAATCTGGCACATATTGTTAGGCTATCGAAAGCCTTTGTAATCTCAGTTTCGGATAGCAATAAAGAGAATTGTTTCGTATACTCTGTTTTTCTTTCGTTGTTAATATCGAATCAAAAGATAACCATTTGAGAACTTGTCATCTACGAGGACAACTCCAGGCTCGTGCGGCATCATGTCCCCTACGAGGACGATGATTCGGGTGATTCCGGGTCGGGGCATGACAGCTACTGCTACGCAATTCAGACACGTAAACTGCAACCAAGAGCAATATCTAAGTTCCTACACAGAATAAAGTTCCCCTGAACAAAGTATGGAGAAACAAACCTGCAGTCACGAATTGAAAAGAGATTTTACCAAAGACTGGACACACTCCTTCTGAATTCGATTCCTGGAGTAGCATTTAGACCAAAGAGTTGGCGATCAGACACATAAAACTGGATTCGTAGCTTCCTTTGTTCTAACGAATCAAAATTACACATGGAAAACCCAGGAACTCAAAGAAACCATAGATTGACAACAAAATCCCCACAGAAACTATGAATTAACCATTCTAGCCACAAATTAAATACAATCGAGATACTTACTGTTTGATCCTGAAGAACGAGTTGGTCCCCGATTGGAAATTGGTCAGCCCGATCAATTAATGTCGAACATTCCCCTCCTAGATCGTGTCAATTAATCAAAACACAAAATCGATAGAACAATTGCAAAGAAGAATGATCAAAAGTTACCACTGTGCGATCGATTGACCAGAACTACGAGATCCGGCCGATCGTTCTACTTTGGTAAGATTCCTACGAGAATTCGACACAAAAGAAAAATTGGAGAATCAACAAAGTGAATAATCCACACCGAATCATTCGAGACCAAACGAGAATGTAGATCGAACTCACCGATAATTGGTTTTCGATCGAAGAGGACACGGATACGCATCACGTCGATCGAATGTCGGAGAAGGAACTCGCAGATGAATGGTCTCCGATATCGAGCTGACAGAACTCGTCGCCGAGAGGAGACGCACGCTGTTGCTCTGGAATGCACTCTGCCCCTGGAGATGTACACCGCCTCTGCTCGCCGGAAAAGAGTAAGTCGCGATCAAAAAATAGTCGCCGCCTGAGAAATGAGTGCCGCTGTTGGATGCTCTCGCCGAGATCTGAACGGAGAGCCTAATCGTCGGAGAAGATCGCCATCGCCACGGCCAAAGGGACTTAGGGTTAGGGCTGAGCTCTGGAGAATTCGGAGAGGAAGAGAGAAGAATACACTCTCTCTCTCCTGAAACATTCCTATATAAGAAAAAAAAATATGTACTTAGCACAAAACCCCCTCCGCTCAGACACATTGCAAAGTAACCCCCCTGAAATGAGTTTTATGCGAAAAGGCCCCCCTCATTTTCACTTATTGCAGAATTGGTTTAAAAATCAGTTGGAGAGTCACATGGTGGCCCCCAAAGTTTGTTATAACAAACTTTCAAAATTTAAAATAAATTCTGCCTGACTAATTTCCCTCCAAAATATAAATCACTAAATTTATCATTAAAAAAATCAAATCTTATTATTTTAAACTTAACCGTCAATTAATATTAAAATGCTTTAAAAATTAAAGTTATTTCTCAAAACAGGGAGGTGGAGTTACACTCAGATTTTTGTTTCAATACAAGGTCTCGCATGCGGATTGCCACAATCGAGCTAACTTAATCTATATGCACCGGTCGCTGGCACCACAAGCCATTTTGGACTATCCATCTTGGTATCGTGGTTCCTTATCAGCCGATGATGGTTGGTACACCCTGATAGGCCACGCAATACCCGACTTACGCCTCTTGGGTGGCCGAGCCCGCACCCAAGCCACCCGTAAGCCATGATTCTTCTTAGGCTGGCCACGATGTCGTGATCGTTGCCTGGGAATCCTTATTCATTTTCTTCCCTCGTGCACCGAGTTGTCTGCGACCATTTCATATTGTCTTGTCATTTTTTAACTTAACGGACTGTCTTTGAGACATAGGCTGTCTTTGAGCCATAGTCGATTACCGACTAGGTTGGCGGCAGCATCCGTGCATCGCGGGTAGCGAGCCCTATTGCACGTCCCCGTCATACTTATCGCTAATCATTCTTCTCTTCTTTTATGCATTTCTTTTCTTTCATTCATTCATTCATTCATTCTTTTCTTTCTTTCACTTGTTCATTCGTTCATTCATTCGTTCATTCATTCGTTCACTTATTCATTCATTTATTCGTTGATTCATTCATTCACTTATTCGTTCATTCATTCAACTCCCTGTACGAGAACCGCCTTGGCGACCCGTTGGTCCCGAAGTCTTATGATATTTCTATACTCTGCTCGGAATGACTATGTTGATAGTCTTCATGCCTCATTTTAGTAAACCATTCATTGTTTCATGTCTCAAGTTGTGATACGATCCAGTGACTAGCATTTCATTCATAATTGAACGCATAAGTAAATCTACTCGAAACGTAAGCTGTGCGTTGGCACGAGCGTGGAGTGCGGTGCGAGAGTTCGAGTAATTTTCCAAGTTCATTTACATGTTCTACACAAGCATACAAGATGGGATTATTCCCTTAGCTAGGTGCGCTGAGTCATTTTATTAGCATGCACGGTATTATCGCCTAGCGATCTAGCAATATTGTCCATATTATTATGTGTCTAGACTAAGCAAAGACAGGTTCATCGGAGCCAACCACCTTAGCGATGATCGTATCGGCCGAGCGAGACTCCGAGCGCGCCTTTGAAAGTCTAAGTCTGGATTCTCCTGAAGGGCCAAGTCTATTATTTTTGCCTTAAGCGAGTCATTTCGCCGAGCAAGACGGGGTTCGAGCCGTTGCACTTGCGTCGTTTGAGTCGACGTTCCGCTAGGACGGAACGGGTCATTACATTAACTCATATTGGATTGATTTAATTTGCAGCCTTGCTACATTCAATATTTTGAAGAACAACAATCCACCGTTGCCGTCACTTGGCCTGACTAAATGATATTCAGATTTTGTGCAGCCATACAGTGGAAGCCTGATTAAATGATATTTAGATTTTCTTGAACATGCTTTAATATTAAATGAATAAATGATATTGAGATTAGATTGACGATGCTTTAATATTTTCCTCAATAGGAAAGTGGGTTCATGATATTCATTAAAAGTCAAATTTATGATATTTGCTTAAATTTTCGATAAATGATATTAAAATTAACATAAAAATTCGAATATATTTTGGAAAATGATATTAAAAATATTGTATATTAGAAAGACGATTAATATGACAAAATATCATAATAATAAAATTTTGTTTTCTTCAAAAATATTATCATTAGAAAAGTAAAAAATATTATCGTTAAAATATGAAAACAGAATTTTTTTCAAAAAAAATAAGTGAGTAGTAGGCGTTCAACACAACTTAAAACAAAAAAAAAATAATGAGTGAAATATGCATTAAAAAATAAATAAATTAGTGAGCAACATTCATTAAAAAAAACCAAAAATAAATAAATTAATTAGTAAGCAACATAAGTTTAAAATAAAAAAAAATCAATTACTGAACAGCAACATATGTTAGCAGCAGGCGTTAAAAATAAAAAAAAAATAGTGGAAGCCTAATTAAATGATATTCATATTTTCTTGAACATGCTTTAATATTAAATGAATAAATGATATTGAGATTAGATTGACCATGCTTTAATATTTTCCTCAATATGATAGTGGGTTCGTGATATTCAATTAAAAGTCAAAATTATGATATTTGCTTAAATTTTTGATAAATAATATTAAAATTAACGTAAAAATTCAAATATACTTTGAAAAATGATATTAAAAAAACTGTAAATATTAGAAAGATGGTTAATATGATAAAATGTCACAATAAAAAAATTTTGTTCTCTTCGAAAATATTATCAATAAAAAAGTGAAACATATTGTTGTTAAAAAACAAAACATATTTTTTTAAAAAAAAAATAAGTGAGCAGTAGACGTTCAATACAACTTAAAACCAAAAAAAAATTAATGAGTGAAATATGCTTTAAAAAATAAATAGATTAGTGAGCAACATGCATTAAAAAAATCAAAAATAAATAAATAAATTTGTAAGCAACATGCGTTTAAAATCCAAAAGAAATTCTAATTACTGAACAGCAACAAACGTTAGCAGCATGCGTTAAAAAAAATTAAATAGTGGCAGCCTGATTAAATGATATTCAGATTTTCTTGAACATGCTTTAATATTAAATGAATAAATGATATTGATGTTAGATTGACCATGCTTTAATATTTTTCTCAATAGGATTGTGGGTTCATGATATTCATTAAAAGTCAAAATTATGATATTTGCTTAAATTTTCGATAAATGATATTAAAATTAACGTAAAAATTTGAATATACTTTAAAAAATAATATTAAAAATACTGTAAATATTAGAAAGATGGTTAATATGACAGAATGTCACAATAAAAAATTCCGTTCTCTTCGAAGATATTGTCATTAGAAAAGTAAAAAAATATTATCGTTAAAAAACAAAAACAGATTTTTTTTTTAAAAATAAGTGAGCAGTAGGCATTCAACACAACTTAAAACCAATATATATATATATATATATATATATATATATATATATATATATATATATATATATATATATATATATATATATATATATTAATGAGTGAAATATGCGTAAAAAAATAAATAAATTAGTGAGCAACATTCATTAAAAACCCAAAAATTAATTAATTAATTAGTAAGCAACATACGTTTAAAATTCAAAAAAAAAATCAAATTACTGAACAGCAACAGACGTTAGCAGCAGACGTTAAAAATCAAAAAAAATTAATAGTGGAAGACTGATTAAATAATATTCAGATTTTCTTGAACATTATTTAATATTAAATGAACAAATGATATTGAGATTATATTGACCATACTTTAATATTTTTCTCATTAGGATAGTGGGTTCATGATATTCATTAAAAGTCAAAATTATGATATTTGATTAAATTTTCGATAAATGATATTAAAATTAACGTAAAAAATTCGAACATACTTTGGAAAATGATATTAAATATATCCATTAAGTAATCCGTTCTCTTCGAAAATATTATCATTAGAAAAGTAAAAAAAATTATCGTTAAAAAACTAAAACAGAATTTTTTTAAAAAAATAAGTGAGCAGTAGGCGTTCAATACAACTTAAAACAAGAAATAACAAAAATATTTTAACGATTGAAATATGCGTTAAAAAAATAAATAAATTAGTGAGCAACATGTATTAAAAACCAAAAATAAATTAATTAATTAGTAACCAACATACGTTTAAAATTAAAAAATAATTCTAATTATTGAACAGCAACATACGTTAGCAGCAAGCATTAAAAATTTAAAAAAATTAAATAGTAGAAGCCTGATCAAATGATATTCAGATTTTCTTAAACATGCTTTAATATTAAATGAATAAATGATATTGAGATTAGATTGACCATGCTTTAATATTTTCCTGAATAGGATAGTGGGTTCATGATATTTATTAAAAGTCAAAATTATAATATTTGCCTAAATTTTCGATAAATGATATTAAAAGTAACGTAAAAAATCGAATATACTTTCGAAAATGATATTAAAAATAATGTAAACATTAGCAAGATGGTTAATATGACAAAATGTCCCAATAAAAAAATTCGTTCTCTTCGAAAATATTATCCTTAGAAAATTAAAAAAATTTATTGTAAAAAACCAAAATGGATTTTTTTAAAAAAAAGTGAGCCGTGGTCGTTCAATACAATTTAAAACCAAAAAAATATATTTTAATGAGTGAAATATACGTTAAAAAATTAATAAATTAGTGAGCAACATGCATTAAAAATCAAAAAATAAATAAATTAATTAGTAAGCAACATGCGTTTAAAATTTTAAAAAATTAATTACTGAATAGCAACATACGTTAGCAGCAGGCATTAAAAATAAATAAAAAAAAAAAATAGTGAGTGAGCATCAGGCGTTAAAAAAGAAAAAAAAAGTATTTGGAATTGATGTCTCTACAATACATGGGTCCTCTTTTATTGAGATAAACATTAGAATTAATAAAGTAAACAGATTATTTTATGGCATGTCGTTACCAGTAGGGTTATAGCGGATGGGTGGAAAATGTAAGTGAGAAGGTTAATAAAGGGTAGAAAATATGCGTTAATGTAGGGTAAAAAATATAAATGTTGAATGTACAATGTCCAACAAATTACGGTAAGCTAGGAGGGTTTTTTTTTTAATAAAGTGAGCAGGTTAGTATGACTTGCTATATCAGGTAAAGGCAAAGTCAAAGTAAACACCTTTCACAATTTTTAATGCAATTGTTTAGGATGTATTGATACATCCCATGTATTGTAGGACTATATATATATATATATATATATATATATATATATATATATATATATATATATATATATATATATATATATATATATATTGGAAATGATAGTTTTCGGAATCGCTTCAACTGGGATTCAAACTCCTGGCCACTCGGACAGCATGCCTCACCACTACCACTAGGCTAGGGTCATTGGATATATATATATATATATATATATATATATATATATATATATATATATATATATATATATATATATATATATATATATATAGCCTAGTGGGAGCTCCGTTGAAGCCCCACCCCCCCTGTACCATCGGATGGGGGGAGGGGTCCGCTCGATTCAACTGTCCAGGGACGGGTGGGGCTTCTGTAGAGCTCCCTCGCGGGTTTCCGATTCGGACCCATATATATATATATAATGGGTCCGAATCAGATCAGGGGAGGGGGGGGGAGGGGTTCCGCTCAATCCAATTGTCCAGGGGCGGGCTGGTGGGGCTTCTGCAGAGCTCCCCCACAGGTTCGCCCCGGGGAGGGGGGGGGGGGTCCACTCGATTCGGACCCATATCGGACCCATATATATATATATATATATATATATATATATATATATATATATATATATATGCATGCCAATGACTGATAGACTGATGGTAATGGTGAGACATGTGGTCCGAGTGGTCAGGAGAACAATTTCCAGTAGGGACATTCAGCACGATCCACTGTATAATGCGGCTTGAAATAGCTCATAAATGAGCCGTCCAAGCCGTATGTATATCATCAACCATTTAAATGTATTAAAAATTTAATAAAATATAATTAAATAACTACCTAAATACTCCACTAATTATTAAAAATATTAACCAAGTAGTTAACTAGCTAATATGATTTATTTATAACTAAATAATTCTAACTCAAGTGGTTATGGTGAGAGATGTTTTTTTTGTTTTCTTGAGTTCAATTCTTGGGAATGACTATTTTTTATGATAAATTTTATATTTATTCTTTGAACTTTTTTTGCACGTGCAAGACACGTGCACATTACTAGTATGTGTGTGTGTGTGTTTTTTTTTGTATTTACTCCCTCAATTGCTAATGATATATTCACTACCATCATTTTTATTTCAGTTACTACTAACCCTCAATTCTCAAAAAATTAGGCGTCTTTTTTTTTTTGGGTGGATTGGGTTTGGGGGAGGGGGGGGGTGGTTTAAGTACTAATTAAAATTAAAATGTGGGTAACGGAGATAAGATTAGCAATTGGAGGAGGGGAAGTAAATGCAAATAACTTTATATATATATATATATATATATATATATATATATATATATATATATATATATATATATATATATATATATATATATATATTTGGTTTAAGTACTAATTAAAATTAAAATGTGGGTAACGGAGATAAGATTAGCAATTGGAGGAGGGGAAGTAAATGCAAATAACTTTATATATATATATATATATATATATATATATATATATATATATATATATATATATATATATATATATATATATATTGTTGGTGTTTTTGCCTTTGGACTAGAAAAGATAGTCCCACATAGGCTACACCAAATGGTGAGTATCTCAATATAATGCATTGCTTGTGTTGAGGTGTGCACATGAGGTGTAGTGGGGCACAAGTTTGTGCCATGTGGGAGTATTTTCCTAGAAGTAAAAAGGATTAACTCCAACAAGGATGCAAGTTGATTTTTGTTGTGCGGACTCGGACTCGTACGCGGACTCCAGGATTGTCTCGTGCATGCACGGGAGTGTTCGGAGGGTAGGCGTGGACTGGCACACTTCTATGCTGATTGTGGGATGATCTAAAATATCAAACTCTATTTCTGAGTATTGGTATTTTAGTCCCACATCGGATAGGAGAAGAGGTGAAGTCTCAACTCCACTCTATAAATAGAGCCCCTTGACCTCCTTTGAAAGATGCACCAAGAAGAGAGTTGAGGGAGTCTGTTAAGTCTAGGAAGCCCGTTCAAGTCTCAAATATTGACTTACGAGCGTTCCAGAAGTTCTTCGTGAACTTGCTGGTTCCTGGAAGCTGTTCGTGCTTGTGTGGGACGAATAAAGCTTTGAGCAACGGTGGTTCATTCACCCCAGCATCTCATTCTCGCCTGTCATCGCTGCTGTTGTCTTTTACAGTAACTTCTTTTTAGAAGCTCTACTGCCGATAGTTGCTTGCACAAAGTCTCTTTAGATTTTTTGTGTATTACGTAGAATCTTTTTAGATCCTCGTAATTCAGAATCCTCCAGGATCTCTGTTGCACATCTTCTTTAAGGTGCTGCATTTGAAACGTTGTGTGTACAATTGTTTCAGTTTCAGAATTTTCCATCGAAAATTGTGTCTCGGCACTAACAATCTTAAAGCTTTATTGAGAAGATGGATAATTCTCGTGCTTCGCTCATCGATACCGGCTTTAACAAGTTGGAGAAATTTGATGGCAAACACTTCCAGATTTGGAGACGAAATGTCACTTTAAATCTTCAACTCGTGAATATTGATCACGTGCTGTCAGAAGAAGAACCGATCGTTCCAACCACTGGATCTGCTGCGGCTGTGGCTGCTGCTACAACCAAGCAAGCGAAGTGGAAGAGAGAAAACAGTATATGCAAACTACTGATACTCAATTCCATGGAAGACTCTCTGGCAGAGTCCTACTCCAAGAAGACATCTGCCAAAGAGATATGGGACTCCTTGGGAAAGCTCTATGAAGATGACGAGAACCGGTCCAAGATCTTCATGGTAGAAAAATATCACAAGTAGACCTTCGAAGACGAGAAGGCGATGCTGCCCCAAGTGAAGGAGTTTCTGAAGTTGCGTCAGAAACTAGAAGACGAGAACATGCCCCTCGTCGACAAGTTTGTCGTTGGAGGGATCGTCGCGAAACTTCCTACAGAATGGAGCAACTTCTATGCAAGGATGCATCGAAAGAAGATGGAAATTAGCTTGGAATATTTCTTGTAAGAGATCCATGTTGAGGACGAGATGCGCTCTCAACAGAAGATAGATACTCTGTCCAAACAACTGGCGAAGGCAAATCTGGTCCAAACCAGAGAGTACCAGGGGAAGCAGGCTGCTTCTCATCGCAAAAAGAAGGACTTCACGAATCTGAAAGTAAAGGGTCCTGCTTTCAAGCAGCAGAAGTCCAAGTCCCATGTGACTTGCTTCAATTGTGGCAAGAAGGGCCACTACAAATCCGAATGCAAGTCCAAGCCCAAAGAACAAGGTGAGCCTAGTAAGGTTTCTATGATTACTAATCTAGTTGCCATGATAGCACAGGTTGCAACTATGGGGGCTGACTTGGACTGGTGGATAGACACTGGTGCGACCTGCCATGTCTGTTCAGACAAAGACTGGTTCGTCTCTTATGAGCCAACTTCAGAGAAGGTCATAATGGCAAACCAGGCACAAGCTGAAGTACTGGGGATCGGGACGGTGGAGCTGAAACTCACATCGGGGAACACTCTGATGCTTCAAGGTGTGAAGCATGTTCCAGTAATTGCTAAGAACCCGATCTCTGGAAGTCTGCTCTGCAACGCAGGCTTGAGGATAGACATCAATGCTGGCCAGTTGGTGATGTCCAAGAAGGGTACATTCTTCGGGAAAGCTTTTCAAACTGAAGGAATGTACAAGATTCAGCTTGTAGTAATCCAGCATGATAATATAAATGCAATCAATTTTTCTGATTATTCTCTTGAGTTGTGGCATAATAGGCTAGGACATGTTCATTGTAAAAGGATTAACAGAATGTCTAGTCTAGACTTATCTCCAAGTGTGGGGGTAAGGTAGAGAAATGCGAAGTATGTGCTCAGACGAAGATCACAAGGAAACCCTTTCACAGGGTCCATCGAAGCACAGATCTTCTGGAGTTGGTTCACTCAGATATCTGTGACTTCAAACAATTCTCTACAAAGGCCGGGATAAAGTATTTCATTACTTTCATTGATGACTTCTCAAAGTATGCTTTCGTCTACTTGCTCAAGTCTAAAGATGAAGCATTCGAGAAGTTCAAGGAGTTCAGGGCCGAGGCTGAGCGGCAAACTGGACAATAACTCAAGAGGTTAAGGAGTGATCGAGGCGGGGAGTATCGGTCTCATGAATTCTTATCATTCTGCAAAGAACATGGAATCATCAATGAGACAACGGCTCCGTACTCTCCTCAATCCAACGGAGTAGCAGAAAGGAAGAACAGAACGTTGACAGAGATGATGAACTCCATGCTGTTGACTGTGGGTCTTCCAAAGTGTTACTGGAGAGAAGCTGCACTAACGGCAACGTTCATTCTGAACAGAGTGCCATATGCAACTTCCGACATTACTCCTCATGAACTCTGGTTCAAAGTCAGACCTAACTTGAATGTCATTCGAGTGTGGGGGTGTCTGGCTTATGTGAAGCTCCCGGATTTGAAGATTCAGAAGCTGGGGACAAGGACTATGAAGGCGATCTTCTTGGGGTATGCCGAGAAGAGTGATGCTCGGAGATTTCTTGATATCGAGTCAAACCATATCATCGAATCTCGCGATGCTGAATACTTTGAAGACAAGTTTGCAAAACACAAGAATATTGTTCTCGCGGATCTTCCGGAGAATGATGAGGGTACAAAGCAGACAGAAGTCTTTGATGAACCAGTAGTCCAAGATGAAGCTGTCGTCAAGGAGACACCAGCTGAACCAGAACTCGCTGAGCCGTCAACTAAGCGAACGAGGAGGCCGAAAGACTTCGGAGATGACTTCGTCACCTATCATGTGGAAGCAGATCCGCTTACCTATGATGAGGCGATGAAGACCAGAGATGTTGTATTCTGGAAGGAGGCGATAGACAACGAGATTGACTCAATCACCTCCAACAACACATGGGTATTGGTTGACCTGCAGAAGGAGCAAGACCCATCGGATGCAAATGGATCTTCAAGAAGAAGATGAAAGCAGATGGAACCATTAACAAGTTCAAGGCCAGGCTAGTGGCCAAGGGGTTTGCTCAGAAGCAGGGGATCGACTACTTTGACACTTATGCTCCAGTAGCTCGGATGACAACCATCAGATTGTTAATTGCTCTAGCAGTAATACACAAGCTGGTGATACATCATATGGATGTAAAAATAGCATTCTTTAATGGCGAGCTGACCGAAGAAATCTACATACAACAACCAGATGGTTTTGTCGTCAGAGGTCTGGAAGACAAAGTCTGCAAGTTGATGAAGTCTCTGTATGGTTTAAAACAAGCTCCCAAAATGTGGCACGAGAAGTTTGACAAGGTGATAAGGTCAAATGGCTACAGGGTCAGTGAAACAGACAAGTGTGTTTATACGAAGTTTGCTGACGGAAGAGGAGTAATCGTATGTCTTTACGTGGACGACATGCTAATCCTAGGTACGAATTTAAGCTGCGTCACAGAGACAAAGAAATTCCTCTCGACCAAGTTCAGTATGAAGGACTTGGGGGATGCCGACGTAATCTTGGGGCTCAAGATCATCCGGACAGGCACTGGAATAGCGCTGTCACAATCTCATTATATTGAGAAGATGCTCACTCGCTACGGGTATCAAGATCTTCCTTTTATTGATACACCGTACCGGAGTGATCAGAAGCTGGAGCCAAATTCGAGGAAAAGCGTAAGACAGTTGGAGTACGCTAGTGTCATCGGAAGCTTGATGTACGCTACTACTGCCACAAGGCCTGACATAGCTTTTGCAGTAGAAATGCTGAGTCGGTTTATTAGCAATCCAGGCATTGAGCACTGGAAAGCTGTGAAGCGTGTTATGAGATATCTCAAGAAAACTCAGACATATGCACTTTTCTACAGCGGAGATCCGTCAGTAGTAGAAGGCTTCAGTGATGCTAACTGGTGTTCAGATATGGAGAGCGAGTATTCTACAGGTGGATTCGTATTCGCCATGGGCGGAGCTGCTATATCGTGGAAGTCGAAGAAGCAGACTATGTTATCTCGCTCCTCCATGGAATCTAAATTCTTTGCATTGGATGCTGCTGCAGATGAAGCAGAGTGGCTTCGGGAGCTCATGAATGATCTTCCGGTGGTTGGAGCTCAGATACCGACAATACCGATATACTGTGACAACCAGGCGGCAGCAGCAGTGGCATCAAATGAACTCTTCAACGGAAAGAAGAGAACGGTGCGGTTGAAGCACAGAGCAGTACACGATCTTATCAAGAGAGGTGTTATTACAGTAATTGATGTTCGGAGTCAGGAGAACCTGGAGGATCCATTCACCAAGGGCCTCAAGCGCCAGCTGGTCGATGACACAACTTGTAAAATGGACTTGAAGGCTTTCTGATATTGTATTATTGTATTCCTTCCATAAAGTTTTATGCTATTAGTTCAAAGATTTATCTACTAGACATCTAGCTATTGGTTCAAGGGAGGACCACTAATCGGAAGAATATCAGGAACGGTGGGTACATGTTCTATTGGACATGGAGAGGTTACGGACCTATAACCACTGTTGTCTACTATTATTTTCTGCGAAAAACGGTTTCTGTGGGAAGGTTGGCTTAAATGCCTTAATGAGTTCTCAGGCAGAGTGAATGCCTGGAGTGCTTTACAGGAAGCACGGTAGCGCAGCACTACAAGGAGTGTAACTCCATGCTACAGTGGGGTGACTCCACCATGAGGTTCCCAGGTAGGGGTAATGCTTCGGCTTTGCAAGCCAAGTCACAGCGGAGTAGCACCGCAAATAGACAGGTAGCCTAATGCTGTATGATAATCGTAATAAAGAGAGGTAGACAGCACTATAAAGAGGACGATGTCCTCATGTTACAGTGGCATGACACCACGAAGAGGTACCAGGTAGGATAAAGCCTCGGCTTTGCGAGCCATGTAATAGCGGCGTAACACCGTACGAAAGCGCAAGGCTTCATGCTGGATAGTTTGGCACTACAAAGAGACCTGTGACCTCATGCTACAGTAGTATGACACTACGATGAGGTACCCAGGTGGGATAAAGCCTCCGCTTTAAGCCATGTCATAGCGGCGTAGCACCGCAAAGAAGCGCAATGCTTCATGTCATGACTCTTTATAAAGAACTCACCTATAGTGTGTGGACAGAGATATTAGGCCGTCTCTTGAGGGTAAACTTGTAGACGCCCAAAAATTATACACTGAAACCAGGCTGGCACAAGGCCTTCAATGTACAGCCAGAAGCACAGTTGATGTCATTATGTGAGTAGGAAGAATTGCAGTTATGGTGCAGAATTCAAAGCTTAGTCTATTCTTGTATCATGTTGTTATTTAACCTATGCGGGAAGATTAAAGTCGTAGCGACATCTCTCCTAATGCATGATGGACAGTCACTGTAGGGAACGCTCAACCCATATATTGAGATATGTGGGGGATTATTGGTGTTTTTGCCTTTGGACTAGAAAAGATAGTCCCACATCGGCTACACCAAATGGTGAGTATCTCAATATAATGCATTGCTTGTGTTGAGGTGTGCACATGAGGTGTAGTGGGGCACAAGTTTGTGCCATGTGGGAGTATTTTCCTAGAAGAAAAAAGATTAACTCCAACAAGGATGTAAGTTGATTTTTGTTGTGCGGACTCGGACTCGGACGCGGACTCCAGGATTGTCTCGTGCATGCACGAGAGTGTTCGGGGGGTAGGCGTGGACTGGCACACTTCTATGCTGATTGTGGGATGATCTAAAATATCAAACTCTATTTTTGAGTATTGGTATTTTAGTCCCACATCGGATAGGAGAAGAGGTGAAGTCTCAACTCCACTCTATAAATAGAGCCCCTTGACCTCCTTTGAAAGATGCACCAAGAAGAGAGTTGAGGGAGTCTGTTAAGTCCAGGAAGCCCGTTCAAGTCTCAAATATTGACTTACGAGCGTTCCAGAAGTCTCTTTAGATTTTTTGTGTATTACGTAGAACCTTTTTAGATCCTCGTAATTCAGAATCCTCCAGGATCTCTGTTGCACATCTTCTTTAAGGTGCTGCATTTGAAACGTTGTGTGTACAATTATTTCAGTTTCAGAATTTTCCATCAAAAATTGTGCCTCGGCACTAACATATATATATATATATATATATATATATATATATATATATATATATATATATATATATATATATATATATAATGAACTTGTCACGACCCGCACCCTTATGAGGGGCACGAGCACGTGGGTACGTCCAGTCTACGCCGCAGAATCGGCGGTAGAAACGCTGTATATAACGTCTGTAAATACCTACGACTAACAGTTAAAATGTACCTGTACAGTATATACTCTTCGAATGGAGGTGACATAACAATACAGTCTCAATCACAGAATAAAACTAAGGTAGATAGCTCAGAGGAAAGACATATGATAGATGAAAGAGTAAATAAGTGCAGAGTCCAATACAATCCCAGATATATACATCACAGGGTATCAAAATAGAATATAGAACTATAGTCTGATAAGCTAGCTGGATCGCAGTCCAGTCAAACCTAGCTAACCTACACTACTCTGGAAGTACAAAATCTAGTGGCTCTACTATAAGGCCACGGTCCAAAGCTACTCCATCTAACTCGATCCCATAATAGGTCGAGCAGTCCGCATCAGAATCATCTATAATATATCATAACGGTATCCTGTCAGAAAAATGAGCAAGTACAAATACTAACATCAGTTCCATGTGAATTGACAAGTTCTATAAGAGACAGTATAATGAACTACGAGACAAAGATATAGGAAGACTTGGGAACCATTCGGAAGTCGAGTTACAACCCTTAAACCAAACAAGGACCGGGGTTGTAACTCTTCTCCCGAGCAGAACTTAGTCTCCAAATTGAGGTACAATTTAAAGGCATGTAGAGCATGTGAGTAACTGTATATCATACATGGTGAAAAAGTACTGAAATATAGAACAGAACAGGATATATGACAAGAAAAGTAAATATAAAATGTGCCTCGAATATTATAGCCTAATGTGATCGGTATGGGTCAAGAATCAGGCTTCCAGCCGACCGGCTACAAGTACGTGGACTCGGCCCGGCCGGGATGGTAAGCTATGGAGCAAGTAGTAGCACAGGTCAGGCTATACCCATCGTAAGGTGAGGGTATAGCTATGATACAAGTAGTAACTAAAGGTGGGCATTGATCACACTAACTATAATATTCCCCATTTCCCCGAAGAGTATACGGATCCGGACATAGCACGTCATGACGCGGGATTCCCAAAGAGGGGAGCAAGTCCTCTTCAGGAATCGACGTCAATACAAGTACGAGAATCAAGACTAAGCAAGTACCAGTATCCCAAGAAATCCAGGAATGACATCTCATGACAGGAATCCGACAATACTAGTCCGTGAACTATCGTGTCTGAGAATCAAGAAAGATACTACGACTGAATCGGATATAGCAAATATCAAGACAATAAAAACTATCAGTAAATGTACTCGCCTGCTGTCCTGAGCTGTATGGTATATCAATGCTCAGAGCGGTATCAGAAGACCTAAATATGAGATACTGTAAGTTAATTTAGGTTTAAACAAGTTTAGGAATAATTTACAATGAATGATATGCAATCTAGGTCAAACTAGGTCTCACTGAGTCACACTAAGTCCTGTCAAGTCAATCTAGGTCAAATCAAGTTATATCAAGTCAATCTAAGCCTAACCAAGTCAATCCTAGGTCATACCAGTCATCGCGGGTCAAAACAAGTCAAAGGAAGTCAAACGGGGTCAAGAGTTGGCCTACAGTTGACTTTTGGTCAACTGGTCAACTCTGGTCAACTCTAGGTCAACCCTAGGTCAATGGTGACTAATAGTTGACTTTTGGTCAACTATACAAGTCTAATGAAAATTGGGTCTAAATTGGGCAAAGTGTTGACCCATAGTTGACTTTTGGTCCAAAAAGTCAACCGTGGTCAACCGGGGCCAAGACTAGGTCTAGGCGACTATTTCTAACTATTACCAACCTCTACAACCCATATCCAAGTCCATCTTAGACTTCGAAACTCATATCTTGGCCGTAGGCCAATATCCTATTTTACCCTTAAAAATGGTAAAATTCTAGCTTCGGCAACTATCAAGTTAGCCTACCTACGCTTGGTATTTTGACCCGAGCTCCCTAGGGTAGTAAGGTACTAGCCTATACATATATTAACTACCAAGATACCTAAGTAAAATGGACATCTAGTCCATGTTACGGCCCATTGCCGGTATCTTGAATATTTCAAGATACGGAATGGTACGGCACGATACCGGCGCCCTACAACCCCGATTTCCACCCGGGAGCCTACCCGTAAAATCTAAATCACGTACTCTTGCCCCACGCCAAGTTTCAACTCAATCCGATACTCCGAGCTCCGTTTCGCCCTCTAACTCGGTTTTCCCCTATTTCTATTCTAGCCCTTTTTCTATTCTTCTAACTTCTTCCAATCTTTCCTTCTAACCTCTAATTCCTTTCTAACTTCTCATTCCATAATCTTCTTCTACTCTTCTCTACGATTCTAACCATATATAATACATATATATATATATCTATATATATACATATATGTATATGTGAAAATGGGGGGTTTAATAGCCTTAAAGGCCCAAAGGGGGGGTTTCAGACCTGGCAGCAGCCAGGTCTGCTGCTTGCTGCTGCTGCAGCATGTTTGCTGCTGCTGGGCTGCTCTTCTTCTTCTTTTTCATCTCCTTCTACTTCTTCCTATATATATATACTTCATATATATATATATATATATATATATATATATATATATATATATATATATATATATATATATATATATATATATATATATATATATATATATATATATATATATATATATACATATATAACTAGATATCTATCTATATATCTATCTAGATATCTATCCATCCCTCTAAATATATATATAACACACACACATCCATATACACACATCCATATACACACATCCATATATATATAAATACACTCATATATATATATATATATATATATATATATATATATATATATATATATATATATATATATATATATATATATATATAAACACACACACATCCTCACACAACACAAACACACACACACACATCCTCACCACTCTCATCCTCATGACACAAATTTCATATCAAATATATACACACACTCACACACATAATACACATGTATATATATATATATATATATATATATATATATATATATATATATATATATATATATATATACCACTCTCAAAATGATTAAATCCTAATTAATCATCAACCTATTTTTCTTGGGAAAACCTACAAATTTGTGGACAAATGGTAGAGAATCTTCTCCTCTCCATTTATGGTGAATGAACTAAATGCAAAAGAGAAATAGATTAGAAATTAGAGACATACCTAGATTAGTTGGTTGGAGAAAGAAGAAGGCTTGAGAAGAAAAATGAAATTGAAAGAGAGAGAGAGAGAGTTGCTTGGTGGAGAAGGAAAGAGAGAGGGGGGGGGCTATAGGTGGCCGGCCAAGGCTTGTCATGGTGTGGGTGAGGGGCACTTGTAATTACAAGTTTGCCCCTCCCTAAGCCTAATGCAAATAAATTCCAAATTAGGTTTAGGAAGTTACTAAAAATAATTAAAAATCATAATTAAACTAAATTACTCATGGGGGACTAGTCCAAACTCTTAAACCCTAAAGTTTAGTGTGATGGGCCATGGTTAGCTAACATGCTAATTACAGCTCAAGTCAAAATTCACCGGGGTCCCGATTAACTCGGAATGCGATGAAATTCGAACCCGACTCCTATAATAATTAAATAATAATATTCATGAAATAAAATTCCCAAAAATAATATAAAATAGAAAATTACCATTTTACCCCTAACTGGGAAAAGTGAGGGTGACAAGTCTATCTACCTTAAAAAAAATTTCGTCCTCGAAATTGAAGACAACAAGCACAGGAAATCACAAACAGAATTAAAAGAAAATAAGTTTATACCTCAGGGCGCAAAAAGATAAGGGAAACGCTCCCGCATGTCGTCCTCCCTCTCCCAGGTAGACTCACCTGGAGAGTGATGTCTCCATGCAACCCGAACCAAGGGTATGACCTGGTTCCGGAGCACCTTCTCCCTGCGATCCAGAATCTCCACCGGCTGTTCTGGATAGCTGAGAGTAGGTCCCACCTGTATCACTGAATGGTCCAATACATGGCTAGGATCTGCCACGTACCGCCTCAGCTGAGATACATGAGACACGTTGTGCACTCCCTCGAGCCTGGTAGGCAAGTCCAGTCGGTAGGCTACTGCACCGATCCTCTCTAAGATGGTGAAAGGTCCGATGTAGCGCGGACTGAGCTTCCCACCGTCGCCAAAGCAAATAGTGCCACGTGTCGGGGATATCCTCATAAATACCATGTCACCAACCTAGACACAAGACAAAAACTCAACACACAACTAACAAACAATCACAACAAACATGACAAGAACTGAAACTAACCTCGAACTCTAACGGTCTCCGGTGACTATCGGCCCAATGCCGCTGCCTATCCTGAGCCACCCGGAGTCTGTCTCTAATCAATCTGACCTTCTCGACCGCATCCACAACCATCTCCGGCCCAAGAAGCGCCCGCTCGCCAACATCGTCCCAAGATAAGGGAGTACGGTATCTCCGTCCATATAGAGCCTCAAATGGTGACATCTCTATACTGGCCTGGTAGCTGTTGTTGTAAGCAAACTCTACCAGGTGAAGATGGTCCTCCCAAGAACCCCCGAGATCCAGCACACATGTGCGAAGCATATCCTCCAAGGTCTGGATGGTCCTCTCCGACTGCCCGTCTGTCTGAGGATGATAAGCAGTACTAAACTTGAGCGAGGTGCCCAAGCTAGCCTGCAAACTCCTCCAGAAGTGGGAAATGAATCGGCTATCCCGATCTGAAACTATGCTCACCGGAACTCCGTACAATCTCACAATCTGACGAACATACAGCTCAGCCAGCCTCTCCGTAGACAAACCCACTTTGAAAGGCAAAAAGTAGGCCGATTTGGTCAATCTATCAACTATGACCCAAACCGTGTCCTTCCCTCCTGGCGACCGTGGAAGTCCAGATACAAAGTCCATGGTGATGTGCTCCCACTTCCACTCGAGAATGGATAGCGGCTGTAGCAATCCACCTGGTCTCTGCCTCTCGGCCTTCACCTGCTGACACACAAGACAACGAGATACAAACTGAGCTACCTCGCGCTTTATGCCATACCACCATACGTGCTCTCTCAGGTCCCTATACATCTTGTTGGCTCCAGGATGCATAGAATACTGAGAGCGATGCACCTCCTGAAGAACCTCCTCCCGAAGCTCTCCACGCGGAACGCACAGCCTAGTACCGTGCCGCAACGACCCGTCTTCGGCTAAAGAGAAATCGTCAAGCAAGCTCATCCTCACCTGCTCCCTGATGCTCCTCAGGGCATCATCATCATACTGCGCTGACCTGACTCTATCCATCAGCTCAGACTAAATCTGCAAACCCTACATCTGGATCTCCATGCCCGGAATGATGACCTCGATACCCAAACTATCCAGGTCGGCCAACAAATAACGATCTGTCGTCAAGAACATAGCAACTGGATACCTGCTCAAGGCATCTGCAACTACGTTGGCCTTCCCCGGATGGTACTGCAAGGATATATCGAAGTCCTTCATCAGCTCTAACCACCGCCTCTGCTGCATGTTCAACTCCTTCTGAGTGAACACGTACTTCAAGCTCTTGTGATCTGTGAAGATCTCAACTCGCTCTCCGTACAGGTAATGCTTCCACAACTTCAAAGCAAATATAACCGCGGCCAACTCCAGATCATGAGTAGGATAGTTCTTCTCATGAGGACGCAACTACCTGGATGCATAGGCCATCACCTTCCCGTGCTGCTGAAGAACACACCCTAAACCCTTTCCGAAAGCATCGCTGAAGATCGAGAACCCTCCTGACCCAGATGGCAAAGTCAGGATCGGAGCTGAAGTCAACCTCCTCTTCAGCTCATCGAATGCAGCCTGACACTCATCAGTCCAGACGAACTCCACGTCCTTCCTGGTGAGTCTAGTCATCGGCTCTGCAATCCTCGAGAAGTCCTGGACGAACTTCCGGTAATAGCCAACCAAACCCAGAAAGCTCCGAACCTCAGCAACTGAACTGGGCGTAGACCAAGACTCCACTTTCGAAATCTTCCTCTGGTCTACTGAAATCCCGTGCTCGGTCACAACATGACCTAGGAACTCCACCTGGTCTAAGAAGAACTCACACTTCGAAAGCTTCCCGTAGAGTTGCTCCCTCCTCAGAGTCTCTAACACAACTCTCAAGTGTTCCTCATGCTCCTCCTGCGTCTTCGAATAGATCAAGATATCGTCTATGAAGACCACCACGAACTTGTCAAGGTACTGATGGAATACCTTGTTTATCAAGTTCATGAACACCGCGGGAGCATTGGTCAACCCAAATGGCATCACTGTAAACTCGTACTGGCCGTACCGAGTCCGAAATGCCGTCTTGGGAATGTCATCCCGCCTCACCTTCAGCTGGTGATACCCGGACCTCAAATCTATCTTCGAAAAGACCTTTGCCCTACTCAGCTGATCGAGCAAGTCGTCGATCCTCGACAAAGGATACCTATTCTTGATAGTGAGGTTATTGAGTGCCCGGTAATCAATGCACATGCGGGACGTACCGTCCTTCTTCGACACGAACAGGACTGGCGCTCCCCAGGGCGAAGAACTGGATCTGATGAACCCCTTGTCCTGCAGCTCGTCGACTTGCTTCTTCAGCTCTATCAACTCGCTGTTGTTCACCCTATAGACATGCTGCGAGATGGGCTCGGCGCCCGGCACCAAGTCTATGGAGAACTCAATGTCCCTGTCTGGCGGCATCCCCGGCAACTCCTCGGGAAAGACATCCGAGAACTCAGCAATCAACGGATGTGGCAAATCCTGCCCCGCCAACAAAGCTCCACAGAATCCAGCCTCCAGCTCCGCTGCTCCTCGAGCAAACTCGATCTCTGGCTCACCCGGCGTCCTAAAAAGAACTCTGCCTCCTCTACAATCAATGCTAGCATGGTGCATGCTCAACCAATCCATACCGAGTACCATATCGTACCTCGTTAGGGGCATTACGAGCAGACACGCACTCAAGTCCCGGCCTCTCAGAGTGACTCTCCGCCCCTTGCAAATATTATTAACCAGGATAATACCTCCCCCGGTCATAATCTTGCAAGTCCTACCCATATATTCAGCAATGATATTGTATCTCAGAGCAAAAGAAACAGACACAAAACTATGGGTCACCCCAGAATCAAATAAGGCAAAAGCAGGGAAAGAATCTAGGAGAACATGACCTGCAACAACATCTCCCACGGGCTCTGTCTCCTCCTCTGCTGCCAAAGCGAACACCCTGCCCGCGGGTGCTCCCCTCTGGTGCTGGACAAAACGCTGCTGCTAGGTCTGGAGTGGAGGACCCCTCTGCTGAACCGCTGGTCCTCTAGCCGGCTGCACCCTGTCCTGGCCTCCCTTGGCTGCCCGAGCAGGACAGCCCTTCAGCTGGTGGTCGGTCCCTCCGCAGAATAGGCAAGCGCCTAACCTCCTTCGGCATACGTCTCTGCTGTACCCCATTTTTTCGCAGAAAGCACACTGCTGGGTCTGCCTCTGGCCCTGACCCTGATGCTGCTAGACACGCGCCGTTGCCTGCTGAATCTGCAACAGAGGCTGCTGCTGAAACGGCCTCTGCTGCTGCTGCTGCTGAATGTGGGGGCGCTTGGCCGGTCCCGTACTGGAACTCGCCCCCATAGTATCTCCGCTCCTCTTCGGCCTTAGGTCGAAGTCCTCCTCTGTGATCTGTGCGTCCATCAATATCTGATCGAACGTCGCGTCACGGCGACCCGATGTGCGGGTGCGCACTGCATGAATAAGTCCCCTGCGGAACTTACGAGCCTTCTACCCCTCATCCTGGATCATACCGGGAGCGAACCTGCTAAGGCGGAAGAACTCAGCTGCATAATCGTCCATCGACGAGTTCCCCTGAACTAGACCCACGAACTGGCCCTCCAATGCTGTAAGAGCCACGTCCGGGAAGAACTTCTCCTAGAAGAGCCTCCGAAAGTTCTTCCAAGTCAGCCCTCTCACCGACGCACGAGGATCCGTACGGTACCGTATCAGCGCAATATCGAAGAATCGGCTGGCTGCGGCCGAAACCCAAAGCGCTCTAGGAAGCTCTGTCAGCTCCATGCTCCGCTGTACATCCTCTAGCCAGTCGTCTGCATAGAGGATGCCCTCCGTGCCTGTGAAATCCCTGGAGCTCATCTTCCTGAAGTCCAATACTGTCCCTGGCCTGGACTGCTGCTGGTACGGCTGCTGGCCAGTAGGGCCCTGTACCGTACCTGGTGCCACTCTCTCTACTGCTGCTAGGGCAAGCTGATGCGAGTTCTCCATACTCTGCCTCAGCATCTCGATCTGTCGGTGTGACGCCTCCGACTGGCGCTGCGACGCCTCTGCCTGGGCCCGCTGTGTCTCCATCATCTGCTGAAGGAGAAGGAACATATGGTGCGTATCCGTCTGTACCGGTGGTGGTGGCGGCAGTATCTCCGGAACAACGGCCGTAACCCTCTGGGGTGGAGGTGGTAGACCTTCCTGTGCAACTGCCTGGGTCTCCAGAATAGTAGAATCACTGGGGGCAGTCTCGTGAACCTCCTCCTCTGCCTGATCAGATCTCTCAGGCAAACTACTCGATCCAGTGGCCTGCGGGTGCGTCTTCGTCATCCTGGAGACGAATTGAAACAAAGAGATCAATATGGCACATGAGTAGATTATCAAAGAAGGACAGTTAATTTAATACAAGGTGAATAATCATGATAATCAAAGATCAAAATTTCCTAAGTGTGATTGAGAAACTCCTATCATGTCCTAGGTCCTACGTCTAATTGCAGGCTCGTAATTAGTACTCTAAGTCGAGCACCATTACAAGATCGTACTAATTGCGACACTGGACCTGCGTGGGCCACCACAAAAATGTGTCACAATCCGCACCCTTATGAGGGGCACGAGCACGTAGGTACGTCCAGCCTACGCCGCAGAATCGACGGTAGAACGCTGTATATAACGTCTGTAAATACCTACGACTAACAGTTAAAATGTACCTGTACAGTATATACTCTCCGAATGGAGGTGACATAACAATACAGTCTCAATCATAGAATAAAACTAAGGTAGATAGCTCAGAGGAAAGACATATGATAGATAAAAGAGTAAATAAGTGCAGAGTCCAATACAATCCCAGATATATACATCACAGGGTATCAATATAGAATATAGAACTACAGTCTGATAAGCTAGCTGGATCGCAGTTCAGTCAAACCTAGCTAACCTACACTACTCTGGAAGTACAAAATCTAGTGGCTCTACTATAAGGCCACGGTCCAAAGCTACTCCATCTAACTCGATCCCATAATAGGTCGAGCAGTCCGTATCAGAATCATCTGTAATATATCATAACGGTATCCTGTCAGGAAAATGAGCAAGTAAAACACTAACAGCAGTTCCATGTGAATTGACAAGTTCTATAAGAGACAGTATAATGAACTACGAGACAAAGATATAGGAAGACTTGGAAACCATTCGGAAGTCGAGTTACAACCCTTAAACCAAATAAGGACTGGGATTGTAACTCTTCTCCCGAGCAGAACTTAGTCTCCAAATCGAGGTACAATGTAAAGGCATGTAGAGCATGTGAGTAACTGTATATCATGCATGGTAAGAAAGTACTAAATATAGAACAGAACAGGATATATGACAAAAAAGTAAATATAAAATGTGCCTCGAATATTATAGCCTAATGTGATCGGTATGGGTCAAGAATCAGGCTTCTACCCGACCGGCTACAAGTACGTGGACTCGACCCGGCCGGGATGGTAAGCTATGGAGCAAGTAGTAGCACAAGTCAGGCTATACCCATCGTGAGGTGAGGGTATAGCTATGATACAAGTAGTAACTCAAGGTGGGCATTGATTACACTAACTATAATATTCCCCATTTCCCCGAATAGTATACGGATTCGGACATAGCACGTCATGACGCGGGATTCCCAAAGAGGGGAGCAAGTCCTTTTCAGGAATCGGCGTCAATACAAGTACGAGAATCAAGACTAAGCAAGTACCAGTATCCCAAGAAATCCAGGAATGACATCTCATGACAGGAATCCGACAATACTAGTCCGTGAACTATCGTGTCTGAGAATCAAGTAAGACACTACGACTGAATCGGATATAGCAAATATCAAGACAATAAAAACTATCAGTGAATGTACTCGCCGCTGCTGTCCTGATGTATGGTATATCAATGCTCAGAGCGGTATCAGAAGACCTAAATATGAGATACTGTAAGTTAATTTAGGTTTAAACAAGTTTAGGAATGATTTACAATGAATGATATGCAATCTAGGTCAAACTAGGTCTCACTGAGTCACACTAAGTCCTGTCAAGTCAATCTAGGTCAAATCAAGTTATATCAAGTCAATCTAAGCCTAACCAAGTCAATCCTAGGTCATACCAGCATCACGGGTCAAAACAAGTCGAAGAAAGTCAAACGGGGTCAAGAGTTGGCCTACAGTTGACTTTTGGTCAACTGGTCAACTCGGTCAACTCTGGTCAACCTAGGTCAACCCTAGGTCAATGGTGACTAATAGTTGACTTTTGGTCAACTATACAAGTCTAATGGAAATTGGGACTAATTTGGGTAAAGCGTTGACCCATAGTTGACTTTTGGTCCAAAAAGTCAACCGTGGTCAACCGGGGCCAAGACTAGGTCTAGGCGACTATTTCTAACTATTACCAACCTCTACAACCCATATCCAAGTCCATCTTGGACTTCGAAACTCATATCTTGGCCGTAGGCCAATATCCTATTTACCCTTAAAAAGGGTAAAATTCTAGCTTCGGCAACTATCAAGTTAGCCTACCTACGCTTGGTATTTTGACCCGAGCTCCCTAGGGTAGTAAGGTACTAGCCTATACATATACCTACCAAGATACCTAAGTAAAATGGACATCTAGTCCATGTTACGGCCCATTGCCGGTATCTTGAATATTTCAAGATACGGAATGGTACGGCGCGATACCGGCGCCCTACAACCCCGATTTCCACCGGAAGCCTACCCGCAAAATCTAAATCACGTATTCTTGCCCCACGCCAAGTTTCAACTCAATCCGATACTCCGAGCTCCGTTTCGCCCTCTAACTCGGTTTTCCCTATTTCTATTCTAGCCTTTTCCTATTCTTCTAACTTTCCAATCTTTCCTTCTAACCTCTAATTCTTTCTAACTTCATTCCATAATCTTCTACTCTTCTCTACGATCTAACCATAATATATATACATATATATATATATATATATATATATATATATATATATATATATATATAATATATATATATATTATATAGGTGAAAAGGGGGGGGTTAATAGCCTTAAAGGCCCAAAGGGGGGGGGGGGGGTTCAGACTGGCAGCAGCCAGGTCTGCTGCTGCTACTACAGCATGTTGCTGCTTGGGCTGCTTTTCTTCTTTCTTTTTTATCTCCTTCTACTTCTTCCTATAATATATACTTCATAATATATATATATATATATATATATATTATATATATAATATTATATATATATATTATATATATATCTAGATATCTATCCATCCCTCTAAATATATATAACACACACACATCCATATACACACATCCATATATATATATAAATATATATCTATATATATATATATATATATATATATTAATTCTATATATATTATCTATAAATATATATTATAT